>LNAC01000036.1:790161-1103435 GCA_002007465.1 Ailurus styani | reverse complement strand
AAAAAAAAAAAAAGAAGTATTTTCCATATAATACCTTATTAATTAATTACTCAATCATTTATTTATTTAAATATTCATTTTTAAATTTAAATATTTAAAATTCATTTATTTTTAAAGATTTTATTTATTTATTTTATTATTTTTTTTTATTTATTAAAGATTCCATTTATTTATTTGACACACAGAGAGAGAGATTACAAGTAGGCAGAGAGGCAGGCAGAGAGACAGGGAGAGGAGGAAGCAGGCTCCCCGCCGAGCAGAGAGCCCGATGCGGGCCTTGATCCCAGGACCCAGAGATCATGACCTGAGCTGAAAGCAGAGGCCTCAACCCACTGAGCCACCCAGGCGCCCAAAGATTTTATTTATTTATTTGAGAGAGAGAGAGAGAGAGAGAGAGAGAGAGAGAGAGCAAGAGCTACAGCAGGAGCAGAGTGGAGTGGCAGAGAGGGAGGGAGAGCAGACTTCCTCCTGAGCTGAGAGCCCAGCCTGGGAGCCTGAGATCATGACCGGAGCCAAAGACAGCCACTTGACCAACTGAGCCACTCAGGTGCCCCATAATATCTCATTTAGTATCAACAGTATCTATTTGAGATCATCGGGAAACGTGGGTACAGAGAGGCAAAGTCAATTGTTTGTAGTCTCAGGGATGTCTTTAGAGCAGTGCTATTCAGTAGAATTATCTGTGGTGATGGAGAAGTTTATAATCTCTTCGGTCCAATATGGTGGCCACAATCTCATGGAGCTATTCAGCATGTGGATGCTGGTACTAGAACTGAGAGAGCAGTCACATGTGGCTCAAGTTTCTGTATTGGATGGCCCAGTTCTAGAGGCTGAGTACTTAAGCTCAGTGTCATATGACCAACCTTTGGCAGAATGGCCTGTGATACCAGGGAGTGCAGTCCCCACATTTGTAATGATACCTTAAAGCTTAAAAAGGAGTTAGCCATTAAAAGATGTCAGGAAAGAACACTCTAGGCCTACAAAACGGAAAATAGAGAGGGAAGAATTTTATATCTCTATATCTTTATCTATCTATCAATAGATAGAAGGAGATAAATGGATTTTATTTTTAGAGTTCTCCTTCAATTTATTAATTTTTAAAATTTTAAAGAAGATTTATGTATTTATTTATTAGAGAGAGAGCGCGTGCACACAACTGGGGGGAAGAGCAGAGGAAGTGGGAGATGCAGACTCCCCCCTGATCAGGGAGCCCGATTCCAGGGATCTGGGATCAGGACCTGAGCTGAAGGCAGATGCTTAACTGACTGAGCCACGCAGGCGCCCCAGAATTCTCCTTTAGTCGACCTGAGAAAAAAAAACCACTTAAGATGAAGCCAGAGAGGTTTGGGGAGCGCAGTAGAAATGTATGCAAGAACAAGTTCAGCTAGGCGGGAGTTGGAGGAATGATGCTCCTCCCCAGCATCTTCCTCAACAATGGCAACTTCGAAACACTTACTTATTTTTTTCAGTTTGTGTATAATTTAGGATAGCAGTGGCTATTGAAACAAGTGCCTCAAAAATGTTTCTACTCAAACGTGAGAGAAGTTTATTTTTAGCCTCGTAAAATCAAAATGAGTAGGCAACTCGACTCCCAAGTGGCAAAGTGAAGGTGCCCTTCTTTCTTGTGGTTTAGCTGCATTCAACAAAACCAGTGTACTGTATTATATCATAGGAAGGAATAAAGATTGTCAAGGAATCCAAGAGGAGGATGAAGAATATCAAAGAACCCCGGGGATTTTTGTGAGCCAGTCCTGGTTGTCGTGAGCTTCAGTTCTGTTTTTTAATATGGGTTTGTCACATGATGATCAGAGTAGCCGGTAAATGTAGGCCAGCAACAGATCCAAGAAAACGATAAAATGGACTTGGGCCAGAGCTATACTCGCAGCCACATGACAGTTTTTAATTAAACCTATGATGATATATACAAAAGAAATGTCATTTTGGACAAAAATACACAAGAAAAAAAGATAATCAACAGATTACACCTATTTTATGTGATAGTTTCATTTTTCCAGAATTCCTCCAATTTGTTCATTGTGATCTTAGATTTTGGAATGTAGGCCAAGGTACAGAGAACACAACGGTAAGACGAAAAACATACATTTGGCATTCAGTAAGCTGAACAAGACTGAGACCTGTGAGTCACATGGAATACCGTGGGAGATTAAGAAGTAACGGTGCATGTTGAAGTCACTTTGGAGAAACTGGACTAGCCATGCTTCTACACACTTGTTTTATTCACCATCATGCACTTGAGGACCTTCTTAGAAAAATGATTCCCAGTGCTTGGTTTTCTTAGAAAAATAATTCCCAGAGCTAGGTAGTGTTTTCCATTTGGCAAAAGTTATTTCAACAAAATCTTGGAGGAGAGATCACCTTAAAACGCTCTTGGGATATTGAGCAAAGACAGCCATAGTTAGAAAAAAAAATAACACATATAAAATAGGGAGTCATAGATGCTCAAAGCTTGGGGAGTATGCATCTTCTATTTTAACACATACATACATACATACATAGGTATACACATACATACAGTAATAAAGAGCAGAGGTTTTACAACCAGAATTTGTTTCACATTCTAGTACAGCTATTACTGTATAACCTTGGAAATGTTACTTAGTTTCTCTGTGTCTCAGTTTTCTCATATGTAAAGGAGGAGTATGTAATCTCCGACATTTTGTTGTTTTGAGGATTAAATGAGTTCATATGTGTATAGCACTAATAATCATATGGTTACATGCACTATACATATGTTAGTCATTATCTTTAATATCTTCTGATTACAAACGAGGGACATCACATCCCATGAGTTTAAATAAATTAGCAACCTCAAACAACAGAAACTTTCCAGGTTTCTTTGTCATGAAGGCTCGCACTCTTGGGATATACAAGATTAAGAGTGTCATCCTGGACTCTTGAATTCTGATCCGGCTCTTATCTGTTGACTGTGTGCTAGGAAAAGAAAAAGATTAACACCTCTAAAACTCAATTTTCTCTGTATAAAATGGGAAGTTTGTAATAATAGCTCATTCCTAAGATTGTTCGAGGTTGGAATGACATTTTTTAGAGCACCGTTCTTAAGGTTTGGCACATAGCCAGTACTCCATAAATAGTATCGATGATGATGATGATAATTACATGATGATCTTTGTGCTACATTATTTTTATTATATAAAAATTATTTCCATTAAGTGAATGATTTAAAATCATTTGAATAAGCAATTCCATTTCTTAACAGGAAGAAAAAAAAATGTACTATGATGACTTTTTTTATGCTATTGCTAATGTTTCAGACTCTCTAATTGTTATAGATGATATTTTTAACAATTCAATTATATGCCACTAAAAGGAAAAGGAAAAATTAAATCAGTATCAATATATGCTTTAAACAATAAAACATTTAGAAAGTCATTTCAGAACATGTTGAATTTCAATAATTAATGACTCATTGATAGAAATACTGGTTACTATATTATGATTGAGTCCTCACCCATATTTCAGGCACATAACTAATATTTAAATATAATGTATTATACTCCTGACATTTGTGCAGACAACTCATGAACTAGACCCTATGATTTATTCACATCTGTTATAACACATTCTGATAATTTATTTGGAAGAAAGCAATCTGCATTAATCATTCATTAATTATTAAATAAAATATAAGCACTGCATTAAAGAACTTCTGTTCAAAAATAACCTTTTCTTCTTGAAGCTAAGGACCTATTTATTTTCCCCTTGCATTTTGTAAAGATTAATTACCTTTTCAGGTATTGTCCTCTGATTTGACCCTGTAAGGCTTTTGGGGAACACTTTTTACATTCAGATAGGAATCTGTGATGGGTTGAATTCTGAACCCTAAGAAAGACATGTTGATACCCTGGTACCCAGTAGCTTATAATGTGAACTTATTTGTAAATAGGACTGCTGGAGCTATAATTATTTAAGATGAGAATGTGGGGTAGGGTAGACTCCTGTACAGCTGATGGCCTTACAGGAATTCAGTGCATGTGAAAACACAGAGACACAGAGAGAAGCCATGTGAAGACAGAGGCAGAGAGTGGAACAATGCATATATAAGCCACGGGATTCCCAGGATTACTGACCATCACCAGAAGCCAGGGGGAAGACAGGGAACAGATTTTCCCTCAGAGCCCTCAGGAAGCACCAACCCTGCCAACACCTTGAGTGTAGACTTCCCTAACTTTCAGAACATGAAAGAATACATTTCTGTTGTTTTAAGCTACCAAGTTTTACTTTGTGATAGCAGCCTTAGGAAATCATACAGAGTGCCTTTTCTGTCTTTGCCAGTATGCCTATAAAGTTTTCCAAATGCTTTACCAAAAAGAGGACCTTACATGTTGTGGTTAAAGAGTCCCAAGTAAAAATCCCCAACTTCTGACATTCACTAGCTATGTCTTCAGTTTGTTTGGTAAATTTATCTAAAACTCTGCTTCTTCATCTGTGAAACAGGGATAATCATATTACCCTTGCAGAAATGTCATATACCCTTGATAGTTTACATAGATTGTTTCACTTTATTCTGTGTCTGCTTTTTAATACACATTTTCTCGTTGTAAGTGTGGTGGCTTAATACTAATAGTACTAAGTAGTACTTAGTGCAGTAGTACTAAGGCACTAATATTCTTTACATTTCTTATGTCACTCATAAAGAGATAGCGATGATGGTCATGAGAAATGTCTTTGTAACACAAGGTAGAGTTTACTTATCTTCTGAATTTAATCGATGTTGCTTTCTAATCAGCTTGAGGACTTTAGTTCAGTGTTCCTGGTTTGTTTTTGCTTTTCCCATCCAATTAAGACATTTCCAAACTTTGAGCAATTAGAATAATTGTTCAAGCCCCTTGAAGTGAATGTCAGAGACAAGCTTAGAAGGGGGAGGATGCTCTTGGCTTTTATGATACAAGACAGATGCCACTCCAGGGACTTCAAGTATAAATCTGATGAATATCAGTTTACAGTGGTGAAATTGTAGTATATCTAACTTATTTCATTGTGTGCTTGAAAAAGAAGAGGGAGAGATGGAAGTAAGGAGAAATCCAGGTAAAGAGGAATAAAAGAAAGAAATGAGGCAAAGAACAATTAGAATTGTGTAGGTATGTTCACTCACCATTTTACTACTTAATATATCAGAAAGAACTTAAGATAGAAGATTCTCTATCTGTTTTCCTCCTTTTTTTTTCAGAGCCCTCATAATATTTGCACCTTACTCTGATGCAGTGATTCAAGCATTTAAAAATAGAAAAAAATATATATATTTTTAATGAAATCTACCACCTAAACCCATCTTTTAAAAAAGAGTTATTTTGCTTCAGTGCTGGAGGGAAGTAGAGCTTTGTGTGTTTTGTTGAGTAAAGTGTATCAAATTCTAATTATGGGGAGAAATTTAAGGAATGTTTATAGATATATGTAGAAGAAGGAATAATGGCTCTCAAAGATGTTCATTCCTTTAAATCTTAAAACCTCTGTATGGGGGCACCTGGGTGGCTCAGTCGTTAAGCATCTGCCTTAGGCTCAGGTCATGATCCCAGGATCCTGGGCCCAAATCTGGCTCTCTGCTCAGCGGGAAGCCTGCTTCTCCCTCTCCCGCTCCCCCTGCTTGTGTTCCCTCTCTCACCTTGTCTCTCTCTGTCAAGTAAATAAAATCTTTAAAACAAAACAAAACAAAACTTCTGTATGTATTATTCTGGTGAAAGGACTCTGAAGGTATGATTAAAGTTACGAACCTTGAGATAGGGAAATTATCTCTGATTATCATGATTGACTAAATTTAATCAGGTGAGTCATTTAAAGTTAAGAGACTTTGCTGGTTGTGGTCAGAGAGATATTTGAGGGCAGAAGAAGGGATAGAGGTAGATGTGACTTGACCCTCTATTGCTGGATTTGAAGATGGTAGAAAGGAGCTGTGAGTCAAGAGATGTGATGGCTTCTACAAATTGAGAACGGTCAGCTGACAGCCAGGAAGGAAAGGGTGGGGGTCTCAGTCACGCAGCTGTAAGAAATTGAAGTCTGTCAACAGCCTAGAAAAGCAGGAAACACATTCTCTCCTAAGCCCTCAAGGGAAACAAACCTTGATTTTAGTGAGACCCATTCTGGGCTCCTAACCTAAAGACCTGTAGGATAGTAAATTTGTGTTGTTTTAAGTCACTAACCTGGAGTATTGTGTTACAGATGCAATAGAAAATTAACACAGTATTATTGACCACAAATGGTTATCATATTACGTAATAATACTAAATTTTTACTGCTCATTTTGACATAATCTACTTCTGTGTATTGACCAATTAATTCAATAAATTTTTATTAAACATATATTATGTGCAAGAAAATATACCAGGCACTAGGATATAATAGCCAGAACAGCAGATGTTCCTATAAATCAAATTTCCACACAAAGAGTTTACTGAACTAGATGTGTATGATTTTTTTTTTATTCTATAAATAATCAAGGAGCTAAATCTGGAGGTATAAGAATAAATTCTTAGTTCTGAAAACTAAGATTTAATCTAAGCAATGGCATGCTTGAATATATCAGGTTTGGAGGCGTACATTAGGTAATACCATGGATTGAATCTTAACTTGGATTCTTCAGATATCTTAGGGCCTTTGTATATTTAGTCATGATAAAAATCACAGAGGCTAAATGGTCAGCTATCTTTGTTTTTCAGCCATGCTCAACTTCAGGGAAAACCTCAATGCTTTAAAGTGCTCACACTCATTTATGATTCAAACTTCAGTTTTTTGCTAATTGACCTGATCCCTGTTTCCATGATCTCTTGCATGGATTACTGCAGCATCCTTACAATTGGGCTTCCTGTCTTCAAATGTTGCTCCTTCCAACTTGCACACTTCAATATATGTCTATGTTTATAATTTTTAAAGTAGAACTAATTTTGTCATTCTCCTGCTTAAAGCCTTTACATATTTTTGCATTTTTCTAAAGAGAAGCCACGTGTTCCCTAATATCGCCTTGAAGACTCTCACAGACTTGGCTGCCGTCTATCTCTTCACTAAGATCCCACGTCACTCTCCCCTTTACACTCCATACGTGCTCTCATTTTTGGGAAGATGCCACATATTATCTCTCAAGTTTTTGCACTCATTGTTTCTTCTGCCAGGAATGCTTTCCCTCACCTATTTTGTCTGCATTTTTTTGTTCTTCCTTTGGCAGTCAGGGTAAAGATATTTTCCTTGGGAGCCATTTCTCATCAAGTAGACCGAGTTGAATCTCCTACTGTGTGTTTCAGTACCTTCCCCTCTTATGTCAATCTTCACGCTACATTGTACTTAATTTTCCAAATTGATAGAACATTCTCTTTTAAATGACAGTTCAGTTGCAGGGTTATCTAAAACAGCTGTGTTCCACAAATACGGGCTCATCCACAGAACTTCCCTTCTTATTGTTTGACCATTGTTTGGTCTTGTGCATTTTTTTAAAGATTTTTTTTTTTTTTTAAGAGAGAGAGAGTGTGTGTGTGTACATGAGCTGGAGGGGCAGAGGGAGAGAAAGAGAGAATTCCACACTGAGCCTGGGGCTCCATCTCACAACCATGAGATCACAAACTGAGCTGAAACCAAGAGTTGGACACTTAACTGACTGTGCCACCCAAATGACCCATACTCTTGTGCATTTTTACATGGTAAAAATACCCCAGCCACCTGTCCATATGTTGAAGCTTCTCATATTACCTATTGGCTGAAGTTTCTCCAACTACTTTTTTAGAATATATTAGATTGAGAAGGATCCCCAGAAATAATACTCTTTGAATGTTTCCATTTTTATGACATTTTCCCAATAATCTTTATTCTTGGAGATCAGTTTGGTTGGATATAAAATCCTTGCTTTATGCTTCCATTCCTTCAATACCTTAAATATATTACACTGACTTCCCTTGAAATAAAGTGATATTTAAAAAATAATCTGATGTCAGTGTTACTTTCTTCTTGAAGTGATTTGAACTTTTAGCTTGGATGAACAGAAGATATTCCCTTTCTTCAAAGTTTAATAAATCTACTATAGTATGTCTTACAATCAACCATAATGTGTCAGTTTTCCCCAGTTTGCCCTTTCAATTTGAAAGTTCACATCTTCATTTTGGGGAAGTTTTCTTTAACTGCATGTAATGTCATTGTGTCTCTGTGTCTCTGTGTTCCACTGTTTTTCTTTTTCTCATGCCTGGTTGTTTTTACTTTTCTTCTATATTCCTGTTTGCAGATTCTTTTTATTACTTTCTCCACTTCCATCAGAAATTTTCACTTTTCTTACTTCCATTTTCTATTTTCTTTATGAGGTTCTCTGTGCTATCTATACATTCATGATCCTTCTAAGTTAGCTCTATTTTGCCTTTTTTTTTCTTTTTTTCCCTTTTGCTTCTAATCTTTCCTGAGATTTGCCAGCTCCCTTGTCATGGCCTACTACTGCCTATTATTTAATAATATATCTAATTTCCCTTATTTCTGTTTACCTCATCATGAAAGATAAGGCATTGTGAGCAGCCATTTTTTTCCTGGTATTTTCTTCAACTTCTATAAATCTTTATTTAAATTGTTTTATTGAAATAGACTAGATTTTATTTTCAAGTAATACCTTAGTGTTGGTTTGAACCACAGTCCTTTCTTTGTTCTTTCTATAAAGAGTACTTCTCTTCTGAACAAGTTGAAGTAATAGGAATCCAATTTACTATACCAATTAAAAAGCAAAAAGATTGTATGTATTTAGATAAGACTAAATCGCATAAAACAATTACATAAGATTACAGATGATAGTTATGCTAATTAGATTGATTATGGTGATCACTTTGTAATGTATAACTATATCAAAACATCATGTTGTAGATCTTAAATGTATACATTTTTTATTTGTCAATTATGCCTCAGTGGAGCTGAAAAATAATTTATAATGTAATAGTAATAATGTTAAATGTCTTAGGAATTTGAGGGAATAGCACATGGGCTTGGAAATCAATAAGCTCTTTGGAAATATATAGTATTTTTTAATTAAATATTCCCTTTTGAAACTAGTTTAATAACATCTTTTAATACCTGAAAGGGAGAAATCCCCAGATATTGCTGAATGTATCTGCAGACTGGACTTTGGCTTAATATTAAGCATAAGTTAAAATATATTCCTCAAAAAAAAAAAAAAAGGAGCAGTGAAGGACAGTGTCATGTTCTTGGAGTATTGGAAGACAACCAAACTGAGTCTTGCAATGGCCTCAGTTTACTGACTGAGGCCAGTATCCAGGCTGTGTCTCAGAGAAGGAGAACCCAGAGAAATCCCTAATATGAAGAAATGAAGCAAAAAAGCTAGGGAGGCCAAGATGACTAGAATGCACAGCAAATACCAGAGAAGAAAAAGCTACACTTAGAATGGTGAATATTTGTAGGTAATATCTCCCTCAAGTCTTACTGGATATTGAACCAACAAAGTTTAAATAATCCCAACAAAGTTTAAAATCGGTACCTGATAGGAAAAAACAGTTTCCCTGTATCTTTTTTTTTAATTGTGTTATGTTAGTCACCATACAGTACATCATTAGTTTTTGATATAGTGTTCCATGATTCATTGTTTGCGTATAATATGCAGTGATCCAAGCAATCTGTGCCCTCCTTAATACCCATCACCAGGCTCACCCATTCCCCCACCCCCTTTCCTTCTAAAACCCTCAATTTGTTTCCCAGAGTCCATAGTCTCTCATTGCTTGTCTCCCACTCCAATTTCTCCCCCTTCATTTTCCCCTTCTCCTATTGTGCTCCACGCTACTCCTTATGTTCCCCAAATAATTGAAACCATATAATAATTGACTTTCTCTGTTTAACTTATTTCACTTGGCCTAATCTCTTCTAGTCCCATCCAAGTTGTTGCAAAAGTTGGGTATTGATCCTTTCTGGTGGCTGAGTAATATTCCATTGTGTATATGGACCACATCTTCTTTATCCATTCATCTGTTGAAGGGCATCTTGTATCTTACCACATTTTGACTATTATAGACATTGCTGCTATGGACATTGAGGTGTATATGGCTCTTCTTATCACTACATCTGTATCTCTGGGGCAAATACCCAGTAGTGCAATTGCTGGGTCATAGAGTAGCTCTATTTTTAATTTTTTGAGGAACCTCCATACTGTTTTCCAAAGTGGCTGCAGCAATTTGCATTCCCACCAACAGTGTAAGAGGGGTCCCCTTTCTCCACAACTTCTCCAAAATTTGTTGTGTCATGCCTTGTCAGTTTTTGCCTTTCCAACTGGTGTAAAGTGGTATCTGAATGTGGTTTTGATTTGAATTTCCCTGATGGCTAATGATGATGAACACTTTTTCATGTGTCTGTTAGCCGTTTGTATGTCTTCTTTGGAGAAGTGTCTGCTCATGTCTTCTGCCCATTTTTTTACTTGATTATCTGTTTTGGGGGTTTTGAGTTTGAGAAGTTCTTTGTAGATCTTAGATATCAGCCCTTTGTCTGTAGTGTCATTTTCAAATATCTTCTCCCATTCTGTGGGTTGCCTCTTTGTTTTGTTGACTGTTTCCTTTGCTGTGCAGAAGCTTTTTATCTTGATGAAGTCCCAAAAGTTCATTTTTGCTTTTGTTTCCCTTGCCTTTGGAGACGTGTCTTGAAAGAAGTTGCTGTGCCAATGTCAAAGAGTTTACTGCCTTAGTTCTCCTCTAGGATTTTGATGTATTCCTGTCTCACATTGAAGTCATTTATCCATTTAGAGTTTATCCTTATGTATGGTGTAAGAGAATGATCCAGTTTCATTCTTCTGTATATAGCTGTCCAGTTTCCCTGTATCTTAACTGCATTCCAGACAAAAAGAAAATACTATTTTTAGAAAAATAGTAATATCCACCATATCACAAAAGTAAAATGTATAGTGTCTGGGATCCAATGAAAATCTGCAGGCATTAAAAATATCAAGAAACTGTCAAGAAACTGTAACCCATGATGAGGAGAAAATTTAATTAAAACTGACCCAGAAATGACAGATTATATATTTCAGAGAAAAAGACATGAAACCAATTAATGTGACTATATTCCATTTGTTTAAGAAGATAGAGGAGATAGATAGATAGATAGATAGATAGATAGATAGACAGACAGATATAAAATGACACAAATAAAACTTCTAGAGGTGAGAATTAAAATATCTGAGATGAAAATACAAGGAATGGGTTAAGGGGAGATTAGACATTACAGGAAAAATAATTACTGAAATTAAAGACATAGGACTAGAAGTTATCTAAATGAGCTGAGAGCATCAGTGAGCTGTGAGACAACCTCACATGTCCTACTCTATGTGCACTTGGCATTCCTGGAGAAAAGGAAAGGACAGGAAAACATTAAAAAAAAACAGTACAGAACTAATGGCTGAAAAAATTTGAGATTTAATGAAAACTGTAAATCCACAGATTAAAGATAATCAATGAAATAAGAAACATGAAGAACCACACAAATGCACACTGTGAAAACAATGCTTCAAACCAGTATAAAAGGGAAAACCAGAGAAAAGAGACACAATGCATAGAGGGAAACAAAGAGAAGAATAGTAGCACACTGCCTGCTAGAAATAATGCAGGTCAAAAAAAAAAATGGAGCGACAGTTTTATAGTGAAGGAAAACACATACATGCACACCTACCACCCTAAAATTCTATAGCCTATAAAAATACATTTAAGAAATTGAGATAAACGAATACATTTCAGACCTAGAAAAAATTATTATAAGCAGCCCTACACTGCAAAAGAAAGATAAGGTATACCATATCCTTCAGGTAGACAGATATGATATCAGATGGAAATTTGGATATATACAAATAAATGAAGAGTTTAAGAGATGAAAACTACATGGGTAAATAATGATACTTTTTCTTATCATTTAAGCTTTTAAAATTTTTTAATAGTTAAGTTTATTTAAAGGATAATTGACTCTTTAAAGCAAAACTGGTAATAATATTACATGGTGTTTAGAACATATTATATCCTAACATGTGTGACAGCAGTAGTATAAAGCTCAGGAGGGAAGCAGAGAAATGGGTATATGCTTGTAAGGTCCTCATACTGGATATAAAGTGGTATACTCGTACTAAAAGGTAGACTCAGATCATTTATATATATATATATATGTGTGTGTGTATATATACATATATATATATATATTATAAGCCCCAAGTCAAACAGTAAAGTAAAACGAAGTAGAAATATAGCTAATAAGTCAATAAAGGAGACAAAAATGAAACCATATAATCATCTCAATTGATGCAGAAAAATATTTGACAAAATCTAACATCTATTTCTGACAAAATCTTAATAAACTAGGAATAAAAAGGAATCTCCTGAACCAGATAAAGTACTTTCTGAAAACTACCTACAGAAAACTTCATACTTTAATGGTGAAGGACTGAATGCTTTGGTACTAAGATTAGCAACAAAGCAAGATTGAACATTCTCACCACTTCTATTCAACATTGTACTCAGATTCTAGTCAGTAAAATAAGATAAAAAAATAAAAATCGTAAAGACTGGAAAGGAAGAAATATACCTGTTTTTATTAGCAGACAGCATAATCATCTAAGGAGAAAATTCCAAAGAATCTATAAAAAGCAAATTCTAGGACTAATTAGTGAATTTAGCAGCATTGTAGTCTGTAAGATAAATATACAAAAATCAACTGTATTTCCTTATACTGATAAGGAACTATCAGTCATCTAAAATAACAATTGCCTTTGCAATCACATTAAATATATGAAATATTCAGCAATAAGACTGACAAATCACATGCAATTCTAGTAAATTGAACACTACAGAACATTTTTGAGAGAGGAAGAAAAACTCAAAGCAGGATACCACATTCACAGGTCAGAAGACTCAATATTGATAATATGTCAGTTGTCCTTAAACTAACTGCAGAGTCAGCATGATAGTGCTATTGAAGAAAATGAAAAGCCGTTTCTGAGTTTCATACAGAAGTACAAATAAGCCTAGACTATGGAACCCAACTTCAAATAAGAGCAATAAATTCGGGCACCTTAATAGTCCCTCCGTTGGAGATATGACATAAAGTGACAGGAGTCAACAAGAGGTGGTATTAGTGTCCAGGTGGATCAGTGGCACATACTAGGGTCCAGAGACAGAGTCATAAATATTTGTTCAATTAATTTTGCACTTTAAAAGTGCAATTACATTTGTTGCAATTAAATTTGCAATTTAAAAGTGCCAAGGTAATTTGGTAGAGAAAACGTTTTTATGTTCTTTCCATTATTATCCCACGCCCTCAGTATCCATTTGCACACATGTCCTCCAGTTTCTGTTTGTGTAAATTAGAAAACTCAAGCATTGTTTTGGGGAGTGTAGCCTACGTCCTCACATAAATATTATGTTGGTCTGCCTGCCTACTGATCGATCCATCAGTGTATCCATCTCTACCTACTTAGCATGTTTAAACTTAGCAGTGTTTTCATACATGTTGCTTAAAGTACGTGCTTGTCCTTCACTTCCAAAGAATTCCATTGTTCCCTTTTTTGATGTGTAGTTTTATGTCCAGGTGGGGCAGTTTGTAGTTTAAAAAGACCATCTGTGGAAACCTATCCATTTGTCAGCCATTCTCTCTTCTTAAAAGTAATGAACAATTTCTGGGGGGCAAGTGAATAAGCTGTCTGTGGTGTATTGATATTAAACTGCTTTTTTCCCCCACAGTAACATTGGGAATCCTGTAGATAACAAATCATTGCAGCCAGGAACAACAAGTAACTCAAGAATGCGTTAGACAAGATGACTTCAATAAATCCTGTGATGCCTTTTCTCAGTGAAAGTTTAGAGACAAACTTGTGACCAAGGCAATTCTCTTTGTCTCTTTCACTGGAGGAAATAACAGTTAAATACTTTTCCTAAAATAATGCCAATGTATGAGGTCAAATATTTAGAAAGTCGTCGTTTGTGCCTACTGTCAAATTCTTATAAAAGTACATAGAGAGCACTGAATTCAAACTTGTGTGTCAGACTTTAAGAGGGATAGAGGCCAATCAGACAGAACTAGAAACTACTCTAAGTAAGACAGAGCTAAAATTTCCGCACCTGCTCCACACCAGTCAATATGATGGTATATTTATTATTCCTTATTAACAAAATATGACGTAGTTATTCTTCTTATCTGTATTGTACAAAAAGTGTTACAATTTCTAAGAACATATTGTAAGCAAATGGAGCAGCTGGGTTTTCAGTCCACATCCACCTGATTAGAAGCTAGAGTCCACTAAACTGGACCGGAGCATAGATCTAGAGCAGGGTTTGTTGAAAGAGACTTGGACTGTAGAATAAAAGACTAGATTAAGAAATGAATTTAGAGAGCTGTAACATCAAAGAAGGATTTGGCTTTCGTTATGTGGTTCCAGAGGATAGTGCTAAAAGTAATTTGAGGTTAACTATGAGAAGACACATTTTGGCTTTCAAAGCAAGAAAGATGACTACAGGTGTCCAACAATGGGAGTGAGTGTTTCCTCTGTGGTGACCTCTCCATTCCCAAAGAAGTTCCTTTTGAGGCTAGAATCTAATCCTGCATTCCCTGATGCGGCAGCACTAGCTATGTGTGGGCATTTTAATTTAATTACAATGATGTGAAATTAAAAATTTAGTCCCTCGGTTGAACTAGCCAAATGCCAAGTACTCAATAGGCATGTACCACTGCATATAAATTATTTATTTAAAAAATTATAGTGAGATCCACGCATATAGATTCATGATGCCTTTGCAATTTCTTTTTTCTTTTTTTAACATCTTAATTTTATTTTTTTCAGTGTTCCCAGATTCATTGTTTTTGCGCCACACCCAGTGCTCCATGCAAGACGTGGCCTCCTTAATACCCATCACCAGACTCACCCATTTCCTCCCCACCCCTCCCCTCCATAACCTTCAGTTCGTTTCTCAGAATCCACAGTCTCTCATCTTTTGTCTCTCCCTCTGATTTACCCCAATTCACTTTTCCTTTCCTTCTCTTAATGTCCTCCATTTTATTCCTTATGTTCCACAAGTAAGTGAAACCATATGAAAATTAACTTTGTCTGCTTGACTTATTTCACTCAGCATAATCTCCTCCTTGTAAGCCATCAGGGAAATTCAAATCAAAACCACATTGAGATACCACCTTACACCAGTTAGAATGGTCAAAACCAACAGAACAGGAAACAACAAGTGTTGAAGAGGATGTGGAGAAAGAGGAACCCTCTTACACTGTTGGTGGGAATGCAAGTTGGTGCAGCCACTTTGGAAAACAGTATGGAGATTCCTCAAAAAATTATAGAGCTAAAACATAGAGCTACCCTATGACCCTGCAATTGAAATTTCTTTTCTTTTAAATCTTAGCAGTATTTTTATATCTTCAGAATATCGAAGTCTTCACAGTGGTGACTGGGTGAATGGAATTCTTTGAGGGCATTGTTATTGGTGCTGCCTACCTACCTCCTCTGTGTCTTTCCTACCAGATACAAACTTCAAGGCATAGTCCTCTCCGCCTTTTTTCTGAGTCATGCCAAAAAACCTGGGAAAGGAGGTTTGGTCATTGACTTGCATCTGTCATTACAGTTGCACAAAAACATTACTAATAAAGTTTTTTTTTTAAGATGTAGAAAATATTATTTTAGGATTCAATTACAAGTCTCACAAAGCAATAAACACAGAGGAGGAAACTGAGATGCAGAAAAAGAAAATAACCAGCAACTGTTTGTCAGACTCCAAACTAGAGTCTGTATTTTCCAATTAAACTACACACACCATTTTCTCTTAAAAAGTCACCCCTACTTTCTCTAGTCTGTGTGTGTGTGTGCGTGTGTGTGTTTAAAGATTTTATTTATTTGTCAGACAGATGGAGCACAAGCAGAGGGAGAAGCAGGCTCCCCACTGAGCAAGGAGCCCGATGGGAGACTCAATCCCAGGACACCAAGATCATGAGCTGACCAAAGGCAGACACTTAACTGACTGAGTCACCCAGGCATCCCTCCAATCTCTTTTTTAAAAGTTTTTATGTGAATTCCAGGTAGTTAATATGCACTGTTATATTAGTTTCTGGTGTACAATATAGGGATTCAACACTTCCCATACAACAGCCAGTGGTTCTCATGACAAGTGCATGCCTTACTTCCCATCACCTAGTCAACCCTTCCCCTCACCCAGCTCCCCAATGGTAACCAACAGTGTGTTCTCTATACTTAAGAGTCTGTTTCTTGATTTCCCTCCCTCTTTCTTTTTTTTTACCCTTTGCTCATCTGTTTTGTTTCTTAAGTTCCACCTATGAGTAAAATCATATGGTATTTGTCTTTCTCTGACTTATTTCGCTTAGCATAATACTCTCTAGCTCAAACCATGTCATTTCAAATGGCAAGCTTTCATTCTTTTTTATGGCTGGGTAATATTCCATTATATAATTATGTTTATATTGTGAAGTCTGCTTTCCCTGTCCTGACCAATATTCTGAAACAATGAATATGTTATAATTTCTAGGGTTTAATATGCAACAAAATGTTTCTAACTATACTGATGGCATAAAAATTATCATCAAACCTTTATTGAGCATCATTATGTTTAAGAGACAAAGTTTTTCCTTATCATTTTAAGGACATTTATGAATTTATGTAATATGTTTACTGTATTCAAATTCCACTTAATTCCCAGAGAATGTCCAACTGTACATTTGCTTGCACTGATTACATATCTGTACCTCTGTGTATCTATCCATCCATTCATCCATCTCCCTGCCTTCAAGAAACTTACCTTCTAGAAGCAGGAGTGCAGTATTTCATTTTTCTCTTCTATTTCAGATGACTATTTCTATAAAAGCTATAATAAAGGTATGCACAGAGTACATTGACTAGTAAAGGCTATCTCAAGTAAGAAGGCTACACAACACAGCTGCCAGTTCTTTTGGGATTTGAAAGCAGAGTAGGATTTCTAAAGGAAAATACATTTTTTGAAAAGCCAAGTATATGGATTTTTTTTAAGATAACCCTGCATCACCATACTGAGTACCCTGGAACAGGGGTTCTCAACCTTGGCTGCCCATTGAAAGTACCTGGGGAGCTTTCAAAATAGACATGCCAGAGTCCCTGCCCTTGAGATTATGATTTGATTGATCTCAGGAGAGGCCTGCTCATAGGGATTTTATTTTATTTATTTATTTTTTAAAGATTTTATTTATTTATTTGACACAGAGGGAGAGATTACAAGTAGGCAGAGAGGCAGGCAGAGAGACAGGGAGAGGAGGAAGCAGGCTCCTTGCTGAGCAGAGAGCCCGATGCAGGCCTGGATCCCAGGACGCTGAGATCATGACCTGAGCCGAAAGCAGAGGCTTTAACCCACTGAGCCACCCAGGCGCCCTGGTCATAGGGATTTTAAAAGCTCTTCAGGAGGTTCTCATGAGCAGCCAAGGTTGAGAACCATTGCCTTAGATGATAGTCAACAGATGGCAGGTAAGGGAAAAATGGTTGTTTTACAAGGCTATTCTAAAAATCTCCTATGTATAAAAGAATGTTACTTGTGAGACTTGATACTAATTTGATATAATCCATTTTTAGGTGGCTGAAGGAGAAATAAAATAAATGTACTGCCTTATGTAAGAGATGAATAAGATACAAATAAAGATACAAAAAGATATCTATAAAGATACATATGTAATCTTAATTTATCTTCACAGGCACCTATTTATACCAACATGTCTGTCTATTCCCCACATAAGAATTATACATATGTACATGAATGTGTGTATAGATACCGAAGTATAAGATTCTTAAATGTAAACCTTACATTGATAAACATTTTTCCAAGGCAAATACTATCCTTTTCTTTTTAAGTGGAAAGACAAGTGTCTATGCCTTAGCTACAATGTTTCTGACATACCCTGGGTTAACATGAAGGACAGAGCTTCAAGTATCCCGCAAGATTACCGCCTATTGTAATAACATTCTTATCTCCAAATCATAGTGTTCACACAAGTAGGATGCTCGTTAGAATTCATTCACAAACAGCACTTAATCCAGGTGTAACAACGGTAAAGCAGCAAGGGACAGAACATAATTCAAAGAGTTGGAAAACTAAGGCTCCTGTGGTAATTCCTTTACATTTTCTCTGAATAAATTATGGTGGACGTTATAAGACCCTTATGTTTTGGGTTTTTTTTTTAAGATTTTATTTATTTATTTGACAGAGAGAGAGATCACAAGTAGGCAGAGAGGCAAGCAGAGAGAGAGGAGGAAGCAGGCTTCCTGCTGAGCAGAGAGCCCAATGCAGGGCTCGATCCCAGGACCCTAAGATCATGACCTGAGCCGAAGGCAGAGGTTTTAACCCACCGAGCCACCCAGGTGCCCCAAGACCCTTGCGTTCTGGCCCCTGCTCCCTCTTCCATTTAATTTCCTGCCACTGTGCTCCTTACTCATGACTCTCGGAGCACACTGGGCTCCTTCACTCTCTTTGAAGACAACACACTCTTTTGACCCCAGACATTTCACAGTGTTCTCTTTGAGATGTTACCAGCTTGGAGAAGTTATACCTGACTGCTTTCATCTAAACAGGCCACTCCTGTTTCTTTTCATGCTTTGATTTTTTTTTCTGTGAATTTATTCTAAATTGTAATTATATTTTTACATCTCCCAAATATAAGCCTCATGAGGGTAGGAAGCTAGTGTTTAGTTTACTACATTGTATCAAACACCTACAACCAATGGATTAAGAGTCGTCACCCCCAGTTTTTAAATGAGTGAAGTAAGTGAATGAAGAAACACAGCTCTGACATATGTGTAATACAGAAAACCAATCTGGCAATTGAAATAGAGCTTTCATGAGTAGAGCTTTGGCCAACTGTTTATAGATTATTAGAAATTTGTAGAGCACGGCAAGTTCAGTTTCTCTTTTAGCTTTGACCAAAAGATTCAATTAGAAAAGAAATTATTAAAAGAACAGAAGGTAATTAAAAGATCCCTGGCCAAAAATAGTTAATATTGAATGATTTTATCAAACAGGGAAAATTGCAGGTTCTGTTATTAGAAGAAAATAGAATTCTTATAAATTATTTAAAAGGAACAAGACAGCAACATGGGAAATTGGATATGAAATTGAGAAATGACTAGTTTTTTGTAATGGTGATATTGTTTGTTTAAAAATAAATATCAAAATTGAGGGATAAATTAATCTGATTCCTGGCCACAATGGCATTCCTGGGTCTTAAATAAAAATGTGATAGGATTGATTTATAACCTCCACGGTACACTGTCATAAATAGTTCTTTCTATAGCCCTGTCTCATGCCTCTGCATTTGTGATATGAATAATTTGAACTGTAAAAGTGTGATAACAAAAGATAGTTGTGAAGCAATGGTACATCTGTTACAAAATAAGGATGTCACACATCATGAGGGCAGATCAAGAGGCGTGATCTTCATGATATGTGAAAAGACATTAAGTGTGGAAATGATGTTAATTACTTTCTAAATGTCATTTATTCAGTGTGTTCATGCTATGTTAGCAAAAGAAATATCTATTATCTCCTAATGGTTACTGGGACAAATAAATACCATATTGCTGCAGTAATTAAATCCCTTTAATAGGAAAGTGTTTGGTGCTGTTGAATTTATTTTTACACATTCAAGTTTTAAATGGATTAAAGCTACAGTGATCTGGGTAATAGAGACAATGTTAATCTGTGCTTTCTAGAGTGTGTCTGGGTTCAGTTATGTAAACAGTATAAATGATAGATGTATAAAGAAAGGAAGCCAGAATAAATAGGTATTGAAAGTCAATACGGAAGTTGCATTCATAGAATAGTACTTTAGCATGCCCTTGTTTTTCATGGATTACCATTTGTAATTCTGACCTGTGAAAGCAAATATTTCATGATATGCTACCGCACGGATCTTCTGATATATCTGTTTAAACCATGGGCTTTATTTAAATCATGTATGTCTTTATTAACGTCATGTACATATTTAAAGCTTTTGTGAGATTTATTGTGCAGTTTGCCAGGGAAGACTCATCTCCCTGCAGCTTGGCAGTCTCTGCTTTTACCAATCACCAGGTACGTAAGAAACTACATGAAGAGTTAGAAGGAGTAACACATTGCCTAAGAATACTGTGTCTCCTGGATCACTTTATTATTTTGTAATGTCAGTTTTACAGTGACAAGTCAGACCTGTTAGGAATTAAAATTAGGTCACCCCATGGAAGGAAATATTTACCAAGTTCTTACTACACCCAAGGTTGGATTGTGAGAAGAGGAAAACTGTGAGGAGAAGAAGGATAAAACTGATGGTTTGATTTATAAGTACTTATCTATACATGAAAAAGCAAATTGATTACTGTAAGTATGACATACATATTAGACATAAAAAGAATCTTGGCTTTTATGAAATGGTACTTTAACATTGTTTTATAAAGTATGTTTCATGGAATACTAATCGTAGGACATGCCTTGACCCATATTAAATAATTAATACATACTTTGATCAAATTATGGACTGAATATTTCAAGAAAATGTTCCATTATGTGATTCAAGATGCACGTTACTTTAGGACTCTCAACGACCTCTTACAGACTAAATAAACTTAATTCATTCAGTGATGTTTACTACATTTCCTCAACTTTTTAGATGTTATAAATATTTCCACTAATTTTAGGTCAAATAACAGCAATAAGTATATATCTCATACAACTTATTTCGAGACATACTGATATGATTATTTAACTTATATTACAGGTAGTACCACTTTTGCAGTAAAATGCCTGATACTCATATTCTCGGTGAGCAGGAGTGGGACAGAGGGGAGCATAAGAACTGTCCACCAGCCTCTGTTCCCTGTGAGCAGCTCTGTGGGCCCTTTGAAGTGTTCCAAACCAGAGCAAGCACCTCAGACCACAGCTCCTGGATGAGCCAACAGGTCTCTTCCTCAGAACGACTGGGGATGTACAGCTGGGGGTCTCCTTACCTGTGCAGTGCCCCGGGAGTGGTCATATGCCAAGACCTGTCTCTCTGATTTTCCAGTCCCGTGTAACCCAGGAACTCAGGCTCCCCTGGCTTCCACAGTGAGGCATCAAGGTGTGAAACCTGGTCTGTAGGTCATCAGATGTGTGCGAAGAAGCTCCCATCTGGGAGATACTGGAGATTAGGGGCGAGGCAGAGGGACAGTGTAAAGTTGGGAACTACTGAAAACAGAAATAAAAGGTAAAAAAAAATTTAAAAAGATAAAAGAAAAAGGTGATGCCCTCCGGCTTCAGCAAGGCTGAGACGAAGTGTGAAGATAGCATCTGAGGGCTAGAGCGTAAAGAGCCCACTGTGGTGGTAGGGGGTGGGTAGGAATAAAAGATGACACCTACTGCCCAAGCAAGACTGAGGGACAGTGTCTACCAGCCTTAGTCCCCGGAGAATATCCCATCGCACCCCTGCCTCTCAGTCTGATGCTTTAAAAGTAGCATTGAGCCTCTTTCACATAAAGTCTGGGTGCCTTTCAAAGACTGCCTTTGCTCTTGGATCTGGAGCCGGTGAGTCTGCAAGAGCCCACTGAGAGTCATTTCTCAATGACTTGCTTGAGTCACTGTTTGCTACAGCCCTACAGGTCTCCTGGATACAAGCCCTGTTTGTTTTCAAAATTAGATATTTTGGGGGCTCATCTCTCAGATGAAAGTATAAAACTTGGGGTGTCTGATGTTGGGGTGTCTGAGTGTAAACCCTTTGCTCCTGGGGGAGAAGGTCCTCCAGGTTTTGAGTTCTCTTCCCATTATGGGCCACCTTGCAGGGTAGGGAGTGTTTGGGGAGAGTGTGTCTCCACCTTTCCTACCTGCTTCAAGCTATTTCTCAGATGTGAAGGAGTTGTTCCACTGTTTGTTTGTTTTTAGGATTTGTGTAAGAGGAAGTTATTCCACAGGTAGCTGTAGATTCAGAGTGTCCGTGGGAGGAGGTGAGTGCTAGATAGCCATACGTCACCATCTTAAACTGGCTCTTGAGTATTCTTCCATGGACTAGTTTGGGTTCCTGAGAAATGGGCAACAGGACAGGATTAGACATTCAACAGATTGATTGGGGGTGGGAGTTGGAGAAGGTGGGTAGAATCTTCAGAATTAAAATGCAGATCTGACTCCTATAAAGAGAGACCGGAGAGTAATTGTGTCAGGAAAAATCTCAGACTGCCTCAGTTTTAAAAAAGTTTTAGTCAAGTCACTGGGGAGTCCTCAAGCTAAAATCAGTCACTGAGTTCATCTCAGATAATTCCTTAGTAACCTCCCCCCCATGCTCCATCACTGGCTTAGAACAGCCCATGTGTAGCTTAGCCTTGGTGCAAATCTGATGGAGAATAGGAAAGGATAACAACTGGACTCTTCATGTCTCCGATAGGACATATAAGCAGCACATTTTCATGATTGTCATAGTATAAATAGATCTTTGTTTCCTCTAGGTTCGTTCCTATATGTCCAGATCCCTAATGTCATTTTATTTTAAATTGCTAACTGAAGGATATAGGCATTTTTAAGGCCCTTTATAAATGTTTCCAAATGGTGCAACATCTAGGGTCAAAGTTGGATATGTTCATAAATGTGTCAATGAAATGCACCTTCTTACAGTCTTACCATTGTTGGATGGTATCATTATTACTCATTTTAAATCTTTATGAGTTTGAGATTCACAAAGTGATATTCGGATTTGATTGCAAAGCTGCGTTTTTGGACTGCTTTTGGCATTGCTTAGGGCATAATGGAAACAGAAACTCAGTCCTTGTGTTGGTAGCATGTGGGCCCAGGGGTTCCAGTCTTCTGTGATAGAGTACTTGCCTTTCCCTGTTGCCTAACAAGGCTTAATGCCAGCCCTGTTCTTTAGATGCCCTGGCTCCTGCTCCTCCCATTCACTTGTTCATGCATTTGATACTGTGCTGAGGCAGTGGTAGGTGAGCATATGGAGGATCTTGCCTTTGGAGGATTGCACACAACAGCAACAGCAGGCCTGCTGGTGGGGAAGCAGCATCTTGTTTGTTAAAGTCAACCCTCTTCCCACCGAATCAGCCCCAGGCAGAGGGTCTACACAGCTGAGAATGTCAGAAAACATGGGGTGTCTCAGACCTTCACCAAGATTGGCATTTCAGGGAGAAAGGCAGCCTTTGCCTAGGGGATATCACTGCAGAGTTTGATAGTTCTTGGTAATTAATCAACTGCTTGAATGAAGGCATCAGGCTGTATCAGGAAGAGTGAATAAGGACAGAATTTCATATGGGTATAGAATAAAATAGAATTCTTTGCAGCAAAAACAATACTACACTGCAGTATCCTCTCTGGAGGAATGGGTCCCTGTATATACAGAGAAAATCCAAGCACTTTTCACAGCTTTGTCGCTAGCTTTCCGTGTAACTTTGGGCATCTTAGTTTCCTTTACTATAAAACAAAGCAGCTGAAAATGGGATCTGTAAGAACTTTGGGCATCTTAGTTTCCTTTACTATAAAACAAAGCAGCTAAAAATGGGATCTGTAAGAACTTTGGGCATCTTAGTTTCCTTTACTATAAGACAAAGCAGCTGAAAATGGGATCTGTAAGAACTTTGGGCATCTTAGTTTCCTTTACTATAAGACAAAGCAGCTGAAAATGGGATCTGTAAGAATCCTTACAGATTTAATATTCTGGGGACCCAATCACATCTCCCATCTCCTTTTCCCTGATGCCTCTTTCTTTCTGAACCACCCAAACTTAGGATCATTTGAATTATCACTCTTGTATCTCTTCACGTAGTAGAGCTTTGATAGGTGTATTAATTAGTTTCAGCTGCCATCACACAATACCAGCGATTGGGTGGCTTAAATAACAGATATTTATTTCTCACAGTACTGGAGGCTGAGAAGTCCAAAACCATGGTTCTGGCAGTGTTGGTATCAATCTGAAATTGCTTCCTGTAGCTTGTAGACAGCAGCCTACCCATGCTGGTCTCACTGCGGAGAGAGAGGGAGCTCTGAACTCTATTCTTGCAAAAACACTAACCCTACCAGATTAGGGCCCTTACTTTATGATCTCATTTAATCTTAGTTACATCTTAAAAATCCAATCGCCATGGGTCGCCTGCATGGCTCAGCTGTTAAGCATCTGCCTTTGGTTCAGGTCATGATCCCAGCTGGGATCCAGCCCTGCATCAGGCTCCCTGCTTGGTGGGAAGCCTGCTTCTCCCTTTCCCTCTCCCCCTGCTTGTGTTCCCTCTTTCGCTGTCTTTCTTTGTCTGTCAAATAAATAAATAAAATCTTTAAGAAAAGAAAATCTTATCGCCAAAGGTAGTCACCTTGGAAATTAGGGCCTCATCAGCACATGAATTTGGTAGGTGGGGCATAATCAAATCCCTAGCAATAGGGTTGTGATCATTAAGGAGCTATCTGAAGCATCAGATAGCATCAGATAGTTATGGGAAGTGCATCTCACTCACAAGGCAAACACCATACTTTTTCATAGCTCTTATCTTCAGGATGTTCCATTTCTCCAAAATGCTTTTTCCAAAGCTTTTCTTTTCCCTAACTTGTAAAGTCCTACTTACCTTTTTTTTTTCTTTTTTAACATTTTATTTATTTGAGAGTGAGCAGGCAAGAGAGCAACCACAGGCTGGGGGCGGGGGTGGAGGCACAGGGAGAGGGAGAAGCAGACTCCCCACTGAGCAAGGAGCTGGATGCAGGACTTGATCCTAGGACAATGGGATCATGACCCGAGTGGAAGGTAGGTGGACACTTAACTGACTGAGCCACCCAGACACCCCTCCTACTTACCTTTTAAAAGTCAAACAGAAGTGCTCTCTGGAATTATCTCTTAAATTCATCTACTTTTAGGGTCTGTCACATTTTTCCTGTATTTTCCTACATTGCTTTGTATATATTATATAGTGACATGTATTCCCCTCTCTAGAAATAATGCCATCCCCTTTCTTTTTCTTATCTAAAATTATTTATTTAAATGTAATTACTATGACAGTTGAGATAATGCTTCACTCAGCTTGCTTCTGGAGTGGAGGAAGTTGTGATTTTTGTTGTTTTGGGATAAATAAGCCTGCCTCTTATGACAAGAGACAGTGTCAACCACTTAATGTAAAAATGAATTAAGCTGAATACTTTTTTGTGTATGCAAATCATCACCCTTAAAATAATTCAGTATGACTAATGTTGGCATTTCTGTATCTGGGTTTTCAGTTGTAGTTGATAGCAGTAATCTGGACAAAATAGGGTACTAGAGATTTTTGATTGTCTTGCTGTGATTTATGGTCTATCAAACAATTTGGGTTTAGTGTTATTTATTTGTTTGCTTTTGAGAGATAATTTTACTACTTTTCTTTGATGACTATGGATCTATTCAGATTTTAAAGATACTTTTGAGTCAGTATACATAAGAAAAATGAATAAAACATTTCTAGAAAAAAACATACATTTTAAAAACAATTAGGAAAAGGTTATGTTTAGAAATCTGTGAGTAGGGCACCTGGGTGGCTCAGTGGGTTAAAGCCTCTGCTTTCAGCTCAGGTCATGATCTCAGGGTCCTGGGATCGAGGCCCGCATCGGGCTCTCTGCTCAGCAGGGAGCCTGCTTCCTCCTCTGTCTCTGCCTGCCTCTCTGCCTACTTGTAATCTCTCTCTCTGTGTCAAATAAAGAAATAAAATCTTTAAAAAAAAAAAAGAAAAAGAAATCTGTGAGTAACAAAGATCCCCCATATATTTAGTGTCCTTTTTTTTTTTTTAACAACGTTCAATTCTGCTCTTGCTCGTGCTCTTTCATCCTTGATAAATTTAGCAGAGGCTTTCCCATCTTTTATCCTTTTTAAGGAATCAGTTTTAGGTTTAGTAGATTATTTAAATTGGTTTTATATTTACTCTTTCCTTCCTACATTTTGTGGATTCACTCTGTGGTTATTTAACTTTTAATAGAATGTTTACTAGAACATATGAATGTATGTCACAAGTCTGATCTTGTTTACCCTACCTCCACCCCAACCACACCCCATGGAGGACAGGTTAGACTCTCTGGTGGTGGGTGGTCAGTAACTAGGAGGAAATGAGGATTTGGTAAGGTAGTGTTGTTACAGCACTCCATGAAGGTTGTAGAGAAGGAGAGCAAATCATTCAAATGTGCCATTCATTCACCGTCTCAGATTTTCTTGTTGTTTATATTGGATTTTATACAGGGAGTAATTTGCACAATACCAGTTTTACAAATGAAGAAATTGAGGTTGAGAGGGCTTAACTGATATTTATAAGTTCTGTCAACAGTAAATAAAAAACAGAACTAAAACCAGTGAATCACTTGAGTAGTAATTCGAAGAATTTTATCGTGCACACATCCAGAAGACGGTTTGCAAACTGGGCACACAAACCAAAACATGGAAAGAGGTGCAGAGGGATATTGTTATAAAGCAACTTACATAGTGCAGGGGCAGGATTTATTCTTTCCAGGGAGTGGTTACAATGTCAGAATTTTCTTAAAGCAAAGGGAATTGGTGAATGGTAACTTCACATCAATTTTGGGGAACTATTTAAGTTTTCTTTGTGATTTTCAGAGGCATAAGCAAGAAGTGACCCAGGTCAAGTTAGCCTCATTTGTCTTGCAAAATAAGCTAAATTAAGCTTTACTGGATGACTAAACTGGTTTTGTCTGCTCAGGGTATTTTCAAGTTTGATCTCTGTTTGTGTTTGATTTTAACAGTTCACACAATTAGGAAGTGATGATGTTATGGTTCAAACAATGTAAAAAAAGCATGCACTGAATATGAAAAAAGGAAAATGGGAGCTAGGTATAACACAATGTTTCAGGGTAAGCTGGGAGAATAAGAAACCAACAATAAACCCAGACATGGAGTGATTAGCAATAGAGTCCTAAATAGGACTAAACAGGTGCAGCTAGAGGGTCTAAGATAATTGCCTTACACAAGGTTATAATGTCCAAAGCCCCAGAGGTAAGTACATGGGTCGTTTGAGGTTCAAGCCTTGGAGTACTGCCTAGTTACTGTGACAATGATTTACTAAATTATTTGTATTTACCAAAATTGATAGTTCACTGAATTGTCTTTGTAAGCTGACTTTGACTTCAGTTCTGAAATGCCCAGAAAGTAATAATGGAAAAACAAACACAGACAAATAAATGTTTGCTAGATTGTCTACTCAGATATGTTTGCCTAAAGGTGAGGTTAGAGATGGGTTCTTTACTTTGAGATCCTAAAATAGGCTGTCGAGAATGACATCATCCCACCAGGAACATCTTCAGAACTTTTGTGGTTCTAAACATATGAAGCATATATAGAACAGAGAACAAATAGATTTCTAGATGCCACAAATTGTATGCATACACACACATTCATACACACACATCTGTTTCTTGGCCTGGTTCAGGACTTTATTTCCTGCATGCTCCATTCTCCAGCTTTCTAATGGTTCATTTTATGATATGATATTCTTTCACACATGAATGAATTGAAAAGCGTAAGTAGCAATCTGCCTGCTGTAAACTGACTTCTAACTCCCTTCTCCTTTCTTAATGTCCATGCATTTGAGCCTCCATAACCAAGTGCCAACAAAGAGGTTTTCACTGCTTGGTATTTACACTCTATTTGCATTTCCACTCTACCCCTCCCTCAAAGAAAACATTTGGACTTTGTTCAGAGTTCTGAAAGAATATTTGCATTGTAGATTCCCTTTTAACATTTGCAGTGAAAATAACGAGAGACAACTCATTCCCTAATGTTCCCATTACAGAGTATTGGTGTAAAATTAATTAGAAAAGAATTAATATTGTATATGCTCTACTTATAGACCCAAATATTTTCATGGAATTGATTTGATGTCATGTTTTTTTCTCCCAGAATATAGTCAGCATGATGCAAATATTTCATATTCATTTATTTGTATTAAGAAAATGGGCGGGCGCCTGGGTGGCTCAGTGGGTTAAAGCCGCTGCCTTTGGCTCAGGTCATGATCCCAGGGTCCTGGGATCGAGGCCCGCGTCGGGCTCTCTGCTCAGCAGGGAGCCTGCTTCCTCCTCTCTCCTCTCTCTCTGCCTGCCTCTCTGCCTACTTGTAATCTCTCTGTGTCAAATGAATAAAAAAAAAAAAAAACTTAAAAAAAAAAAAAGAAAAAGAAAAAAAAAGAAAATGGGCTTTTTACTTTTGTGCTTGTACATCTTGATGATTAACCCTATCAGAAAACCTGGACATGGTATTTCTTTATAAAGAAATAAAACATGCATTTTACACATAGGAAACCCTAGAGAGACAAATCAGACATGGTCCCTGACCTCGTAGGGGTTGTAGTCTAATATAGAAGAAGGTCATTGAATACGTAATTGTAGGCAAGAATATTCAGAATATCCCATGCAACTGTGTAACTTACACTTTTACTCTAGTCTGTGGCTGCTTTGAGGACTTCTAGGGAACAAGATCTTAAAATTAAGACCTGACAGACGAGTAGGCTCTCCCTAGCTTCTGCAAAAGAAAGGATAGGCTATGCAAATCAGGCAAGTGCAATTGTTAGCCCTGCAGATAAGCCTGTAACCTAGTAACACCTTGAGTAAGGAGTGGTTATTTGTAAAAGAATAGACCATGTGTTTTATGGTTTCCCTAATCCAGTGCAATGAGAAGGCTGAAACATGCTAGGGTTGGGATGGAAAATCTACAGTGCGGGGTGCCTGTGTGGCTCAGTGGGTTAAATCCTCTGCTTTCGGCTCAGGTCATGATCTCAGGGCCCTGGGATCGAGGCCCGCATCAGACTCCCTGCTTGGCAGAGAGCCTGCTTCCTCCTCTCTCTCTGCCTGCCTTTCTGCCTACTTGTAATCTCTCTCTCTCTCTCTGTCAAAAAAATAAATGAAATCTTTAAAAAAAAAGAAAAAATCTACAGTGTGGCTTTTCTTTTTCTTTCGCTTTCTTTCTTTTTTAAATTTTTTTCTTTTTCATTAGACATAATGGTAAGAGCAAGTTACAATATTTCATTATTTATGAGAATGATGAAATAAATTTATTGTAAGAATGTAAGAGGGTAAGGTAAGTCAGGAAACTTATTGCTTCCCTGTTACACGTACTGGTCAGCGATTTCAGCTAAATACATGACAAATTATGGCAACAGCCCAAGTGTTCATCATTTGATGAATGGACAAAGATGTGGTATATGTGTATGTGTTCATATACATATATATATATAAACAAACTTTATATACATATATAATGAAATATATATATAATATATGAAATATTACTTTATAGATAATGAAATATTATATATAATATATAATGAAATATTAACTTATATATAATGAAATATTACCAATAAAAAGAATGAAATAGTGCCATTTGAAACAACATGGATCAAGCTAGTGAGTATTATGCTAAGTGAAATAAGCCAGTCAGAGAAAGACAAATACCATATGATTTTACTCGTATATGGAATTTAAAAAAACAAAACAAATGAGCAAAGGGAAGAGGGGGAAGAGAGAGAAAGGGAAACCAAGAAACAGACTTTTAATTATAGAGAACAAACTGGTGGTTACCAGAGAGGAGGTGGGTGAAGGATGGGGGAAACAGGCGATGACCACAGGGTGATGTACGAAAGTGTTGAATCACTGTATTGTACACCTGAAACTCATATACTATTTGTTAACTGGAATTTAAATAAAAACTTTCAAAAATAAACAACAAACAATTTTTTCAAGTAAAAAATGTGCAATAAAATTGCACATTACAGACTTTGGGGTAGGTCGAAAGGATCATAGAAACAGATGTGGCAGTAGTGAGGGAGAGGACTAGTCAGGAGGTGAGTACAGCAGGTATTGCCTTAAAGGTATTTAAGAAATTTCATTCGCTTGTTTGTTTACTGTTAACGTCCTTAACTGCTCTTCACCAGGTTCCATTACTGCTCTGCTCTGGGTGGGAAAAGGGTTTGTTTGGACATCTAGATGATGCTCTTACAAGTCTCTAAGTAGCCTTGGAGAATGAATAAGATGATAAACTTGGAGATGAAGGATCATCTCAATATTCAAAAACTAGGGAAAGGTCAATTTCAGGAAGAGTAATTCAGCGAGGTTACTATGAATTTATATAATTTGTATCAATATTCATTAACAGGGCATTTAAAGGACGACTGACAAAAATTAGGACTCTTTGATTCCAGGTCACTACCTTCTAACGTGTCCAGGTTTAAGCCATAAGAAAATGCATAGACTACTGTATCTGAGAAGAAACTGGAAACAAATCATGGAATCAAAACATGAGCTAAAGGAACTGGAGCCCAGAAACAGATGGGAAGTGAGTATCTCAAAGATTTTAGTCTTCATCTATTTTTTTTTTTAAAGATTTTATTTATTTATTTGACACAGAGAGAGAGATCACAAGTAGGCAGAGAGGCAGGCAGAGAGAGAGAGGAGGAAGCAGGCTCCCTGCTGATTAGGGAGCCCGATGTGGGGCTTGATCCTAGGACCCTGAGATCATGACCTGAGCTGAAGGCAGAGGCTTTAACCCACTGAGCCACCCAGGCACCCCAGTCTTCATCTATTTCTTATCATTGTTTCTTTCTTCATTCTGGAGACATTCTGCTCTCTCCTTCCGCCACACAAGATGGCTCCTGTCAGCTCTAGAATTCCACTCCACATGCCTGGTTAAATCATCCCAGTGAAAAGGGAAATTCTTTTTTCTTCAATCATGTAAATACCAGGGAAGCACTCAGATTCCATACTGGGTCAGATATCCACTTGTCTGCATCAGGAGTTCTAGGGAAATGGGCTGCAACTGAGGGGTCAGGTAGGTTTCAGAGGTTCAGAGGTTGGACTCAAAAGCATTTAGAGAGAATGCTTTCCGGGGGGCGGGAGGGAAGCTACCAAAGTGCAGTACATTATAATAAGCAATATGAGCTACTTGCAAATCAGTGGGGTTTTTTTTTTTCCCCTTTAAGGAAATAAGCATGTCACAGCACTGTTTGAAGATGAGTGTGCAATTCTTCCTGTAGAGGGAGCTCAAGTTCTCCTCTGACTTCACCTCTGCTGTGTCACGAGTTTACATTAGACTTGTGACATTGCAGGCTCCAAATGTAATGGTTAGGTTAGATGGAAATTATATCCAAGTAGGACAACAGACGGGAGGAAGCTAGAGATTAACATACACACACAAAAATAGAATAAAAGATAGAAAAATTAAAAACAGAAATTTTAATAGATAATCTAAAAAATGCTTTCTGTAAAACAAGCTTGAGGCTTGAAAGATTTGTGTCTCAAACATTGAAATTATAATCACCACATTATATAAATTGTATATGTGATTCTATCCATCTGTAATTTATGTCATCAGCATGAATAGTATGAAAATAAAAGCAACAGAAACTCTTAGAATAATTTTAATTATAATCTTGTAAAAATACCAAATAAAACACCACAAAATCTAATACAATTGTTAAAATATTAACCCTACATAGTTAAGGGAGATTAATGCAGGAATATAAGATTATTTTAATATTAATTTATTAATCTACTAGAGCAAATCAATACTTCATTGGTTAATAAAATAATTTGACTGAATAATATAATCGGTTCTATAAAGTCAATTTCCCTTCCTCACAAATAGTAATTTCTTCCCCTAGATTTCATTTATAAAATTGTAAACAAAGGGGGCGCTTGGGTGGCTCAGTCGGTTAAAGCCTCTGCCTTTGGCTCAGGTCATGATCTCGGGGTCTTGCGATCCAGCCCTGGGATCCAGCCCTGCATCAGGGAGCCGGCTTCCTCCTCTCTCTCTGCCTACTTGTAATCTCTCTTTCTCTCTCTGTCAATTAAATAAATAAATAAATAAAATCTTTTTAAAAAATGTGTAAACAAGGTTAATCTTAAACCAATAGCCAAAATAACACTTAGGTTAATAAAATATATCCTGGAATTTTAATGTTTGGGGACAAGTAGGTTTCCTTTGATAAACTGATTTCTGTTGAAAACCTCTTTTTCTTAGAAAGGGGGTAAGGCATATGCACACAATATATCAAAACTAGAGTATTTCAGGGGGCTCGCAAACCCCAGAAACTGAATGCAATATCTGAGGTGCCCCTGCATTCAAGAGGTATTACTTTTAAAATAGAGAACAGGGGGCACCTGGGTGGCTCAGTCATTAAGCCTCTGCCTTTGGCTCAGGTCATGATCCCAGGGTCGTGGGATCGGGATCCAGCCCTGCATTGGGCTCCCTGCTCAGCGGGAAGCCTGCTTCTCTCTCTCCTGCTTTTCCTGCTTGTATTCCCTCTCTCACTGTCTCTCTCTCACTGTCAAAAAAAAAAAAAAAAAATTAAAAAAAAAGAAAAGTCACAATAATTGGGAATCAGACATCTTTAATAGTATTTTAGAAATGCTGACTATTTCAACAAGATGTAGATTTCATTCATGCACTCAGTCATTTGCCCATTGAGTTGTCTATTTAATCATTTTGAATTTTGTTTTTGTACAGGAATTAGGTTACATACTAGAAAATACAGGTGATAATACTCAAAAAAATAATTACAGGTGGCATTCTTCAAAGGAATCTTTAATCATTTTCAAATAAATTTTGGTTCAGTAAATTAATCAGGGATAAGTTCCGTTTAAAAAAATTTTCCTGTTTTTCTGCCTAATTAGTTTACAATGCATGAAAAATATCCAGAATATCGATGACATGAATTATCTAAGAATAATCTTGACAAAAACTGACTAGCAGAAAATGTGTTAAAAGAACACATGAAGAAATGGAAAAAATCTTGGATCTTTCTGAAGGGAGTATGCAGCATCATCAACACACACACACACACACAATATGTACATTTATATATACAAATACATGTATACATAGACGATATGATATAATATGTGTATTTATGTATCAATTTGTGAAAACTTTAAAATCTCAATGTTTGGAAAGCTTTGGAAATTAAAATATTACAAAAAATAGACTTTCGAACAAAAATATTGAGTATAGTCTAAATAAGACTAAAGACTATTTTCCTATCAGCTGTAAGAAAATACTATAAAGTGAAATTCAGGGACGCCTAGGTGGCTCAGTCAGTTAACTGTCTGGCTTCTGCTCAGGTCATGGTCCCAGGGAACTGGCATCGAGCCCCATGTCTGGCTCCTTGCTCAGCAGGGAACCTGCTTCTCCCTCTGCCGCTCCCCCTGCTTGTGCTCTCTCTGTCTCTCTCTCTGACAAATAAAATCTTAAACAAACATAAAGTGAAAATTATTTTTAAAACGTGGACATTATACATGAAACCAAATAGCAAAACAAATAGAACTTCAGCCTACTTGAAAGATATAGAAACATATTTTTTAAAAAACCGGGGAGATCTATCATAATCAGTGAGAATATTGATAGATAATCTAACAAATGTTATTTAAAAATTCTACAGTTTACGGGTAACTTAAGCATCAAGATATATTACTTCTTCATATTATGTATCAATAATGCTTTAACTGATAAAAAAAAGTTTATATGTGATAAAGATTACATCTATGAAAACAAGTACAAATAAGCATACCCACATTTGGGGTCAATGATAATAATTGATAATAGTTATGATGAAATTCTTAAGAAACATATTTGGGTGGAAAGTTAAATATTAGGAAAATGTCACATTAACTGGAAAACACAGAAATGTAAAAATGCAAAAATAATGACAAAGAAATAATGCCCTAATTTGAAGCACTATAAAATTTAATAAAAATTTTGCCAGTACTAAAATAAAAAAAGGATATTAATGGAAGAATTTCTAAATGGATAATAGAAATGGTCAATAAACTTGTGAAATACCTAATAAACTTTATACTGATGCAAATGAAAACAATATGCCATTTCCTACTTATTTAACTAGCACCTGATAAATGACTGGAGATTTTATAGCAAAACAGTCTCACTAACATCTTGCTGGTAGAAATGTGAATTGATTTCATCCCTCTGGAAATCCCTTTGGTAATATAAATCAGAAGACCTAAAATATTCTAAAATTTGACCCAATACATTCTTGTTTAGTACTCTGTCAGAGACATGATCATATATGTGAATAAATGTTTGATTTTAATAACAGATATAAAGTTTAAAAATTGAAATAACATATGTCTAAGAGAGAATTGGCAAATAAATTATAATAAGCCTTATAACAGTATTTTAAATCAGCTAAAAATCTCCCCTTGAAGCATTTAAAATAACAAGTCAATGTGAGGCATCTCGCTGGTGCAGTTGGTAGAGGATGCAACTCTTGATCTTGAGGTTGTGAGTTCAAGCCTCACATTGGGCATAGAGATTAGATTAAAAAAAAAATTAAGCCACAAGGAGTTTAAAAAATAAGAAAATAAATAACAAGTCAATGCAAAAGTTATATATGCATACATATATATGTGTGTGTGCATATATACACAAAGTACATGTATATATAGAGAAAATATATTATTGTTTATAGTACACATTTATTAGAATGTCATCAATGGCTATGTCTGGGTTTTTTGAATATAGATTTTTCTTCTCTACTTTTTTTTCTAAAGATTTTATTTATTTATTTGACACAGAGAAAGAGATCACAAGTAGGCAGAGAGAGAGAGAGGAGGAAGCAGGCTCCCTGCTGAGCAGAGAGCCCAATGCGGGCGTCGATCCCAAGACCCTGAGATCATGACCTGAGCCGAAGGCAGAAGCTTTAACCCACTGAGCCACCCAGGCGCCCTCTACTTTTTACTTTTGTTTTTGTTATGATTTTGTTACTTTTCCCATTGGGTTTAAACTTGAGACCTATTACTTTCTGAGTGTTTAGCATTTCCATGACAGTGTTTTACTGTCTCTATGGGTACCTGGAAACCAAAATCACATAGAAATATTTGTTCAACACATACTCTCTCCTGACACAACAGCACATGTTCCACTAGAAGAGGAACTTAAAAAACAAAAAACAAAAAAACTTTTGGCCCAGTCATCTTTCTCCTTCCTCTATCCATTTCAATGAGTTTTATTGATTTGTATGACTTTATATGATAGGATATGGAATTTATAACATAGGTGAGTGATGGGAAAGAGAGGAGAGAGAAGAGTAGAGAAGCAGGAAGAAATAGAAAGATGCAGAAAAAAATAAGGTCTCCATAGGCCGGAAATTCAAGGAAAATGTTATATGTTGAATAACTGTTTAAGCAAGAGAGCAGCTTGAGCACTGCTGGATAGAGAGATAATTTGGGTATAAACAGAAGTGTATGATAAAGTGCTGCTTTGGGATATGAACGGGATCCCCTTTAATATTTCCTAAGAGATGCAAGCAATATTTGGAACATTTTTATTATTACTTTTATTTGCTGGACTCTATTTTTAACACAAGACCATGTTGTTCAAGTATTAGGATGAAAGCGAAACAGATTTATTAGGGTTACAAATATTTATCTGAGGGAAATTTCTATATAGATTTAATTAGACTTTCAAAAAAAGTCCATGTGTATATTGTATTTGCAAATATATTTATGACTAGAGGGAAAATACCATATAGAATAATATTCAGGAGACATTTCTTCAGTGATGATCACCTCATCTATCTTTTTTGTTTTAGGGTTTTGTTAGGAATGCATTAGAATCTCAGCATTTTCCCTTCAACTGCATCTAAGATTTTCTATAATAATTGAATCAGGATGCCAGCCAAAAACATTATCATATATTCAAAAGCAATAGAGTTTAATGTTAGGACTTTCACAAAAGTGTCACTAGGATTGTAAAAAATGAACAAAGTACAGTAGATCCCCCTGGGTTTAGAAATAGCAGGACGTGGTGCCATTCCTAGGTCTCAGGTGTAAGGAGATGTTCTTGTAACCTGGGAAGTGCTGAAACTATAGCGGAGGGATCCCCCCAAAAGGATTATATACATACTTCCAAACCTAGATCCAGCAGGAAGGGAGCCAAGAATATAAATACCTTGGTCTCTGTCTCTTCCTACCCACTCATCTCTAGCCAGGTTCTCCCATTGAATGTGGGACCCCAATGGGACTCCAGAAAGCAAGGAGGCCTCCTTATGTCGGTCCTGGAGTGTAAGCTGATCTCAAGAAACAGTCAGTGAATATCCAGAACATTTGAAACTATTACTTATCAGATAAGTCATTATCTGCATGTGTGAAGTTGACTTCACAACATGCACACAAAACGCATAAGTATAAGAATACCCTGACTACTGGTGCGCCTGGGTGGTTCAGTGGATTAAGCATCTGCCTTTCGGCTCAGGTCATGATCTCAGGGTCCTGGAATTGAGTCCCACATTGGGCTCTCTGCTCAGCGGGAGTCTGCTTTTCTTTGCCCCATTGCCCCTTCCCTTGCTTGTGCTCTCTCTCTCAAATAAATAAAAAGAATCTTTAGAAGAAAAGAAGGAGAAGGAGAGGGAGAGGAAGATGAAGAAGAAGAGGGGGAAGAAGAAGAAGAGGAGGAAGAGGAAGAGGACCACTTGTCACTATACCCCACCACGTGGTACTAATAAAAAGTTCATTTGAGGCTCAACCCAAAGCTCTAGCAAACTTTCTTCTTTTCCCAAAGTAGTGGATTGATTCCTTCATTTGAGAGACTAAGAATATTCTCTGGCTGTCACAGCACTAGAGATTTAATCAAGAAAGCCTTTCATGAATGAACACTTTGAGCTTAAATGGAGAATGTTTGCAGACTAGTGTGTGTAGGTATATGTGCATAAGCAAGTCTGTGCATGGTCAAGGGCCTAGTTGGTATTGAGGAAAAGAAACAAAACAGCAGGGATATAAAGTTTTCACCATGCTTAATAAAGTTGAATGACTAGAACAAAGAAGACTGACTGCTAAGTGCATAAAGCTCTGAACTTTTACCACCGGGACTGTAATTCAAGTTCAGCTTGATGCCTGATTGCCATGCCTGGGACTTTGGTTGAGGCAATATCTATGCCACCCATGAAGGAAGCTGGAATTGGTTGCCTGCGATAAACAGGACACATGTATTTTCTCAGCCGAGAGCCTAAAACTTGAAATTTTGTAAAACAAAACAACAAGAATTAAAAATAAAATTTCATGGATCGAGTCTGTGAATTAGGAGCATATTTCTGACAGAGGCTATCATCACCAACCAGTGCATGGTTGACTTTACATCTGCCTTGACAATTTTTCTGTCAGTTAAATTAGAGATATTTAGGGTACATGCAAATATAGTTGCTTTCAATTCACTCGAAGCACTCTTGTGTGCCTAGAGGGACCTTCCAAAATGACTGTTTATGATATACCACTCCAAGCATAAAAACTTTTCGAATGTCGAGTTGTGATCAGCGATAAAAGTCATGAATGTTAATAACTCAAAAAACATCTCTGTAAAAACTGTGTGGCATTCTTCCCCTCCCACACCCTCACCGTGTTGCCAGATTATCACAATGCAACATAATATCATATGATGATAATTGTCTCCCCAATCTCCCATGTATAAAAAAGAAATCAGAGGTAAATGCCATTTAGTTAAAAGCATATCTGTCTGTGCAGGGTTAGAGACACTGAATGATAGGCCCCTTGTGAAGCACCTGACATATAACAGAGAAAACAACAAATAATAGCTGCCTCTGATATCCTTTCCACTGCTCACCACATCCGTGTGTCCTGCAGCGACACATGAGCCTTTGCTAGCCTTCATTTTCTTTAATAAGAAATAAGGACAATAGTTTTTTTTTTTTTTTTTTTAAAGATTTTATTTATTTATTTATTTATTTCACAGAGGGAGAGAGATCACAAGGAGGCAGAGAGGCAGGCAGAGAGAGAGAGGGGGAAGCAGGCTCCCCGCCGATCAGGGAGCCCGATGCGGGCCTCGATCCCAGGACCCTGAGATCATGACCTGAGCCGAAAGCAGAGGCTTTAACCCACTGAGCCACCCAGGCGCCCAAGGACAATAGTTTATGTTGCACATTGATACTAAGGAATTTGATTGAAAGAATGTCAAGTACCTAGTATACTGTCTTGCCTGTAGTAGTAGTCAATATATATATATTTTTTAAATCCTCACTATGCCATAAAGCTGACTCTTTAAATAAAATAGGAGTCAGTTAATGAGCTACTGGTATAAATATATACAGACGTTGCTCCAAGATACAGACACCGATCTGAGAATACTTGACTCTGAAAGTGTTGCTTGTCATCAACAATTTATTTAAGGAGCCATTAATTCCTATTAAAATTAATCTAAAACTGACAATGTGTCTATTCCTGGAAAAAAAATAAGTCCAGCATCATTGTGGGGCTATCGATGGTATGCATTCATATTTACATACTATAGATAACTGGAAACTTTGTTACTACATTAACATTTTAAGAAAATTCCTGAAGCAGCCAGGCCCTTAGTAGCAACTATGATATCAGCCCCTTCCAATTGTTCGGAAAGCAGCGCTAATTGAAACCATTCAGCTCATCCGTGAGTTGTGTCAAATGCCATTTCCTACATGGCTGCACCTGGGAGGCACACTGATTTGGTGTACCATAATAATTTCAACATAAAAAACATGATGCAAAAATGTTGATCACGATATCATGGAGATCACTGTTCTGTACTAAAAACAGAACAATGAAAGCATGTCTTTGAATAAACTACAGCAGGTTCTGACATTGTAGTAAGTACTCCCCCCCCAAAATAGGGTTGCATGCATATTAAAACTCACATTTTATAAGAAAAATCTTACTTAAAAAAAGAGGATTATTGGGGTGCCTAGTTCGCTGAGTTAAGTGTCTGCCGTTGGCTCGGGTCATGATCCCAGGGTCCTGGGATCGAGTTCCATGTTGGGCTCCCTGCTCAGTGGGGAGTCTGCTTCTCCCTCTGACCCTCCCCCCTCTTGTGTTCTCTCTTGCTCTCTCTGTCAAATAAATGAAATCTTTTTTTAAAAAAAGAGGATTACAAAATAAATCATGGGACTACTGTGTAGCATGACGATTATAGTTAATACTTTGTATTCTGTGTTTGAAAGTTGCTGAGAGAGTAAACTTAAAAGTTCTCATCTCTGTCAAATAAATGAAATCTTTTTTTAAAAAAAGAGGATTATAAAATAAATCATGGGACTACTGTGTAGCATGACGATTATAGTTAATACTTTGTATTCTGTGTTTGAAAGTTGCTGAGAGAGTAAACTTAAAAGTTCTCATCACAAGAAGGNAATAAAAAAAACAAAAAAAAAAACAAGAAGGTAATTTTTTTTGTCACTGTCTAAGGTGGTAGATGTATACAAATACTGTATCATGATGTTGTACACCTGAACTATAATGTTATATGTTAATTATAACTCAACTTAAAAAAAATAGCAGAGAGAGAGAGGAGAGGAGAGAGAAGAGTGTGGTCCTGTGCCTAAAAAATCATCTGCACCAAAATATAATATAGTACAATAGAGATGATATGATGTATTATACAATGTAATGTCTTTGTATTTCCTTGATGTTTGAAATAGATCAATGTAATACATCAGTGGTTTCCAAACTGTGTTTTTCTTTTTGAGAAGAAAAACCATCTTTAATTATGAGACTGTACATGAAATGCCACGCCCCTGCTTTCTGTTTCCCCATCCCACTTTTCAGGGGTCTTCACAGTGCAGCTAAGCCTTGGTGGATGAGCTGATTTTCAATCAAAGCTAAGCCACGCTTAACTAAAACAACACAAGCATTAGATTAGGGGATGACAAGTATCTAAGTACTGCTAAATAACATGCTAATAAAATATTAGCTCTATTGCTTTGATAATATTGCCACAGACTTAGCAGAAGTTTTTTTGAATCCTTCTGAATATGAGGAGTATATAATGGAGTTTCCACCTATGAAAGGGTAAAGGACAAAAGTTATGTGTGTGTGTGTGGGGGGGTGTTTTTTTCACCATAGGTAAGTCTCAGGCCCTCCACCTTAAAGACCCAGGGACTCCATTTTTAATTTATCTGTGATACAATATAGATCACTCCCAGGAGTGCTGATTTCAGTAGCAGGGCTCAGGAAAGCCTATGTGCAAATGAAAAGGGCAAAGCAAATGACTGTTTAAGTATCTGGAGAAGTGACTTTCACGTTTGCCCTAATAGCAATATAATCAAGTTAGACAGGGCCCCTGAGTGGCTCAGTGGGTTAAAGCCTCTGCCTTCAGCTCAGGTCATGATCTCAGGGTCCTGGGATCGAGCCCTGCATTGGGCTCTCTGCTCAGCAGGGAGCCTGCTTCCTCCTCTCTCTCTGCCTGTCTCTCTACCTACTTGTGATCTGATCTCTCTCTCTCTCTCTGTCAAATAAATAAATAAAATCTTTAAAAAATAATAATAATAGTCAAGTTACACAGGAGCCAGATTCTCAGAACTTGGCTTGAAGAGGTTTGTGATGTGAGTTGAATGTGCAACCGTGTCGGGGACCTTTAATGCTTCTATCCCCACGATGGAGTTTTAACTCTTGGCCAGCCAAACTTGTCCTTTACTCTCTCTCCAGGACAGTGTTTGAAAGGGTGGTGTCCACTTGCTCCTCTACGCTGATTTTTTCCCTCCAGGCTTACAGGAATCCTAGTTGACTGGTACATTTGTCGATTGGAAGTTAGAGATCTGTTTGGGAGTGTTCTCTTATTTAGGTATTTAGTTAAGTGCCTAATCTCTGTGATGTAAGCATTTAGATCTTTTTAAGAGAGAACAGGGACATAGTGAACCAATGGCCAATCAGACCAGATCTCTTTCTTTGAGGCAAAGCAGTTATGGAAAACTGTGGACTTAGTGAGACTTACCTAGATACTAATCTTTAGTCTTCATGAATTCGCTCTATGTTTTTGAGTAATTTGTCAAATAGCTCTGAGTCTATTCTTTCAAGTGTTTTTACCTCGTGTAAGGATCATGGATACAATGTGCCTAGAACCAAGCAGGTGTTTGAACTACACTTATATTTCTTTTGTTCTTTCCACCTTGCCCTTATGACACTTAAATGAGAACTGGGAAGATAAACTCACATACGTGTTTTGAGAATTACATGATTCTCTCGCAAAGAAGTCTATTAGGAAACACAAACAATATTACCTCTCAAAAGTAGACTGGACACACCAGTGGTTATTTTCTCTCTCCTTAAACCTTTGCCATATCACAATGACTAATGGATTTCCAGGTCACCAATGTTTTGGTGCAGATATTTTCCTTTTTATCATAGGTCCTTCTGTTCCTATGTAAGTTTTGTCTGTTCTCTGAATTGTTTCATCGTTCTTTCCCTGAGATAAATATGCCCCAATTTCACTCTTCTCCAGTGAAGTTTTAAAAGCTACTCCTTACATTCTGCTTGCCAGAAAATTAAAGTTAAATATTAGCAGAGTGCCTCATTTATTCATTAAACTTAAAATCAGTGACTTCATGGATGAGCCAGTCTTTAATTACAATGATAACTTCCAGTATTTACGATTCACTGCTGATGTGTGTTTTGTTCAGTCAGTAACCAATGTTTCTTCTAATTCACAGCTGACAGCGAGGAGAGAAAGCAGAACCTCCTTTGGCTTTTCCAAAATGCTGATGAGGAGGAAAGAAGGGGAACAATCAAGAGTGCTTCAGCCTTTGCATGGGAATCCCACATGTGACAATGAAAGTTGTTACCTGTTAACTCTTATCTGTTAATTTGGGGGAGGCTTAGGAGGGCTGTATGTTTTGAATCCCCAATAACTACCAGGCATAATACCAGGCATTTTACCCAAGGGCAAAGAACTAACATTTGCTAAGTGTCTGCTAGATACTAGAAACCAGGCTACTTTTTATGTGCACATTTCATTGAATCCTCTAATCCTCAGAACATAAAACCTTTTTTGCAAATGAAGAAATAGTTTCCAAAGGTTTGCAGATATAACAAGTAAGTAGAAGAGGCAGGGATTAAACAGGTCTGAGCAACTCCCTATATTTCACTCTTTCAAAAATATCAAGTTAGTATGACCAGGAAAGTAAAAATCCTATTAACAACTTGAGGATCTTGGAAATGGTACTTCTTAGAGTTATTATATTATTAACATATTTTTCAAATGCAGTCTCTATATCGAAGGGAGTGTAATTTGCAAATATTTTAGAGGTTCTTACAAGGAGTTAAAAATATCAAACACTTTAAGAACCATCCCAATTGTTTTTGTTTTCATTCCAAATTTTCTCAGCAAACTTTTGTTTTATTTTGCTTTTATTAAGCCTAAGGTAAATTTCGGAGCAATCACCATCAACATTATTTGAATCTCTTAATAGGTGGAGACTAAAGTTTCCAAGTTGTGTTGTATCACTAGCTTCATTTTGTCAGAATGGTTATTGTCCGTTTTCTGAATTCATTTCATGATTGCTAATACTAACCCTCTTACCTGGTCTCACTGCTTTAGAGAATGGCTAGAGGCCTACCCACTTCTCATCTAGGTTTTTGTTTGTTTGTTTGTTTTCAAATCACTCCTCTCTCACCCGAGCTCATAGTTCTCTGCTGTTTTTATCTGGTGACCATTCTCACTATGTACATTAGACTTGACATTTTTAAAAAAAATATCAGAATTATTTGTCCTGATAGGTTCTAAGCATATCAAGGAAAATGACCAAATTTTATTATTTTTTTCTATCACTTAAAATACCCACGAACAGGCAGGTGTGAGAAGAGATACATGACAGTCAAGAACTATGGAATAGACTTAAGATCAAATTTATAGATTCGTGATCAGATCCTTTTATGTCACTTAACAATGTGAACTCAGGCGAATTAATTGACCCCCATCTATAAAATGGAAACCCAAAAGCCTTCTAGGTTGTTTCAGGAAACTTTATAAGGCTGTCCTTATTTTCTTTTTTTTTTTTAAGATTTTATTTATTTATTTGACACACAGAGAGAGAGATTACAAGTAGGCAGAGAGCCAGGCAGAGAGAGAGGAGGAAGCAGGCTCCCTGCTGAGCAGGGAGCCCGATGTGGGCCTCGATCCCAGAACCCTGAGATCATGACCTGAGCCTAAGGCAGAGGCTTTAACCCACTGAGCCACCCAGGCGCCCAAGGCTGTCCTTATTTTCAAAGAATAGCCAGGGGTTATTGGAAACCTACCACTAGGATACATTGAATAAGTTGCTTACTCTTGTTAAGGTTCAGTTTTCTCATTCACAAAATGAATATGAAAATAATTGCTATCTCACAGGCTATAATGGATATTGAATAAGATGGTATAACTCAATTTTTAGCAAAGTGTTCCCCTAAAGTGTTCAACTATTCAACAGTTTCAACCACATGCCCCAAAATAACAAATGGCATTCCCTCCTCTTCACCTCGGTTCCACTTCCTCAATACCTGTGTGCATTGCAGACCTTGGCAGAAATCTAGAACTCTAAGTAGAAGGAAAGAGGACAAGCGAGTCCACTAGAACAAGAACAAATAGAGTGGAGGACGGAGGGTCAGATAGTTGAATAAATGTCCTTATATTGTTCAATGACAAGAAATATTCATGTGAAACCATCTTTTCAAACAGGCAACAAATAATAAAAGGAATATTATGACTCCTTTGAAAAGCAGCAAAAGAAGCCATGGTTAAAATTTTAACAAGTGAGGGTCATTAGCTAAACAAACCCAGACAGCTCCACAGTCACAGAGACACCTAACGAAGGTTTGATTTGTGAGACACCCTTAAGAGTCCCTCTGCATTTCCTTCAAACATCCCATATTGTTCGTCTGCTGTGGACCCTAAAATGTCATTCCCTATTCTCTCTGCTAGCCACATATGTTTAAAAAGTATAGCTAACTTTTCCCTTCATCCATGATCAGAGGAGAGATTCTCTTCTGCATCTTGCTGTATTGATCCTCTTCAAAAAGAGGGACATTGCTGAGGAAAATGAATCAATTGACCCCTTTAAGCTTTCAAAATGAAGACTTTTTTCTTAGGTTTTGCAATTTTCTGGCAGATCTCAAATGATGAAACAGCAGATGGTTCTCATTGCCCCCACTCTAAATAAGAATAGAGAATTATGGAGTATGCCATACATAATTTATAGCATTTAAGAGAAAGGCAACCTGATAGAAATACATTTTAATGAACACCTACCGAACCGAACGCTAGGCTTTATGGTATTTAATTTACATGTAATTCTCTTGTAATTCTCACAAAGGTGTAATGGGGTAGGACATATTAACCTGCTTTTGCAATCAAGGAAACGAAGGTCAGAAGGTTGAAAATAAATGAAAATAAAAAATCCCTCCATGGAACAATATATGCAGGAGAGGTGCTTCAGAGAGAGATGGAATGGGAAATGTATTCCATTTATTCACTTTCTAGCAGGGAAAAATATTATTATTACTAATAGTTCATGTTATATTCATACTTAAAATTTATTTTGAGTCTTATTATATTTTCATTTTATTTCATTTTTAATATGAATTGAATAATAGAACTTTTAGTTACAATTTTCTTATTGAACTACTTCAGTCCTCCCCCCCTCCTGCTGAAGCATTTCCCAAATTTTACAGAACAGTTGGCTAAGAAAACCATATTTTTGTGATAGAGAAGGGCAGTCAGTCTGTGTAGAACTGGCCAAGACTAAATCCCCTTTTACATTAGCTAAGTATAAACATGTGTGTTGACTCATAAAGGAATGTCTATTATTTTAGATATTCTTATTAATGTACAGTCTTCTTAGGTAGTAGCAGAAACAGCAAAGCTAATACTTTTGAAATCCCTGTGGAAAATGACCACAAAGAGATTTGGTGTGGAGAAAAAAAAGGGTGTGTAAAACTGATTTCACTGAATTTTCAGTATTCTCCCCTATAAGGAAAATAAATATATTTATTCATTTATATATTTATTTATCTGAAATGAGCTCACCGTGAAGCACAAATATTTCTCTCACCGGATGTTTCATTGTTTTTTTTTTTTTTTTTTTTTTTGCTTTTTTTGTTTTTCTACCTTTAAACCTGTTTTCTCTTCTCAGTGAATCCAACCAACTTCTCTAACTTCAGCACTTTTGGAAAGGAAATCAGACCTTCTGGCTGGAGCCGTCCAATTGGCCTGAGGTGTGTGTATAGTGATGCAGGGAGAAGAATGAGGATAGGACAAGATCTTTTCTCTCTGTTCAGTGCCCCAGAGTCCACTCTTGGAAGGGGATTCAGGGTACATTCTTCCTGAATGGTGTACGATCATGCTGCATAGGTTACTTAGGGCTGAAAGAAGGTTGATGGAAGGGTGAGTGTCTGTGTGTCAGAGGGGGCTCCTGCCATTGTTTATTTACTTGGAGGTAATTTTGCTGAAATTTTGTGAGGGCCATAACTACAGAAGAGTGAGATTACATACACATTTTTATTGCATATCTATCCACAAAACAACCATAGCCTTTAAAAATAAGAAATTGAGAACCTGTTTTCATGTATTAAAAAAAAAAGTTTTGAATAGACATTTTGCAAGAGAATACTGATTGAAAAGCACATATGGAAATATTCTACCTCGTAGCAATCAAATAAATACAAATTCAGCTTCGGTGTTAGAGAAAATGAGCAAATGTAAAAGTCACAATATTTAATATGAGAATGTTTACACTTTCACCTTGATGGTGAGGCAAAAATTGAGGTAAACTTATCAGAAAATGTCACAAAATACATCAAACTTTTAGATATGGCTGTAACCGTTAACACTGAATCTTATTTGTGGCCATAAATCCAGAGAATTCAACAAACAAAAAATCAAAATCAGCTAAAAGTTAAAATATTCACATTAATATACATATTGTATAGCCTCCTTGAAAATTTTGAACACTTGGAAATGGCACATATGATTGAAAGAAGAGAAGGAACAAATAAATTACATTATGCTTTATATGTGGAAATAGTATGCAAGGATTAACTTTGCCTTTACAAAATATTTTAATATCATGGAAACATGTTTGCTTTATATTATATAGAAAGATATGTACTTAAAATATACAGTACTTCCTATTATCTCAAAATTATATACAGGTTAGAATATAAAGTGTGAGATAAGTATGGATTTCCCCACAATTTAAAAGTAGAGTTTTCCTACAAAATCTTTTGTAAGCTAAAATTCCATAAAGCAAAAAAATGCAATTACCATTTTGTAAAAATGAAAATTTTCTTCAGATTTCTTTTGGTTAGTGAAAATGGGTAGTTCTAATGTAGGTTTTTCATAAAAGCAAAGTGGTATAAAGCAAATGGGGATAACAGTAGGAAGAAATAGCAGGGAAACCTGTATACTAAAAATAAAATTATTAGTGACTACATCTGATATGATAGGTACTCTTTTCTTTCCTATTTTTCTATTTTCTATATCCCAAGTATTTTCCAATGAACACATATCAATTTTTAAAATGAATATAAATAAATCTCATCAAAATTATTTTTAACATGAACCTTAGCATTTGGAAGGCTTTTTGAGTAGGATCTATCATTTTATTAAAATCTCATATAATCTAATCACTGCCACCTCCCTCCTCCCATATTAAAAGATGTCATCTGAATCACATGGATTACTCCTCCACAAAACTAGATTACATCCCTAATTCATTATTATTTTTAAAAACTCACCTTTCAACCACCTACAACATGGGCCATCATTCATATCAAACTTAATTAGAAAACAGTTTGGATGTTGGAGGAATTCCTAATTTAAATCAATTAAAGGGAAAGTTGTCAAGTTCATTTTGGGTTTGCTTTTCTCTACTCTCACAGCAGGACTGAAGAGATCTGTCTTCCCCAATCTCCTTGTCTTCTTCCAGGATTATGTCATAGTGTTCAGTGTGTAAATCTCAGAATTCATGGTGGCAATTAGCATCTGAGACTCCTGCCACAGCTAGGAGAAGGAGCCTGGGTGACAAACGAAGCCATCCCAGGACTTCACGCTGGAAATTCTTTGATGGGTGCTTTCGTTCACAAATGACATATCTCTGGTTGGTGGGGCAAGGCAACCCCGTACTCTGGGTACTCTGGCCCTATTTCCGTTCTATGTTGAGAGTTTTCTTCCTTCTCTCCCCATGCCCTAAATCCTATTGTGTCACAGTTAATCTAGTTATCAAATGGAAAAAGCATGTCAGATAGTGACTATTTAAGGAGCACATTCCTTTCACTGAGTAGATCATTACAGGTCCTTTACTTCTGCATTGCTAAAATAAGATTCTTTGCCTTATCTGTCACCTACCCATATCCTTGCTGCCTTAAAATATGTGCTCCCTCTCCACCCAAATCAGAACTACTTTCTGTGTACTAATTTCACTCATTTTCTTGCCCGTTAAAATCATTATATGCCAAGCAAAGGGGACAAGATATATTCTATATAGTGATGATATATATATTCTAAAATTGGGGCATATGATCATGATCATTTATGTATCTGCCTTGTCTCTCAGGCCCATAAGAACAGGGACCAAGTTTTAATGATCTTTAGTATCCTAAGATATAGATTACTCTCAGTTTATTACTTTGAGTGAATTAATGAATGAAAAAATAACAGCTGTCTTATCAAAAGCAATAGATTTCAAAATGATGGAATTTCTGAAATCTTGTAATGATTTGAGAAAATAATCCAGGATATTTGAAAGGAAGCATATCTTTTAATTCTAGACTTATAGTCTGTTAGAGTAAATTGAAAGAAATTTCTAGACAAGAGACTAGAAAATCCAGACTAAATTATGGTTATGCATTTAGAATATTTAATGGAAAATCCTGGACTACAGATTAGAAGACTCTTAAGAGTTTCCACCTCTATAGTCAAAGTAGATGTATAAGTTAGAACAATTACCCAAGTAGTTAAGGTGATTATATTTTCTTTTCTCCTTACATAACTTCTGTGTAGCTTTGTCTTCTATCAGATTATAAACTCCATAAAGCTAGAAATCGCACTCTTCTTTGAGTTTTGAGAATTGCCTCTCCTGAACTGGTCTTAATAGAATTCATTTGGTTGATTATTGTCAGCTAGCTCCTGTTGAATGAACAGACTCCAGAAATAGCAGTTATTTTTCTTCTCAGTAACTTTTTCGGGTGTCTCGGTGCCCGTTTACCAGAAGGGCTGGTCCAGTGTGGAAGAGCCCAGGATGGAGAGGGTGTCCTGCTGAAACAACAGGGGTCTAAGGCATACCAGTAGCTTTTTAAAAACTTTACTCTGCTTTAAAATGATCTTGGACACTTTTTAAAGGAAGATTTCTGGGCTTGCCCCTAGATACTCTGATTCAGTGTTCCTGAACTATAGCCCAGAAATACACATTTTATGTATTTTTTTTTGTATTGAGATATAACTGACACGCACCATTATATTAGTTTTGGGTATACAGGATGGTAATTTGATATTTGTATGTATTGCAAAATGACCACAATAAGTCTAGGTATCATATATATATTCTATATTCGGGAGAATACTGAGATTTTGCTACATAAATAGCTACAGAAGGCTAGGATGACGGAAGGGAGCAGCTGTTGTCTCCCTCTGCACAGGTCCTAGGAACTCATGGGCAGGGAAACTGGGAGGGAGACTGTGATCATGACCAAAGGGAGAGAGGTTCCCCTGTGTGCTATCTGATATGAGAAAAAGGGAGAGAGAGAGAGAGACTAACAGCTGTTGACTGTCAGTTAGGCAGCTCCGGCAGGCAGGGTGTCCAGGGTCAGCAGGACCAAGCTCCCAGTGGTCAGCATCCTCCCTTTCTCCCTTCACATTTGTACTTGTCAGATGTCCCACAAAGGACACTATCCAGGTTGACAGTGGCAGGCACTTTGTACCACTGTGTGGTCACTTCAACTGGTGTCTGGCAGCTTGAGCTTCTCTGTTCTCATTCATGTTGATCAGCTTTGCCTGTACCTTCTTGAACTCATTCTCACTCATGAACACAGGGCCCATCTGTTACTCATTGGCTGGTTGAATGCAGATGTGGAACTGCTGGGTTTGGATTCACAGCTAGAAGTTGAGCACCTAGGTTGAGTCACAGAAATTAATGCCCATGATAGCAGTGGCAGATTCTCTGGGTGCTAGGGACTCAACTTCAGGATGGTGATGCCAGCAGACAGTTTAAGGATGACCACATGCAGGCCCTTGATGGGGAGATGGGAGTTCTTGGAGAAGTGGGTATACACGGATAGTATGTTGGGCCCCCGGGAACAAATGCAGCCTGTGGAAGGTCTAGTCCACAGCCAGCCCCTCACCAGGTACAATGTGCAGCTGCTCCTGCCTTCCAACCCCTGACAGTGGATTCAGCAGCAAGGGCATCAGGGGAGAGTCTGTGACTGACACTCCCTCCATGCCAGCAGCCAGAGAGGTGAACACAACCATGGTGGGAGACACAGGCTGGGCAATAGAAGGGGGACGTTCCCTGGATCAAAAAAGACATTTCTTTGGCTGCAGGAGTACATGATCCACTGGGAGGTTTTTCTCCTCCTCCTCCTCCTCTTCCTCCTCCTCCTCCTTCTCAGGAGATAGATTTCCTCCTGCTCTTCCTTGGGATCCAATGTCATCTCAAACTCTGGTGAGCTACAGCTGGAATATCTGCCCTCATCTAAAGACAAGCCTTCTCCTTGTCCTTCTGGCATCTTCTTCATCTTCCTCTTTTCCTCTTCCTCCTCATTGTGTTCACTCTCACTCCTTGTCCCTTTTTCCTCACCCTCATCTTGGTCCTCATTATTAGACTTACTGCTGGAGTTTTCTACTGCTCTAGCTGCTGCTCTCAGTGACTGACTCACTCTTGGACTCTGGGAGTCTATTTGTGGACTCTGTGGGGCCTAACTCCTCCTCTTCTCCTTCCTCTTCTCTCAGTTTGAGCACTTGATCCATTCAGGTACCCTCACATTGCATGCAGATGTGTCTGGAGCTTCCTCTGGCTAGTCTGGGAGCTCTAGGTAGCCTGTGGCCTTGGCATTTAATGGGTCAGATAGTGAGCCCAGCTGGAAGGGGTCTGGTCTTTGAAGGATGACTCCAAGCCTGGGGCTGGTTTGGGTACCAGGAAGAGTTTCGTGGCATAGTGGCTGAGGGCTCCACCCTACTCTGAAGAGAGGATAAACTGCCAGGTGACAGGTCACAGATATCACAGTTCTGGTGGGACTTGGCCAGATTTAGCATATACTGGGTCAACAGTCTGCTTAGGGTTGGTCAGGTAGAGCTTGGCTGCCAGGTTGATGACCTGCAGTTTGTGAATGTCTTGCTTTGCTGTGAGGATATCAAGTGATTGCTGGAGACATGCTCACTGTACTCACCAATGAGCCACAAGATGCTGGCTCAGGCCATGAGCACCTAGGTGTTATCTGTGAGTTTTGCCAACTTCTGACCTCTTCAGGCTGTGCTGGCTGCATTTGCAGCAGCTTCTTAATGATGACCACTGACTCCATGATGAATAGCTCATCACAGTAAAACAGTAGCTGCACCAGGCCGTTGAGGCAGGTGTCACAGACTTGTCCTATGTTAGTTGCACAGCCTCCAATGGCCTGGATCATGGTGCCATAAAGTCCCTGTCCATACTGTGAATATAGGTCTGGAATTTCTGTAGGACAGTAAGGACTCTAGTTTCATTAGCTAGGTTGTTCAGCACTTCCAACTTTAGGGTTTTGATTTGGGTGGAGTTGATTGACCTGATGTAGAAGCTCTTCAGGAAGGATTGAAACACTGGATGCTCGGTGGGCATAGTGGCCATGTGCTCCAACTCAGTATAGAGAGGACAGGGTCAGAAGTACTGTGAACTTGGGCTGGGGCAGAGGATGATAGGTGTGGGGAGGAGAGGTGGACCAAATAGAACAGAGTGGAAGACAAGTTGGAGGAGGACAACAGTAGGAAAACGGCAGGCCTGGGCTCAGTGCATGGGTAGGTGGGTCAGGAGAGAGAGGCTGGATGATGCTCCTAGCATGCTGGAGAAGACTTTTTTTTTTCTTTTGAGTGCAAAATATTTTATTTAACAATTTGGACTTTGGACAAATAGAAACTCCTGCCTCAGAGGAAGCTTTTTGAATCAAAAGTCCCTGGCAGTTGCCACAGAGAGCAATGGGCCATGCTGGACTGGAAGAAGCTGAGGGAGCCAGGAGGGTCTCACATCCTAGGAATCACACCAAGTACTGACCAAGGATACAAGAGACTGCTCCATCAGTGAGGCCAGGTCTTTCAAAATGACAAGAATAAATGAATCCGCTCATACAAGTCTCCAGAACATTTTGAAAAACATTCTGTGGGTCTTTCCTAGATGATCCAGTGAACCAGAAAAATGGGAAGATCTGTGCTAATTACACGTTTACAGTTTCTACACTTCGATTTAAAATACCAAGGAAACTATGTTCTCCCAGAAGAACATACAGAAATTATCTAATGATTTTTTTAAAAAAGATTTTATTTATTTATTTGACAGAGAGATCACAAGCAGGCAGAGAGGCAGGCAGAGGGAGAGGAGGAAGCAGGCTCACCGCCTGATGCAGGACTCGATCACAGGACCCTGAAATCATGACCTGAGCTGAAGGCAGAGGCTTAACGCACTGAGCCACCCAGGCGCCCCTATCTAATGATTTTTTTAAAAGAGCGATTATTTATGTATTTATTTGTTTATGAGAGAGCGCGCATGCGTAGGCAAACACTTGCGTGCATCAGCTCGGGGAGGGGGGTGGGTTTTGTAGGTAGGGACAGAAGGAGAGGAGAGCCACCCAGGCACCCCTGCTCATGATTATTATAAATATTTAAACCTTTTCTTCAGTCTGTTCAGACTTAAGAATATAAGCAGCTCTAAGAATAGTCTAGGAAGCCTCACATCCTTGCACTAAGAGGAGGTTTTCCCGTGCAGTGTAAGTTATGCCTGATGGGCAGCCTATCAGCTAACGAGGGTCTGGCGGGAGGGGAGTTCCCCGGATGTAGAGGATGGACAACACCTGGAGGGGGAGGAGCCTAGGGCTATAAAAGGGAGAGGGTGGGCCGCTGCTAGAGCGGGGCCGGAGGAGCGCTGGGAGTTGCTCTCTGTGCTTGAGCACCCCCTAAATGTGTCTTAAGTCTACGTCTCTTCTCGCCGACGCTTTCAGAGGATCGAATGAGCGTCTTTCACGAAGTCCGGACGCCCCGGAACTGCCGCCGCCGCGCCGAGCCCCGGGGCAGGTGAGTCCGCAGTTCTCAGATTGTGACGCAGCCTCGTGGGTCTCGTGGCCTGGAGCCCCCCTGGTCTTCCAAGTTAAACGTGTTGGGAGCTCCTCCCTCAGCTGTAGGTCTTCTAAGTTGTGGCGACTGGTGTGGGGTTCGAGCCCTGTGCGTCCAGGGAGAAGCTCCGGGTTCTGAGTTCGGTTCTGACCTGCGGGCTTTGGACGCCGGGTGGGGGTGGGGCGGGCGGCCTGTGGTGAGATGGTGCCTTAGGCTTCTGTGTCTGCTGTGTGCGGACCTTCTTCTCTCACGGGATATGCAGGAGTCGCGCAGACAAGCTTTTAGGGTTTTTTTCAGAGGAAGTGGGTCCAGATATAGGTGCAGATGTGGTTTGCTGGTGGGATGAAGTGAGTTGAGGCTCTTTTGTACGTTGTGGTCTTGAACCCGGTCAAGTTCTAGAGGCGGGAAGCCCTAGAGCGAGGTGCCAGCGTGGTTGGGTGAGGGCCCTGCGCATTTTAAACAAGCATTAACTGCCCTTCTACATGTGGGTGGTAATGTGGAGAACAAAGGCAAAAGAAATAAAAAAATAATAAATTTCCCCACAATTTACAGCCCATTGACAAATACTTGAGATAGGCGGAGTGACTACCCTTTAGGAGCTCCACTGTCTCCATGTTAATACTTTGCTAGAGGAAAAGGCAAACTTAGCTTGACATTAGCCTGACCTCGAGAGTCCTGTGTTGTCTTTAACATGTGACATCCCTTTGGAAGCTTCCTTTGTCTCTACTCTTCCCCCTCCCCCCCATACACGTTAGCAATTATCCTCCAAACCTGTGGTCCACTGATCGGCCTCTAAAGGGTCTCATGACTAATGTCTTTCTACACAGCAGTAAATGATCTTACCCTAATAATAGCTAGCCCCTCAAGGTCCTGGAAACCTTTCTTCCAAATTCCTTAGAGACTTAGGCTCTCAGAACTCCCTCCCAACTTGAAAATCTATCATCAGTCACTCCTCAGAACCCCAGTGCAGTTCTCTCTGTCTATGGGACCTGTCCCTGTGCTTTCATGAAACCACCTATTTAGGGTATCTGGGCGGCTCAGTTGGTTAAGCTTCTGACGCTTGGTTTTGGCTAAGGTAATGATCTCAAGGTCATGATATGGAGCTCTCTGGGTAAGGAGTCTGCTAACGACTCTTACCCTTCCCTCTCTGCGCCTCCCCTGCTTGTTCTCTCAAGTAAATAAATAAAATCTTAAAAAAATTATAAAACCAAAACTTTTTTTTTCTTTTTTTTTTTTTTTCACCAAGGATGTCTCAAGAATTCTTTCTTGAACTTTTGCTCCCGGACCCAACATTTCAGATCATAATGTTTGTATTCTACCCCTCTGGTGCTAACTTACTAACTTACTAATATATCCATCTATCCATATATCTGTACATAATTCTGGAATATCCTTTCTTCTACTCCTCCTGCCTCCAGTGTATAGCTCAGATTTTTCTCCTTCCTCTCCGGAGTAACATAGAGAAAGCAGGGTGCGATGTTGCTCAGGCAATCTTGGAAAACAGAAAAATAGGACTATTTATGTGATGGTTTAGTTCAAGGTCCAGAGAACTTTCCTTGAAGTATTGTTCCATCCTCAGATTGACATCTGACTCCATCACCGTAACAATTCATGTCCCACTGGAAACATTCAGGCATTACCTGAAGAAGTAAATGGGCTTTTCGTTGGTGTCTCATCTCAAGCTATGAAGCCATAGGTCTAAACCTTGGCTGCACATTACAATTGCCTACGGGAACTATCAAAAACGACGTAGTAGAACCCCACCTTCACAGAATCTGATTTAATGCTGCGGAATGGGGCTTTGGCAGTATACCTTTTAAAGCTCCCCAGTTGTTTTGTTTTGTTTTGTTTTTACTTATTAGATTATGGGTTTATTACAAAGGGTATTAATGGATAACCCCAGTTGATTCAAATGTGTAAGTAGGGTTGAAAATCACTAGATTAGAAAAAGAATTCGTGGTAGTGGTTAACAAAGTATGTGAGTTGAGCAAATGCGATAGTGATCAATCGATAAACATTGGAAACTGGAAAAATACTGTGATCACTTAGAAGACCGGGCATAAGTCATGCTAGTAAGGATTCTGAAACACCTGAAAGCAGTCAAGCTGTAGGACACACCAGGGCCGCACAGCACTTGAGGACACGTGAAAAAGGAGAAGACCGACCAGACCAGCATGGAGATAATTTATTCATTGTACAATCTGGACACTATTTCTCAACCACACTGGTTAAGAGTTCTTCTCTGTTTCTTAACAAGAAAGAACTAGACAGTGGTTTTGGAACCTGCTGTATACCCCCATGTAGTGTGTTACCTGTATTTATAGTCAGATTAACATGGAGTAAAACACTCATGGTTCTCATTACACATTTGGGTATATTGGATCTCCGTAACTCTTTTCCATTCTAGTCCGGACAGGTTACTTTATAATAAAACCTGTCCTAAATTCTGGTTGATAAGGTTCAATAAACATTTATTGGTCGCCTAATAGGAGTCGAGTATAGAGCACCTATTGAATAAAATCATAAAAATCCCTGCTGTCAAAGAGGTTACATTATAAGTGAGGGCAGGTCAGTTCAGCAGGGAAGGCACTTCTTTTTGAGGTATTTTTACCTAGTGATGAGTACTATGAATTAAATGAAGCAGAGTCATGCAGTAGAGCCCTTGGGGTGGGAATGATTCTGGGGTCTCTGGATAGGTTGGTGAGGGAAAATACGTGCAATGAAGCCTGAGTGACTCTAACAAAAATCTGGGACAAAGGATGTTTCAGAGAGTATAGCAGATATAAAAGCTCCAGACAGAAATGGAGTTATTAACATCAGCTGGGTCAAAGAATTCACCTGAAAAGTAGTAGTTCACTGGCCCAAATAAGCATTCACCCCCTAGTCCTCTTCTGATACAGGAAACAGGTTCAGTTCTCTCCTGAGAACTTTGTGTTTTGCTTAATCAAGAACTACCCAAATTCAGATGTCCTACCTAACTCCTCCCCTAGGCTGAAGACACACACAAATAAAGTCTCATGCTCATATATTTATTGCACACAGGCTCACAATGCTCAGTGGTAGACTAGTTTGGTAATCACACCTATGAATAATTGATCTGGATGATTCTGTCTTCATTATCGAAAGCACAGCCTTAGGACTATCTCAAGCAAGTATTAACTTTCTGTAATTCTGTGTTTCAAATGTATTTCCCACATGCTCTGCCCTGGCTTCCTTGGGTCCATCTGTCCCCTCCCTATTCTGTGCACTGTTTTGTTCATTGGGGGAAATGAGAGTGGGGCTTTTACCCCTTGCATATATCACATTGTATGCATGCACATCATAATCATCCTGGCCCTCTTGTTGATTCAAATCTCTAAAGCATGAGGCTTTTAGAAGTTTATGCTACTATTAACCAAATAAGTGGATAAATAAATAAAGGATTTGCTAGGCTCCAGAAGCAAATGCTTTATTCACAACTTGGATGGTTTTCCATGTTATTAAATAAGGGGCAAGTACCTTCTTACATTTTGATTTTTCATGTTTTTAAGATAGCTACATGTTACTTGATGGAGCTTGATATTTAAATACTCTTCGTTCTGTTGTTGTGTTTTCAGCTTTAATCCCTGAAATCATTCTAGAGACAAAAATGAGGCTTTTGGATTACTGGGGTTTTTTTGATTGTTGTTACCTTTAATTGTAATGTTAAAATTTTGAGGACGTGTTTACTATGTAATAACCAAATAAATCATATTTTTGGCTTAGAAGACTTGAATTTTTAAAGGAACAAGTTGAGGATTATCAAGGTCTGTGATGATTTTATCTGGAAAAGTTCTATAGTATCATTCTAGTATTGACTATTATAATTAAGTTAACCATCTTGTTAATGGAATCTGTTAAAAACAAACAAAAGCCTTAAGTAGTGCCTGGGTGGCTCAGTAGGTTGAGCCTCTGACTCTTGGTTTTGACTCAGGTCATTCATGATGTCAGGGTTGTTTTGGGCTCTGTGCTCAATCCTCAGTCTCTTCGATCCTCTCCCCTCTGTCTGTGTCTCTCAGATAAATAAATCTTAAGAACAAAAGGCCTTAAAACAGAGTGTAGAAATGTGTTTTGTTGATGACGGAGAGATACAGTGATTTTTATAGTAAAAAAAAAAACAACTAAAGAAAATAGAAATATTTTCCGTTCCTTTATCTATGATATAGTTGGAGTATATCTATGATATATTTGGCAACCACCTGTAATAAACTTTAAACTTGAAAATGCTTAGCTTTGTCTGAACCAAGAAGCTATGTCTTCAGCTTCTGTCATTTCATATTAAAATATATTTAGGGGAGTGGGGGTGCCTGGGTGGCTCAGTGGGTTAAGCCTCTGCCTTCGGCTCAGTTCATGATCTCACGGTCCTGGGATTGAGCCCCGCATTGGGCTCCCTGCTCAGTGGGGAGCCTGCTTCCTCCTCTCTCTTTGCCTGCCTCTCTGCCTACTTGTGATCTCCCCCGCCCTCTCTCTCTGTGAAATAAATAAATAAAATCTTAAAAAATATATATATTCCCAAATAGATCAAGTTCAGTACTAATGTTGAACACGTAGCTGCATTTTAAAAGTTGAAAGAGTCAGTTGAGTTACCTGTTTATCAAAATCATATGCTTTTTTCCCCTTGGATTTCAAAACTGGACTAGGCATATCATGAAAACAGAATTTTCATAAAGATTATAAAATATATAGACAAAGTCTAAGCAAATGAAAATTCAAACTGTTTCTAAATCAATAAAAGCAATAACAAGAAAAATTCCAAATATAAAGTTTTGTTTCATGCCTTCAATCAAGTAGTCTGTGCAGTTTAATGAGCCTTTCATATTATTGAACTAGCTTACCAATTTATAACAGAAAGTGGAATTTAGACTGGGTCTGCAGAATAACATCCGTGTGTATGATTGGTAAAAAAGCTGCCTTATACATCAGGAAAGTATGAAATTTAGGGATAAAATAAAAGAGCTTTCCCTTCTTCCCTACTTTTGTCCATTTATTGCATCAATATGAATTCATGGAGTTGTAATTGATTTAATGGATTATAATATAATTATTTATTTTTTTAAAAAGATTTTATTTCTTTATTTGATACAGAGAGAGAGAGAGATCACAAGTAGGCATAGAGGCAGAGAGAGAGGAGGAAGCAGGATCCCTGCCGAGCAGAGAGCCCGATATGGGCCTCGATCCCAGGACCCTGAGATCATGACCTGAGCCGAAGGCAGAGGCTTTAACCCACTGAGCCACCCAGGCGCCCCAATAATTTATTTAGATGCTCGAATTTTTCCAGAATGGGAGTCCCATCAATATGCTTTTTGTGTCCTTTTGAGAAGTCGCCGTGATTTTTCATTGAGCATCTTAAGTTATAACTTAAGTAATATTACGTGACTTCCTGTATACTTCTCCCCCCCCGACCTTGTTAATGTTGTTATACATGTATCATCTAAATATGTTATAGGTCTTACAAAACAGTTATTTTTTTACTGTACACACTTGATTCACTTATATGTATTAAAAAGAAGGAAAAAATAAAAAAAGAGGAAAAGATGTTATAATTACAACATATTTATAATTTCTGGTGCCCTTAATTGCATTCTGTAGATACAGATTTCCATCTGCTATTTTCCTTCTGTATGAAGAATTCCTTTAGCATTTTCTTGTAGCATAGGCTTGCTGGTGATGAATTCTTCTAGCTTTATGTATCTAAGAAAGGCTTTATTTTACCATTTTAGAGGCATATTTTTCTTTGTTAATTCTAGGTTGACCATTTTCTTTAGTAGAATTGCTGTTCTCTTCTCTTCTGGCTTGCATTGTTTCCAATGAGAAATCTACCATTTTTCATTCTTTTATTTAAAACCTACTACTTTTCTGTAACTACTTGCAAGACTTTCCCTTTATCATAGTTATTAAATAATTGGCTTAAGATATGCTATTGCATTGTTTTCTTCAGGTTTCCTGTACTTGGGATTTATCAAGTTTATTGGATCTGTGGGCTTACAGTTTTCATCAAATTTTGATGAAACAGGCATTATTTCCTCAAACATATTTTTAAATTTTTATTTATTCATTTTATCCTGCCCTGATTTATTTTCCTTTGACTCCCGTTACATGGGTAGTAGTCCACTTACAGTTGTCCCATAGCTCACTGAAGATATATTCTTTATTTTGTGTCTTTCTCCTCTCTGTGTTGGATTTTGCATAGATTCTGTCGCTATGTCTTCAGGTTCATAAGTCTTTTCTCCTGAAGCATCTGTCAATGAAAACCAGTGTGTTTTCTTTTTTCTTTTTTTTTTTTTTTAAGATTTTATTCGTCAGAGAGATCACAAGTAGGCTGAGAGGCAGGCAGAAGAGAGAGGAGGAAGCAGGCTCCCCGCTGAGCAGAGAGCCTGATGTGGGCCTCGATCCCAGGTCCCTGAGATCATGACCTGAGCCGAAGGCAGAGGCTTTAATCCACTGAGCCACCCAGGCACCCACCAGTGTGTTTTTCAAGGTAGATACAGTTTTCACATTTAGAAGCTTAATTTGTTTTGCATATTCGTGTTGCTACTTAAGACTTTTAATGTTTCCCCTTTCTTCTTGAACATACAGAAATTCAATCATAACATCTTTAATAATAATATCCTTGTCTGGTAGTTCTGTAGGCATATGTTGGAGGTATTGCAAATTCAGTTTCAGAATACCTCAATAAAGTAAATATCACAGTAAAGTGAGTCCAAAAAAATTTTTGGTTCCCAATGCATATAAAAGTTCTGTTTATACTATAGTCTGTTCAGTGTGCAATAGCATTATGTCTTTAAAATAAGTGTACATATTTAAAAATTAAATGCTTTAATGCAGAATACTTAATAAAATTATAAATATAATATAATAAGCACAACATAAATGTAACCATTCCAGGAAGTCATAATCACGGATCACAAATCACCATAGCAAATGTAGTAATGAAAGTTTGAAATATTGTGAGAATTCCCAAAATCTGATACAGAGACTTGAAGTGAACACTTGGAAAAATGGTGCCAAGAGATTTACTTGATGGAACATTGCCCCAAACCTTCTATTTGTAAAAAATGCAGTTATTTGTGAAGTGCAATAAAAAGAGGTATACCTATATCTGGGTTGTTTCTTGGTCTCTTTCTAGTGCTTTTTCTTTTTTTCTTTAAGGATCATACCTTCCTGATTCTTTAACTGGCAATTTTTAATGAAGTGTCACACACTGTAACTTTTAAATTTGTTATTATTGGATACTTTCGTATATCTTTAAATATTCTTGAACTTTGTGCGCCTGGGTGGCTCAGTGGGTTAAATATTCTTGAACTTTGTGCTAGAACACAGTTAAATTACTTGGAAATATACACTTTAGAGTTTGCTTTTAGGTTATATGTTAAGTATCCTTATATTAGACTAACCTACATCTAATTTTACCCTATTACTGAGATACTGTGGAGTTTTCTAAGTATTCTGATTTCCTATGAATTGTGAGGATTTATCTTTCTGGTTACATGATTTGTTTTCTCCTCACTAGTCTTGCTTATACATGTGTTTATCATTGATGAGACAAAGATTTGAAGAAGTGCTCCAAGATTCCCATTGCTTTCTTCCTGTGAAATCACTTTGTGTGAAATCACTGAGAAGTGAAATCACTTCTCTCCAGTACTGTGACCTGCAAACCTTTCCCATCTTGGCCTCCTGTTTTTTTTTTTTTTTAAAGATTTTATTTATTTCACAGAGGGAGAGAGATCACAAGGAGGCAGAGAGGCAGGCAGAGAGAGAGGGGGAAGCAGGCTCCCTGCTGAGCAGAGAGCCCGATGCGGGCCTCGATCCCAGTACCCTGAGATCATGACCTGAGCCGAAAGCAGAGGCTTTAACCCACTGAGCCACCCAGGCGCCCTTGGCCTCCTGTTTTTAATTACCTCCTATTTACCGCATTAACGAGGAAGGGATTTTCACCCTAGACCTTTGAGGATAACCAAACCTATGTCACTCAACACTGGACAGAGGAGACTGACCATAGTCACAAGTGTTATTAGTCACATTACATTAGTCATATACATTCAGAATCTGGAGGAGGATGGAGCATGCCACACAGGGCCTTACAGAGGTGGCTTGGGAACAGTGAACAACCAGAGGCTACGGGAAGCAGGTTTTGTAGTACTGAGAGGGTGTGGTAACCCCCCAGTTCCTATGAAAAAATGTAATTGGTTTGTTGGATAACTTCATGAGCTGTTGGTGGAACCCACTATTCCACTATAAGCCTGAAGGTTATTTGGCTAGGAGACCTCATCTATGAGGGCAGAATTGGGAGGTGAACTTGTGGCTATACCATTTGAGACCCTCTTAGTTTCACCAGATATAAAGGCAGCACATAATATTAGACTTTTTTTTATTGCCCCAGGGGTAGAGGTCTGTGAATCATCAGGCATACACCTTTCACAGCACTCATCATAGCACAAACCCTCCACAATGTCCATAACCCATCCACCCTATCCCTACCCTCCCACCCCCCAGTAACCCTCAGTTTGTTTTGTGAGATTAAGAGTCTCTTACGGTTTTTCTCCTTTCTGATCCCATCTTATTTCATTTTTTCCTCGCTACCCCCCACGGCGCCCCAGCCTGCCCCTCAAATTCCTCATACCAGAGAGATCATATGATCTTTCTGATTGACTTATTTATTGTCTTTATCTGATTGACTTATTTCGCTCAGCATAATACCCTCTAGTTCCATCCATGTCCTTGCAAACGGGAAGATTTCGGTTCTTTTGATAGCTGCATAGTATTCCATTGTATATATATATACCACATCTTTATCCATTCATCTGTTGATGGACATCTAGGTTCTTTCCATAGTTTGGCTATTGTGGACATTGCTGCTATAAACATTTGGGTGCACTTGTCCCTGCGGATCACCACATTTGTATCTTTAGGGTAAATACCCAGTAGTGCGATTGCTGGGTTGTAGGGTAGCTCAATTTTCAACTTCCTGAGGAACCTCCATGCTATTTACCAGAGTGGCTGCNCCTGAGGAACTTCCATGCTATTTACCAGAGTGGCTGCACCAGGTTGCATTCCCACCAACAGTGTAGGAGGGTTCCCCTTTCTCCACAATAATATTAGATCTTAATTGTAGGTCTCATACCACACACCCGACTCTAATCTCCATGCTCTTAGCTTAGTGGCATTGATGAGCTCTGACTGGGTCCTCTTCTCAGTACTACAGTCTGGAATCCCTCACCAGGCTGTACCCTGGGGATAATCATAGTTTACCTCTCAGGTTTCACTGTCCTGTGCCACCTTATGTGCATGGCTGGAAAAATATTTCATTGACTTTGTTCATTGTTTTTATTTTTAGTGAAATGATAAATCTGCCCCCTGTTACTCCATCTTGGCCTTAGCTTCCATTTTAAAGAACTTTGGCATGGTATACTTGATAAATGGAAATTTAATAAAAAGTTTATCATTTTTAAGCATATGTTAAGTATTTGATCAGCAAGAGGAAGATTTCACCACTCTTTTATTTTTTTTTTCATTTTTTCATTTTTTTAAATTTTTTATTCTTTGCCTCAGGGGTACAGGTCTGTGAATCATCAGGCTTACATCTTTCACAGCATTCACCAAAGCACAAACCCTCCCCAATGTCCATAACCCATCCACCCTGTCCCTACCCTCCCACCCCCCAGTAACCCTCAGTTTGTTTTGTGAGATTAGGAGTCTCTTATGGTTTGTCTCCTTCCCCATCCCATCTCGTTTCATTATTTTTCCCTCCCTACCTCCCACGACCCCCCACCCTGACTCTCCAGTTCCTCATCTTAGAGAAATCATATGATAATTGTCTTTCTCTGATTGACTTATTTTGCTCAGCATTATACCCTCTAGTTCCATCCACGTTGTTGCAAATGGCAAGATTTCATTTCTTTTGATAGCTGCATAGTATTCCATTGTATATATATACCACATCTTCTTTATCCATTCATCTGTTGATGGACATCTAGGTTCTTTCCATAGTTTGGCTATTGTGGACATTGCTGCTATAAACATTCGGGTGCACGTGCCCCTGAGGATCACTACCTTTGTGTCTTTAGGATAAATACCCAGTAGTGCGATTGCTGGGTCGTAGGGTAGCTCCATTTTCAACTTTTTGAGGAATCTCCATACTGTTTTCCAGAGTGGCTGCACCAGTTTGCATTCCCACCAACAGTGTAGGAGGGTTCCCCTTTCTCCGCNTCTCTGCATCCTCGCCAACATCTGTCGTTTCCTGACTTGTTGATTTTAGCCGGCATCACAATTCCAGATTTCAAGCTCTATTACAAAGCTGTCATCATCAAGACAGTATCGAGTGATGTTGAGCACTTTCTCATGTGTCTGTTGGCCATTTGGATGTCTTCTTTGGAGAAATGTCTGTTCATGTCTACTGCCCATTTCTTGACTGGGTTATTTGTTTTATGGGTGTTGAGTTTGAGAAGCTCTTTATAGATTTTGGATACTAGCCCTTTATCTGATATGTCATTTGCAAATATCTTCTCCCATTCTGTCAGTTGTCTTTTGGTTTTGTTGACTGTTTCCTTTGCTNAAATCCTTGAGGAGAACACAGGCAGCAACCTCTTCGACCTCAACCGGAGCAACTTCTTCCTAGGGACATCACCAAAGGCAAGGGAAGCAAGGGCAAAAATGAACTATTGGGACTTCATCAAGATTAAAAGCTTTTGCACAGCAAAGGAAACAGTCAAAAACACAGTGAGATACCACCTCACCACTCTTTTAAAAGGTTTCCTATCCCTCCAGAATCCTAGAAAAAGTATGATTGTAGTATGATTAGGGGAAACAAGGCATAAAAGGAAAGAAAAATCTGATACTGGAAAAAAGGGAAAGAGTACATTACATACCAGTCAACAGTGTTCTTACCGTTAGTGTAGCATTTCCCTTTCATTACTAGACTTGAATCTGAAGCCTTACAATTCTCAAAATGAAGAGACAAGTAGGCAGGTTTTTTTTTTGTTTTTTGTTTTTTTTTCTTTAAATATTTTATTTCAGAGGGAAAGAGGGAGAAGCCCAATGTGGGGCTCAATCCCAGGACTTATAACCTGAGCTAAAGGCTCACACTGAACTGACTGAGCCACCCAGGTGCTCCTAGGCAGTTGATTTTGAATAAGTATTTAAACTCTTGCAACACACTCCCCTACCAAAAAAAAAAAAAAAAAAAAAAATTGATGTGGGAATAATACGGACATCAGTGGATTTTTGTTTGTTTTTTGTTTTTTGTTTTGTTTTATGCAAAGACATGCTATAAAACCTGCATAGGTACTTTATACAAGGTTTGGCACACAATAGGTGCTCAATAAGTATTTCCACTTACGCCATTTTGATCACTTCTGAAAAAGTTTCATGTCTCAGTTTCCATGTCTCTCTTTCTTTTTTTTTTTTACAAACTAAACTTTACCGACTAGCTGGATTTGATTTTGTTTTTGCGGGTTTCCTTTTCCATTCCTCACTCTGGGAGGCTATAAACCATGCTGTGTCCATAAGTAAATAAAAAAGTCCTCAGCTTCCCCAACAAAGAATATTTTTTGGCAAACTCACTGCATTTAACACAAAGTGTCAGAATTTCAAAGCCTCCCTAAGGAGTCCGGCAAACATATCTAAGGGAAGGTAACGGAGTGATTATGAGTGCTTTTCAATGCAGTAAGGCCAGTCTCCAGAAAGAAAGTCAGGCTGTGTAAAGAGTCACTTGCTTATCCTACAAGTCCTGTAGCAGTGGCAGCAGAAAATACATGCAGGCAAAGAATAAGATACTTTGGCTCAAACAGGGGAGTTCACTTGAGAGCCATGAATTACTTCTAAAACCTTACTCTATTAAGTGTATAGGAAAACTGTAATCCTTTTGATTATGTTCAGTCCATATGATACTTGTGTTAACAAGTTTGTATTGAGCAAATTAAATCAGTTTCAATATACTGTACTTTAATGTCTGGACATAAAGATGCCATGAAGTACTTTATAGTGTTAACATTCCGACTTCTCAATTACTAATTCCATAACCATGAGCCAGTTATCTAAGATCTCTGCACCTCACTTTCCATCTCTTGTTGATAATGAACATTTCATAGGATTTTTTCTGAGTGTTAAGTAAACCAACACAAGTAGATGAGTCAGGGTCCAAAATTCATAAAAGGTTCCCAGTGAATGATTGCTCTGCTGCTGTTACTACCACTATGAGTAAATCATGAACTGTTACTACGTTTATCATTAAATGTTTGTTTTCAAACGACGGACATTTTTAGATTCTTCCATTGCTTGCCAAAAGTACCTCCTAAAATCCAGACGAGGAAACAGACAGAAGTGAAATATTACAGGCACGATGATGGAAACTCAAAAAATGAAATCTATCATTTAAGAAACCTTGGCATTTAAAATAAAAAGAATTGCTCATTTTAAAAAGGAATATAGGGAGAGTAAAATAGCACTCTACCACTATAGCAACTTTTTGACTTGTGTATTCACTCATTCATTCATGAAATACTTATTAAATGCATATAACATTTGAGCCATTATTCTGGGCATTGTGGATAAAGAAGTTAATAAAACATAGAAATTTGAGCTCTCACAGAGATTGTAATTTCTTAATGGGAAAAAGAATATCATGTTATGTCCTTCCCTATCTTATCCTATAACTCAGAGAATAGGATATTCCCTATATAATACATTTAATGGGAAATAACTATATATAGTTATTTAAATATGGGAAAAATAAGAATGAGAAGAGGAATAAGGAGTGTGTGTATAGGTAGAAAGGATTATAGTTTTAAATAAGATGGCAAGAGAACAGCTCAGTGAGAAATTGCAAACCAAGACTTAAAGAAGGTGTAATTTTGACCTTACAGGATAGATGAGAGTATCGAAGGCAGAAGAAGCAAGCAGTGCATAGTCCTGCATAGGATCATGCTTCTAGTATTGATAGAACATAGAAGATATGGGTGTTGTTAAGTGAGCAAGAGTCAGTCCTATGATTTGAAGGTAGAGAGTTAATGGAGACTAAGTATAAGTGGTCTTACAGATTATTCTCAGGGCATTGGCTTTTTCTTTTAAAGAGATGGGAGAATCATTCCAGTTCTCTGGTGAGAAGAGATTAAAGAGAAGAGTAGGGAGGGGCGCCTGGTTGGCTCAGTTGGTTAGGTCTCTTGGTTTCCGCTCAGGTAATGACCTCAGGGTTTTGAGCTGGAGCCCTGCATTGGGCTCTCCGGTCAGTGGGTAGTCTGACAGATTCTCTCTGGGCGCCTGGGTGGCTCAGGTCATGATCTCAGGGTCCTGGGATCGAGGCTCACATTGGGCTCTCTGCTCAATGGGGAGCCTGCTTCCTCCTTTCTCTCTCTCTCTCTCTCTCTCTCTCTCTCTCTCTCTCTCTCTGGGCGCCTGGGTGGCTCAGGTCATGATCTCAGGGTCCTGGGATCGAGGCTCGCATTGGGCTCTCTGCTCAGCGGGGAGCCTGCTTCCTCCTTTCTCTCTCTCTCTCTCTCTCTCTCTCTCTCTCTCTCTCTCTCTCTCGCTGCCTCTCTGTCCACTTGTGATCTCCCTCTCTCTGTCAAATAAAAAAATCTTAAAAAAAAAAGATTTTCTCTCTCCCTCTCCCCATCATTCTCGAATGCTCTCTCTCAAATAAATAAATAATTAAATCTTTAAAAAGAATAAGTAGAGGAAAGTTAGGAATTGGGGAGTGATGGGATCTCTGATATATTTTGATGTGATTAAATACAGGGTATAAGAGAAGGTGAGAAGTCACAGATAACTCCAAGGCTTTGGCTTGAGTAACTGGTGGGGTGGAATTTCCAGGTAGAGAAAAAGACAATGCAAGTAGAAATTACTAAATAATAAGATCAAGAATTTGGTTTTGGGAGGTTGTGTGGGTGGCTCAGTGGGTTAAGCCTCTGCCTTCAGCTCAGGTCATGATCTCAGGGTCCTGGGATCAAGCCCTGCATTGGGCTCCCTGCTCAGCAAGGAGCCTCCTTCCTCCTTTCTCTCTCCCTGCCTCTCAGCCTACTTGTGATCTCTGTCTCTTTCTGTCAAATAAATTAAAAAAAAATTTGGTTTTGGGGATATTAATTTTTAGGGAATTATTAGACATTCAAGCCCTGGTGTCATGAAAATATTTGGGTACAAGCCTGGAATCCAGAGTGAAGATCCAAGCTAGAGATATAAAATGAGTCATCAGGATAGGGAATTTTTTTCCGTATTTTTTCCACTCCTTGTCTGTAGACATCTTGAATTTATGTATCCTGTTTTTCAGCATTACATTAACATTTTTTAAAAAGAACACTGCCTCATGGCAACATGTGGTATTATTTTAAGGGCAGTGGAAGGTATGTGGCAGATCTGAATGTAAATGGTTAATTTTACCAGGTACCATTTTGACAGCTTTGAGCTTGGACATGCTCTTTAAGATTTGTGATCCTCAGTTTTTCACTTGCAAATGGTTCTTAAGGGGCACGTTTTATACCATTCTTCAAAATTTTAGCTTTTAATTACTAAGTGATAAAAGATATGCAGCGTATTTAGTGCTTCATATTCATTACCTACTTTAATTCTCACTAAAAATACAGAGATAGAGGTAGGTGGAATTATCCCAGTAAGAGTACAGAGCCTCAGGAAGATTGAATACTGTACTCATGTTAACATAGGAGCAAGTAGCAGAATCAAACATATATATTAACTAATTGTTTTTGTTTTGATTTTGTTGTTTCTACATGTATTTTATATAATACCAATCTAAAGTCCTAGGAATAGAGTAAGCACACAATAATTCCTCACTATTTTCATTATTATCCATGTGAGAAGGTTGGTTATCAGTATTAGAATACTATCTAATTTTCAGTGAGGATCAAACAATTTTACTTGAATGAATAATGTATGTATAATCTGGTAGCAAAATTCTTTCAAATACAGAATCTTAAGCAATGTTTATAAATATATATCCATATATGAATTGTAGTTTCTCCATCTATGGAATTGTACAGTGTACTCAACATCTTACTCAATGAATTGCTTTAAGATCAGTGCAAAGTGGGTCCATGGCATCTGTGTTACTTACCCAATGTGTCGGGTTCCCCAGTATTCTGTGAAAGACCCTCTGGGACTCTTTGCTGTTCCCTTCCAGGGTCTTCCGTTTGTGAAGAATCTAGCCCAGATATCTAGATGTAATCTCATGTCTACGTACGGGATGAAACCAACCTATTTTATGTACTGAATGTTTATGTTTATGTACTGAATGAAATCAGCCTATTAACTTCCAAATATAGTTGAAAAGGTATGAATGGTGAAATTTTCTTTGAATTATCTGTGTTACAGCCAAGCCCAATTTAAATACCTCTTGACTCTGTAGATAAGTAGTGTCTGTTGCTGGTGTGCTTTCTTGCATAATTATTACTTATCACATATGTTTTACTTTATTTAAATGATAAATAATTTTTCTTATATCAGACATGTCATACATTATTATATTCAGTATATAAATGCCAGAAGATCTGTGTCATAGTTGTCAAGCGTGTGCAAGAGCACAAGTGTTGGGCATAGGTTGTGCATTCAGTGTCCCACACAGGTGAATCTGATTTGTCTGGGTAATTTCTCAAAATTAAGCATTCTCATCTGTAAAATGGAAAGGGGACACTTTTCTCAGGGTTTATCGTGTGCTTTGCAAGATTATAAATAGCATCATTAGTGACATCTATGACAATAATTTTATTTTTTATTATTTTATTTTTAAGATTTTATTTATTTGACACAGAGAGATTACAAGTAGGCAGAGAGGCAGGCAGAGAGAGAGGAGGAAGCAGGCTCCCTGCCGAACAGAGAGCCCAATGTGGGACTCGATCCCAGGATCCTGAGATCATGACCTGAGCCGAAGGCAGAGGCTTTAACCTACTGAGCCACCCAGGCGCCCTATGACAATAATTTTAAAACCCAATATTTATTGGGTACATAGCGACTAAGTAGGTGCTCAAAATGTTTATGTGAACTAGTGAAAATAATCCTTACAATGGTCCTCAAAGGCAAGCATTATAATTACATTCCTTTCATAGAGAGATTAGAAACTGAGGTATAGAGAGGCTAAATATCCTGCCCAAGGAGGCGTAGTTGGCATTTGCCTCCCTGTTACAAGAATGAGGTAAGTTTTTTAGAGCAATCATGTCCAATAAAACTTACTGCAATGCATGAAATACTGTATATCTACCCTGTCCTGTATGAACAACTAGCCACATGTAGATGTTGAGCATTTGAAATGTGATGAGAGGGATAGAGGGATAGAATTTTTAGCTTTATTTAATTTTAATTACAGTTTAAATTAAGTAGCCATATGTAGCTAGTGGCTAGCATATTGTACACTGACGCTCTGGATTAAAAATCTACACTGTGAGACGCTCCAGAGCTTGTACTGTGTCTCATTTGGCTTTGTGTCAGGGGCTAATACTGACTTGGAACACAGAGGTGCACAGTGAATGTTTGCTGCAGTAAAGAGGAGATTTATTCATGGGTTCTACCCTCAACTTGTGGGTCTAGTTTCTGGTTTGTGGACATCCCATTACAGCTCTCCTCCTCCATATCTCCACTGTCTTTTTAGGTTCTTGCTTAGTGAGCCTTTCTGTGGCTTCATTTCAAGCTCCTTAGCTGGGTTTAGACACCAAAAGGGTCACCATTTGCCAGGGAGGAAATAAAAATACCAGATGAGAGTGTGGGTTTTGGAATACAGTTGATTTGTTTGATACCCAGTCTCACAACTTCCGAGCTGACCATCCTTTCTTAAAGAAATCATGTGCATCTCAGTTTCCTTTTCTATCAGGTGTATATAATAAATGTTCTCTATGCATGAGGTTGTTGGGAGGGTAAATGGAGATAGTCCTTGAAACACTTTGCAGAATATCTGGCAGGTAGATTACAATCAACAAATACTGTCCTTTTTATTATTTTTCTAAATTTTCCCTATTTTTGCCTTTCCTTCAAGCCTCCAACACATCACAAATGTAAAATTTCAGAGAATGTTTTATGAAAAACATTTTGAAACATTCACTAAGACTTTGTCTACAGTATGCTGATTTACATCCTTTAGTTAAACAATCATTTCTTGAGCTACAATAACTGGCCAAATCCTTGAGGTGGAGCAAAGACTATATATAAGGATAAGTAAGACACATCTACTGCCTCCAAGGAGTTCACAGTGTGGTTGGAAAGATAGCTAACAAAAAGATTACAGAGTAGTGTGAGCATTACAGAGGAAATAAGTATGATGCAGTGATCATCATTACTGGACAGGCAGGAATTGTCATGGAGATGTTCATGGAAGAGATTATATCTCATTGGGTTCTGGAGAATGCTTAGCATTTGCTGGATGTGTATGAAATATAAACCTCATTGATCAATCTATCCTTTGCTATTAGGAACTTAATGAATTATGAAAAGTAGTTCCTCCTCTTCCATCATCATCTCCTCTTCCTCCCCCTCCTCATTCTTTTGCTCTTTCTTCTGATTCTACTTTTGTTTCCTTTTTGTGCAGGTTGATTTAAAAAAAAAAAGTCGAGGACATGAAAGTATTGTGTCTAGATTATGCTTTCCCTACAAAGTGTTAATATAGGTACTAGGAAGAAAGAGACAATAATTACTATCTGATTATGCTGGAGGTCTCACACTATAGCAGATGCCATATTAAAGGTTTAAAAAAAATCCAGATAACAGGAATATCTCAAACAAAATACAGTTCTTTTAGGTATTAAAAAAAGTATGTCAAATAATTGCCACAGCTGGTAAGTTGAGGAGCAGCGTATTTGGAGGTGAGCATGGGGTGCATTGAAGAGCAGCTCAAGCTTACATCACTGTAATTATGTATGAGTCCCAGACAATCTACACAGCCTTGTCCTGCCAGGACTCCTCATATAACTATGCATAACCCATGCCACCAGCAGAGTACATTGCACAAGAAATTATACATTTGAAATTAGATGCCAGAAAGAGGCTTCCTAACTACATAGTGAAGGCAGCTGCTGTGCTAAGATATTTGGCCGTCCCTGTTTTCTGTGGTTTAGCTCAATATATTAAAAGTATGTGAAATACCTTAGATCTCTGTTACCAATGCACTAGAGCATGGTGATCGAAAGTTCCGGACATAGTTTTTGTTCACATTCCGTCTCTGATCATTCCTACTTCTGTGACCTTGGGTAAGCTATTTAATTTGTATGTGCCTCAGATTTCTCAGCTGTAAATTAAGACTAATAATAATATCTCCCTTGTAGCATTGTTCTAAATCAGGCACCATATAAAGTGGTTAGCCAGGAGCTACTATAATTCGTGGCCAATAAAAGTTAGATATTGCCTCTCCTATTATTCTACCAATGTAGACTATGTCCTCTTCCTGTACTGTGTTGTTCTAACTCATATGGCCTTTAAAAAAAGGTTGTTCGGGGGCACCTGGGTGGCTCAGTCAGTTAAGTCTCTGACTCTTGATTTTGACTCAGGTCATGATCTCAGGGTAGTGAGTTAGAGCTCGACTTCAGGCTCTGTGTGGGCACAGAGCCTATTTAAGATTCTTTCTCTCCTGTACTCCCCCCCCCCATGTTCTCCTTCTCTGTCTCTGTCTGTCTCTGTCTCCATATAGCTAACAACCAAAAAGTCATTGTTATGTGAAGCAATGAGTAAATGAGAGCCTTGTATTTATATGGATTTTGGAATCATGCCAACAAATATTTTTTTTCTCTGGTTCTAACATTGTAATAACATACTTCATAATTTGAATAAGTGATGCTTTTAATAAAATTAAATGTCTAATATTCCATATTGGGCACAAAAGATGGTGTATGGATTATTTTTAGGAATTATTTTATTTTATTTTATTTTTTTTAAGATTTTATTTATTTGATACAGAGAGAGAGAGATTACAAGTAGGCAGAGAGGCAGGCAGAGAGACAGGGAGAGGAGGAAGCAGGCTCCCTGCTGAGCAGAGAGCCCGATGTGGGCCTCGATCCCAGGACGCTGAGATCATGACCTGAGCCGAAAGCAGAGGCTTTAACCCACTGAGCCACCCAGGCGCCCTAGGAATTATTTTAATGTTCCCGTTGATACTCATTCATTGCTTATTCATTTTGTCATTGGTTAATAATCATTTGCAGAAATAGGTTTGCCAGTTGCAAAATTTACGTGCACACACACACACACATACACACACACACACACACCTTGATAGATGGTCATTGTGTAGTGTTGAAGTTGGGAATTAAGCAAATGATAGAAAACCACTTTTTCACAGGAACAGGGATTAAAAAACACTCTACAGTTATCCTGACAGCAATGACATAAAATTTTTCTCTTGCATTTTTTCACAAAGGACAGGAGGGTATCAGGGTGGAGTGAGAAATCAGAAACCACTAGAATGTGACTTTCCAATTGGGTAAAACATACTTTCCCTATTAATTGCAATTAAGAGCATATTGTGAAGATCTGAACTCCAGAGAAGTTATATAAAATGTAAACAGAAATATAGCATTTCCTTTAATGAATACACTGGGCATTATAAGAAAGGAAATAGATCATTCAGATGCCTTAATTAAAGTGTTAATGAAGGCGCCTGGGTGGTCAGGGGGTTAAGGCCTCTTCCTTCAGCTCAGGTCATGATCTCAGGGTCCTGGGATCGAGGCCCGCATCGGGCTCCCTGCTCGGCGGAGAGCCTGCTTCACCCCCTCTCTCTCTGCCTGCCTCTCTGCCTCCTTGTGATCTCTCTCCCTCTGTGAAATAAATAAATAAAATCTTTTTTTAATTATTTTTTTAAAGTGTTAATGAAATCAGTTATTGCACGGGAATTGGTCAGGAATATTTTGCAACATTTGAATTGTTTTTTTTTGTGTGTGTGTGTATTTGTTCATTATAACCCAATGCATTATTTCTAGCAAACATACAGAAATGATAAGTTTTATCAAAATTTATGGGTGTATGTGTGTGCATTTTCACTTCTCTGCTCTCTGGAAGAAGGCTTTTCCCTGGAAACTCACCTATTTTCTTGCTGCATACTTACTCCTTACCCCTTGAAGTAGAATTCTCCTTGTTAGCTTTATCATTTGAATGGGGCTTTTCTACCCTTTTTCCTTTAGTACTTCCTACCATGGGTAAGAGGGAGGCTGTGACCCTGCCGATTTTGTCATCTTTGCAGATTTTCTTCAGGTGAGGCAGAGGCTGAACAAGCCTGTTTGTATATTTTACTGTAGTAGTTTAAATATGAACTTTATTCACAAAATACATCTTTATTTTCTGAGGCTCTCATTTTTTGCATACTTTGGGAGGATTTGTTTTGACTGACCCTTTTCCAACCACAGCTCCCCAGCTCTCATTGTTTTCTTAGAGAACCTTTGTGTTTATGGGACTTCTTTTTCACTCAATTAACGACTGCTTCCTTCAGCATTATCCCCGAGTAGAGACTGGTAGTACAGGGATGTCTCTGAAGGTCTTAGGTTAAAATGTAAGACGTAGTAGGAGGGGAAAAAAAAGAGTTGTCAGTAATAAGGTTTTATCTTAATGTCGTCAAGTGACTTATGGAGTTATCACTGGCACATTTGTTGAGTATTTGCCTCAACGACAGGGTCTGCTTTACAAAATCATTTTGTGCCAGAAGAGACTATTTAAAATTGTGCTCATGGTGCTGTCTCCAGGCGGGAATTTGTTATTAGCAGCAGTGATAAGGAAGGCTGCAGACATGTCATGACATTGGTTACCCTCAGGAAAAGAGTAGATCAAGGCGTTCTGAGGAAAGGGCAGAAGGGGGAATTACTCCTCGTCACTGCCAGACTTTGTGGCTACCAGCAAAGGATCATTTTAAGCTGCTTCCAACTCAGGAAATTGGGGAAATTGCAGCTCCTGCACCGATCACTGCTCCTCTCCGTCTGCCCTCTTCAGAGCTGTCCTTTACAGGGACTTCACTCAGATCCACGGTCATGGCAGAGTTTTCCCTGCAAGTAATTGAAGAATTACTTCATCTGAGTGTACATGGGCCTCAGGGTCACATGTAGTGAGCTGAAGTACTGGGAACACTGTTTCTACACATCTCTGCACACATGCCCATAAGCGCACATGTTGTTTTGAGAATACTGGCTAGGAAATCAATGCTTGAGATTAACACGTGTGTGGGTGGATTGGGTGAGTGGGTGGGTGAGGTGGCAGGATGATTTTCTATTAATCAGAAAAGTTTAAAACCCAACAAAATAACACGTGAAATGAGAAGACTTAGGCACTCAGAAATTTGAAATAAACTGATACCTATTGATCAGTTTCTCCCATCTCTGAAATAGAGTACATGAAAAGACTACAGAATTTTTGTGGTACATCAGTATAATCAGGTCATTCATTCATATTCTGGGATATTGTTAACACAACACAGGGAGCTAAAAAAAAAAAGGAAAGACTGAATTCTAGCAATATGCTTATTTTAGACTAAAGATTAAGCATTATTGGATATGAAACTTGTAAATCTTTAGTTATATTCTCTTTTATTCAAAGATCAAAATGTCCTTTATACACCACAGAAGAAAATGCTGGGTACATTTGGATTCAGTAGATATCACCAACTCTTTTTTTCAAGTGTTCTGACTTTGGCAGAAGCCAAGAAGCAGTTTGCAAAGCACTTTTCCTTAATATTTAAATTCCCTTTGAGGTTTAAGAGAAATTTAATCCACATGTTTCTAATTCATTTGCACTCAACTCATAAAGAAATGTTCTTCAATTTGATCTCATTGTGGTCCAGGGGCATTAAAAAGCTTTCAAATGAGCCTTCCTCCTTGAATTGAAATCCAGATGTTGTGTGTTGTCAGCTCTAAGCAAATTCAAAACTCAAAAAAGTCTTGGTCATAAACGAGAAGGCACAGATGGTTTTGGATCTTGGGGAGGAAAAAAAAATCCACAGATAATAGAGACTCTCTTAAAATATAAGGAACTATCATTTTTAAGGATTTCATTCAACTGGTGAGTAACATTATGCTCATTTAAAGATGGCAGTCTGTGCAGCTAAGGGAAATCAAATGATCTGAGGCCAAACTGTGAGTGAGAAAATAGCCAGGAATAGACTCTCAGAGACCTTCTTTTTACTAATCACGAGTAGTGATTAAAATAAATAAATAGTAGGAGGGTGAAAAGGATGGAACCAAATGCTAAAGCCATATGGTAACACCATAAGGGATAGAAAAAAAAATAAGGTTATTTTTCACATTTCAAATACTCCCTCACATTAGCCACAGAAAAGATGGGAGGGAGAGAGGGAACTGAATACTGTGCAATATGAGGCAACAACAGTCACATTCTAAATAATCACATTCCTGGCATTTCCCACAGAGTTCGGTTTTTCAGCATTCAAATTTTCAATCTCAATTTACTGTATCTGGAGGCAAAATGGGATTCCGTCCCTCTTAAATATGAATTCTATTTGAGAAATGTAAAGTTTTTTTGTGTCTTTAAACTACTGTGCTGATCTGTACACACATAAACAGGTCATTGATTGTTAACCAGTAATCTTTTTCACCTTAGCACGTAGATCATTACCTTTTCTGCCTTAATTACAAATTTCTTCATGACCAGGGTGAATTTACCAAAGCACTGTGCATTTTTTTGCTGGGAACTTCCACCTGAGAACTTCCTCATGGTTTTGAAAATCTTACATTTGCAAGATACTTTAAGAGTGATTAATTGATTGATTTGAGAAAGAGAAAGAACGTGCATCATGTGCGGGGAGGCATAGAGGGAGAGAGAGTTTTAAGCAGATTCTGCATTGAACTTGGAGCCTCATACACGGTTCCATCTCAGGTCCCTGAGATCAGGACCTGAACTGAAACCAAGAGGTGGACACTTAACCAACTCAGCCATCCAGGAGCCTCAGGGAAACACTTTGAAATAAACTCTTCACACACTTTGCTCCCTCCCTCCCTCCCTCCCTCCCTCCCTCCTTCCCTCCTTCCCTCCCTTTTCCTTTTCCTTTTTTTTCCTACAAAATGGAAGGTTTTTATTTTTTTAACTTAAATTCAATTAGCCAAGGTATAGTACAGATGTAGTGAAGAGGCACCTGCGCTCCAATGTTCATAGCAGCAATGTCCACAAGAGCCAAACTGTGGAAAGAGCCAAGATGTCCTTCAATGAATAAATGGATGAATGGTTCATATATACAATCGAATGAATAAATGGATGAATGGTTCATATATACAATGGAATATTATGCAGCCATCAGAAAGGATGACTTAGCTAAACATTTTTCAATACTTTATTTAGTAGGTTATAGATCTTAGTTCTAAGGTTTCCCTTAGCAGTTAGAGTCCGCCCAGTCTAGGCTCAAATTCTAGCTCTGCCCATACTAGCTGGGTTATTTAGGGACTTTACATTGCTTCTCTTCTATTTTTTTCATCTCTGAAAGTTTGATAAAATAGATACATTCAGGAAGTTCGTTGTGAGGACTGATATGTGCCATACTCATTTATTTATTTTCTGTTCACTTTTCTATCCCCAGTACTATGAGTCATACTATATGGGTGTAGCTCAGTTCTTAATAACCTCATGAAAACAAACAGAACTTGGTGGGAGATTGTTCTTGAATTCTTTTAACTCTCTTTACTCTTGTTTTAACTGTGTACTTTATAAGAGAGTGCTATGCAATTCCTCTTTTTTTTTTTAAAGATTTTATTTATTCATTTGACACAGAGATCACAAGTAGGTAGAGAGGCAGGCAGAGAGAGAGGAGAGAGGAGGAAGCAGGCTCCCTGCTGAGCAGAGAGCCCGANCTCGATCCCAGGACCCTGGGATCATGACCTGAGCTGAAGGCAGCGGCTTTAACCCACTGAGCCACCCAGGCGCCCTGCAATTCCTCTTGGATGTAAGTTTTTTTTTTTAATTGTTTTTAAAGATTTTATTTATTTATTTGACAGAGATCACAAGTAGACAGAGAGGCAGGCAGAGAGAGAGGAGGAAGCAGGCTCCTTGCTGAGCAGAGAGCTGGATTCGGGACTCGATTCCAGGACCCTGAGATCATGATCTGGGCCGAAGGCAGAGGCTTAAACCTACTGAGCCACCCAGGTGCCTGCATGTAAGTGTTTCGTAAACATTGGTTCCTGGTCTGGATTTAGCATCCTTCAGATCTAAGTCCCAAATTCCTTTTTCTCTATTTCTTTCCAATAGAGAGACTAGAGTGTTTCTGTCACTATCTAGCAACCATTCACCCAACTCGTAGCAGCATCCCAAGTTCCACGTTGAACCACCCCCTTTAGTTTTTATCCCACGTAAGTCAAATGCGGTAGACATCAGGCCAGGCCCAGCAAGGCACTGGATTAGTGTCAGGTAAGAGATGGAAGGAAGGATAATCGGGACTACTGGATTTCAACTGCAACATCTTTGAGTAAAAGAATCTGGAGCTTTCTTTGGGTCTTGATGAGAAGATAGGCTTGATATCTGGAGTTGGTTGTAGCTTCTGCTAGGATAAAGGGGGAAGCTTGTCTGTAAATGGAGGCTCATACAAGAGAAGAGAGCAAAAACATCTGAGTCCAGTGGCATTGGTTATGTGGCTGGAATCAGCCATACCTGAAGCCTTTCCACTGCATAAGAAAACACATTTTTCCTTTTGCACCAGCCACACTGATTAGAAGTGTTTTATTTAATACTAATATGAAGAGAACACGCAGATAAATATATTTTTTCAATGCATAGTAAGATGGTTTTCATGAAAACTGACTAATGGCATTATTTTTTTTCTTAGTGTTATTACTATGATTATTGTGGCTGAAAAAATAACGTGAAAGACTGTTANATAATATGGTTTTCATGAAAACTGACTAATGGCATTATTTTTTTCTTAGTGTTATTACTATGATTATTGTGGCTGAAAAAATAACGTGAAAGACTGTTATCTTATGCCGACTTTAAATGGTTTTCTATTTTTTTATTTTGTTAAAAGTTTTCAGTCCCAACTTCAAGACCTCATGGTGCTTGCAGACATAGGCAACTACTTTGTTCAGAGAAAAAAGTCATTTCTCTCCTTAGATATGCCCAGCAGGTCTGTTAAACTCCCGTGATTTCTCAGCCATTCACAGTTACTGCATGATGCTTACAACTGTGTTTCAACAGATCCTTCACACTTTTTATATCTTTTTTTCTTCTCTTTCTGTAGACAGGCTTACTCTTTAATACCTGCTTGGGGAGCCTGATACTATTGATTTTAAATGTGTTCCCCTGCCTCTCGTGGTTGACTATCCGATAGTGGCCTTTTCTTTTGAGAATGGATCCTAATTGATACCTCAACTTATGTTAGTCATGTTGACCAAGGAGCCAGAGAAAGGTCTATAGATGATAATTTGTTAAGAAATTGGAAAAGGGAAGAAACGGTTGTTAAAGAAAAATAGTAAATAAATGGTGGAGATAAACAGAAAAGAAGGAGAGGGACTCTAAGCACTCTGGGAAAAGGAGACACATATGAATTGCCTTCCTTTGTACCCCAGGTGCTAGTATCACAACAGGCATTGTCATAAATTCTCATCTCCATTTGCTTAAGGGCTGGGGTACTACTGAGAGCCAGNTGCCTTCCTTTGTACCCCAGGTGCTAGTCAGGCATTGTCATAAATTCTCATCTCCATTTGCTTAAGGGCTGGGGTACTACTGAGAGCCAGGGCCTCACAAAAGACATGGTAGGAGTAGGTTTTGATGTATATCCTTGTTTTGGTGAGTTTCTACATGCAGTTATTTAAGGATTTACATAAAGAGTCTCTAATCCTGTTTTGGGCAAAGGCAGTTTCCCTGCAGCTCTATTGTCGTAAGTAGATAAAGTTGCCTAAATTTGTTTTGATTGCAAATATCTAAACATCTTTTTTGTGAATCTGGGTGATCAGGAAGGAGAGCTCAACTATTTGTAGAGTTGGTTCAGTGGCTGGGGAGCGTCTCTGCAGACTGTTGGTTCGATGTGGAGGATAGTAGTGAATAAACACAATATGGTTTCTTGGAGTTGAATGTCCTGTTGTGATGGCCAGTGCCTCCTGAACATTCTGCCAGTCAGAGTGACGTTCACAAATAGCATCCAGGGCTGTATTTTTGGCCAGTTCTCCATGCCCAGTAATGCTCTGGTGTAAGTTTTATTGCTACACATTGCCATGTGGTTCTTATACTGCTCAAGGAGAACACTAGTTCTTAGCACAACATAAAATTTACCTGATGTTTCTCTGAAATGGTGGTAAGTGACCTCTACCTGACCTTTCCTGCCCGTTCTGTCCATGTTTTTGAAGAGCACAGGTAGCAGCTGCATGATGGAATTTGTCTTAGATTAATGTCTTGCAGTCACTATATATCATATATAGTATTAAAGTTATTTATATAAAATAAAATGAATATATACAATATAGTATAATTAATATAATATATAACCAATTTTCCAGGGATACTCTGCCCCCTCTGCTATTGATAAAACTAGAGGGTTTAAGTTGGAGAATCAGTGGTTCTCTGAAGAGATGAAATTTGGTGGCTCAGGCAGAGAATGGAGGGATCATTTCACCAGTTTTGGAATGGAATATACCGCACCCAGCACCTGCAGAGTGCAAATATTGTAAACTTAAAATTGAATTGTTCATTTCAAACCCCCTGTTCTTTCTCATTGATGCCACTAAACAACCAGTTTTTAAAAAAAAGATTTTATTGTTTGACAGAGAGCGAGCATATAAGCAGGGGGAATGGGAGGCAGAGGGAGAAGCAGGCTCCCCACCGAGCTTGGAGCCTGATGCAGGACTCCATCCCAGGACCCTGGGAACATGACCTGAGCTGAAGGTAGACTGACCTGAGCTAAAAGCAGGCGTTTAACCGACTGAGCCACCCTGGGGCCCCTGAACAACCATTTGTAAAGGACAGATATTTGTGCATGAGTTGACTCAGCTTAAATTCCTTAATGTTTCCATTTTTGCCTGGAAATAAAATAAGTACTTATGAAATTATCTAAACATCTATGGTGACTTCCTTTTTTTTTTTTACTTTAATATATGAGGGAAAATATTTAGAAAAATTTTAATAGAGAAGGAAGCTATTTTTTGCATTGAAAGCAAAGACCCATTTAGATTAAGTCATTGAATTTTATATTTATTTTATAAGGCCAAATTAACAAAATAATAAGACTTGAATCCTTCAGAAAAGAAAAATTTTCAGAGAAGATAGATAAAATGAGTTTTGTTTTTTTTTTAAAGATTTTATTTATTTCTTTGACACAGAGAGAGAGATCACAAGTAGGCAGAGAGGCAGGCAGAGAGTGAGGAGGAAGCAGGCTCCCTGCTCAGCAGGTGCCTTGATCCCAGGATCCTGAGATCATGCCGAGCCGAAGGCAGAGGCTTTAACCCACTGAGCCACCCAGACGCCCTAAAATGAGTTTTAATTAAGAAATATAAAATCGCCTTTTAGCTATCTGAGAATGGACTTGCTTTTATTTTTATTTTTATTTTTAAGATTTTATTTATTTGACAGAGACACAGCTAGAGAGGGAACACAAGCAGGGGGAATGGCAGAGGGAGAAGCAGGCTTCCCGCTGAGCAGGGAGCCCCATGTGGGGCTTGATTCCAGGACTCTGGGATCATGACCTGACCTGAGGGCAGACGATTAGCAACTGAGACACCCAGGTGCCCCCCGGAATTGGCTTTAAACCATAAGACTTAACCACGGATCTAGGATGGTGTTGTGTTCTGACATAAGGGACTGTATAGGCTGCTGCTGCTTCCTCTTTTTTTTTTTTAAAGATTTTATTTATTTGACAGAGAGAGACATCACAAGTAGGCAGAGAGGCAGGCAGAGGGAGAGGGGGAGGGGGAAGCAGGCTCCCTGCCGAGCAGAGAGCCTGATGCAGGGTTTGATCTCAGGACCCTGAGATCATGACCTGAGCTGAAGGCAGAGGCTTAACCCACTGAGCCACCCAGGCCCCCTTAGGCTGCTTCTTTAGAAATAAGTTTCAGCAACAGACTTGTTACCAGAAAGTTGATTGCTATTATCTCTTTATATTTTGAGTATTTTCTGAGTCTTAATAATCTTTATAATTTAAGGGAGTTGATAGCAATCCTAAGATGCATAACTCCAAACGCAAAGATCATTCTGTCAACTGTTAAGAGAGAAAACATTTCCTTTCTCCAGAATATCTAACTTAACACTATAGCTTTTCTATGATCTGGTTTGTTTTACCTTTAAAATTCTAAACGATCACTTTGCTGAATTTTTTAATGATGCTAATTTGAGCATCACAAATGTCTTATAGTCATCTTCTGTTAAGTTCCCATGTAGTCATCACTGCTACGTCTCTTTTGTAGCTGTGCTTTTATCCTTTTGTGGAATAACATATTTCTTGTAATTTAGGAGGATTGCAGAGATGAGCGAGTTCCTATCTCATATGACTTGTTTGGTAACAACTGTGTTAAATCACATTCGTTCCAGTTGTTGGATATAGAGACTGTCATTCATTTATTCCACCTGTTGACATGTGTTGAAAATTTGCTGGGTGAAAGGTACTGTTTATGGAGCTGGATAGCAAGGCAGGAGGAGGGTAGGCTGTCATTTATCTTGGAGGGTTTCTGTAAGGTTTTTGGTTGTCAATATGATTTTTAAGCTTCTCCGAATTTACTCAAAGAATATTTATGCTACTCACTTACCCATTTAGAAAATGCAGCTGTGTTCCAAACAATCCATTCCTCTCCATCTCCACTGCCATTACACAGTTGCAATTAGTGTCTCTTTTGGTTCTTCTGCCTCTGTTCTTGCCAACTTTGGTGCATTCTTTATCCACATAAAGAGAGGAACTCTAAATCAATTTGTTGTCCTCTTGCTACTGACTTTCTAGAGGTTCAGTTTAATGGCCTATAAGGTTCAGTGGGATCTTGCTTCCTCTTGGTCAGCACCACACCCAGTGCCCAGTACCTTCAAGTCCTCAGGGTCCTCTGACAAGAGTCATCTTCCTTCTACCTGGCTTGGCCAATTCCTGATTCTTTAGAGTCATATATTAAATATTAATTCATCAGAGTACCCTTACCTAATACTTTCCCATGTTATTTCATAGCGTCCTGCTCTAACCCACTGTAACCCACTTCATAATTGTAATTTGCATGTTTTTACCTATTTTCTTAGATCATCAACCTATAAAGGGTTGTAGACTTTGCCCTTACAATAGTGTCTGCCGGGTATGGAGCATTCAAGAAAGCTATTTTCTGGATGAATTAATGTCATAACATTTGCATCCAGGCTAAATATTTCATCAATATTTTTATAGTGTATATCGATCATTGTATACTTGGAGTTTAACTTCGGAAGGATTGAGGGGGAGAAAAACAAAGGTCTTAGGCACAGAGTTAATTGGAAAATATATTATGTATTGGAATAGTCTTTCTTGTCTATTCTGTGCAACTTGAACCTGAATTCAGTATGTTCAAAGTGTAGGCTATGTTTACTACTAAAATCAAACTACATTCAGCTATGGATAACCTGTCTTTGAACATTGCTGTAGGCTGTGTTCTATCAGAGGAGTGGACAACAAGCTGTGAGCCTAAACTTTTATCATCGTATCTATAATTCAAGATAAAAGCTAAGGCTTCCTCCTGTGGACCTCACACTGCCTTTAGAAAAATAGAAAGGTGAAATATTTAGATTGGAAAAAAAGGAAACAAAACAATTACTTGGCATTGATAGAATACCACTGACTATCCCATTTCCTTAAAAAGATCTGGACTACAGAGAATTCTCCAAAATGCTAAAAAGCACAATTGCAGATACCTGGAAAAACATAACCAGTATTTTAATATCCTAGTTTGTGATGCCAATTCCGGTATAAGATAAATTCCCTCAAATTTTTTTAATTGAAGTTATATTGACATATAACATTTTTTCAGTTTCAAGTGTATAATGTAATGATCTGATACTAGTATATATTGTCAAATGATCACCACAGTAAGTCTAGTTAACATTCAATCCCATAAATACACATTTTTTTCTTGTGATGAGGACTTTTAAGATCTATTCTCTTAGCAGTGTTCAAATATGCAATACAGAATTATTCACTATATAAAATCTTTTATATGTTTAGTTCTGTTTAGTTTCTCTTGAACGTAAGACTAATTCTAAGCTACTTAAAAGCTATTTCCATCTTGCTCATCCTTTTTTTTTAAGTATATGATAAACAAATCCACTGCCAGAATAAAGTAGTCTTCACTTTAGATTTGGAAAGATGAAAATAAATGGAATACAATCCAGGACACATATCAAGCTCCGTATCAAGTACAGGAAATACTTAACTTTTTTTGAGTATTGTTGACACATAACCTTATTTAGTTTCAGGTGTGCAACTTAGTAATTTCACAAATTTAAATATAACGCTGTGTTTACCACAAGTATAGTTATCATCTATCCCTTTTATTGCTATTACAGTGTCATTGACTGTATGCCTTATGATATAGTTTTCATTCTTGTGACTTAATCATTCCGTAACTGGAAGTCTGTCTCTCCCTCTGCCCATCACTTGTTTTTCCCAGTCCTCATCTGCATCCCCCTTGCAGCCATCAGTTTGTTCTTTCCTCATTCTGCTTTTTGTTTTATTCATTTTTTTAAAGATTTTATTTATTTGACAGAGAGAGAGAGAGAGAGAGAGAGAGAGAGAGATCACAAGCTGGCAGAGAGGCAGGCATAGAGAGAGGAGGAAGCAGGCTCCCTGCTGAGCAGAGAGCCTGATGCGGGCCTAGATCCCAGGATCCTGAGACCATGACCTGAGCCGAAGGCAGAGGCTTTAACCGACTGAGCCACCCAGGCGCCCTGTTTTCATTTTTTAAGATTTCACTCACAAGTGGAATCATATAGTATTTGTCTTTCTCAGTCTGACTTATNAAAGGCAGAGGCTTTAACCGACTGAGCCACCCAGGCGTCCTGTTTTCATTTTTTTAAGATTTCACTCACAAGTGGAATCATATAGTATTTGTCTTTCTCAGTCTGACTTATTTCACTTAGCATATACTCTTTAGGAGTATCCATCTTAAATGACATCTGATTCTTTTTTATGGCTATATAATATTCCATTATAGATATGTATGTGTGTGTGTGTACATATATATATATGTGTGTGTATATATATGTACACACATTCATCTGTTGATAGACACTTAGATTGCTTCCATGTCTTGGCTATTGTAAATAATACTGCAGTAAACCTAGGGATACATGTATCTTTTTTAGTTAATGTTATTTTCTCTGGGTAAATACCCAATAGTGGAATTACTGGATCATATGTTATTTGTATTTTTAATTTTTTTGAGGAATCTCCATACTGTTTTCTATAGTAGTTGTACAATTTTTTTTAAAGCTTTTATTTATTTATTTGACACAGAGAGAGAGATCAGATCACAAGTAGGCAGAGAGGCAGGCAGAGAGAGAGGAGGAAGCAGGCTCCCAGCTGAGCAGGGAGCCCGATGCGGGCCTCGATCCCAGGATGCTGAGATCATGACCTGAGCCGAAGGCAGAGGCTCTAACCCACTGAGCCACCCAGGCGCCCATGCAAATCTTTTTATTTTGACATAGTCCCAGTAGTTTATTATTGCTTTTGTTTCCTTTGCCTTAGGAAACATAGCTAGAAAAAAATGTTTCTGTGGCTGATGTCAGAGAAATTACTGCCTGTGTTCTCTTCCAGGACTTTGATGGTGTTAGGTCACACATTTAGGTCTTTAATTGGTTTTGAGTTTATTTTTGTGTATGGTGTTGGAAAGTGTTCCAATTTCATTCTTTTACATGTAGCTCTCCAGTTTTCTCAGCACAATATATTGAAGAATGTTTTTTCCCCATTGTATATTTTGCTTCCTTTTCATAGATTAATTGACCATATAATTGTGAGTTTATTTCTGGGTTTTCTGTTCTGTTCTATTAATCTATGTGTCTTTATCAGTACTATACTGTTTCAGTTACTACAGCTTTGTATTATGTCTTGAAATCTGGAATTACGATACCTGCAGATTTGGTCTTCTCAGGATTGCTTTGGCTTTTTGAGGTCTTCTTTGATTCCATATAAATTTTAGTATTGTTCTAGTTTGGTGAAAAATGCTGTTGGTATTTAATAGGGATTGTGTTGAATCTGCAAATGGCTTTGGAAAATACGGACATTTTCACAGTATTCATTCTTTGAATCTGTGAGCCTGAAATACCTGTACATTTGCATCATATTCAGTTTATCACTGTTTTACAGTTTTGAGAGTATAGGTCTTTCATCTGTCTGGTTAAGTTTCTTCCTAGGTATTTTATTCTTTTTGGTGCAGTTATAACTGATGGCGGTGTTGTAATTTCTCTTTCTGTGACTTCATTATCAGTGTTTGGAAATGCTACCAATATCTGGGTATTGTGTATCCTGCCACTTCAGTGAATTTGTTTATTCTAATAGTTTTTTGGTGGAATCTTTAGGACTTTCTATGTGTAGTATCATGTCGTCCACAAATAGTGACAATTTGACTACTTCTTTACCAATATCAACACCTCATTTCTTTGTCCTGCCTGTTTACTATGGCTAGGACTTCTAGTCCACTCTCATCACTTTATTCAACATAGTACATCTTTCTCTTGTTCCTGATCTTAGAGGGAAAGCTCACAGTTTTTCACCATTGAGGATGATGTTAGCTATATTTTTCATATATGGCCTTTATTATATTGAGGTATGTTCCATTGAATGCATTTTATTGAGAGGTTTTTTTTTAATCATGAGTGGGTATTGAATCTTGTCAAATGTTTTTCCTGTGATTGACATGATCATATGATTTTTATGTTTCATTTTGCTGTTGTGTTTGATGTTGATTGATTTGCAAATATTGAATCATCCCAGGAATAAATCCCAGCTGATCATGGCGAATAATCTTTTTAATGTATTTTTGTATGTCATTTGCTAGTATTTTGTTGAAGATTTTTGCATCTGTATTCATCAGAGATTTTGGCCTGTAGCTTTTGTTTTTGTGGTTTTTTTGTTTTTGTTTTTGTGGTGTCTTTTCCTGGTGTTCTTATCAGGGTAATCCTGGCCTCATAGAATGTATTTGGAAGCTTGTCTTTCTTGTCTCACTTTTGGGATAGTTTGAAAAGAATAGGTATTAACTCTTATTTAAATGTCTGGTAGACTTCACTTACGAATCCATCTGGTTCTAGACTTTTATGTTTTGGTAGTTCTTTTGATTACTGATACAGTTTTGTTTCTTGTAATTGGTCTGTTAAGGTTTTCTGTTTCTTTCTAGTTCAGTTTTGGAAAATGTATGTTTCTAGGGATTTGGCCACTTCTAGGTTCCCAGTTTGTTGGCATGTATTTTTTCATAGTATTCTCTTATAATTCTTTGTGTCACTGTGACATCAGTGTTGTTTGTCCTCTCTCATCTTTGATTGTATGTGGATTCTTTATTTTTCCTTGATGAGTCTGGCTAAGGGTTTGTTAATTTTATTTATCTTTTCAAAGATGAGTCCTTGGTTTTGTTGATTTTTTTTCCCCTTTTTTCTTTTAGTCTTTATATCATCTATTTCTGTTCTGCTTTTTATTATTTGTTTTTCTGCTCACTGTGGTCTTTAGAACATAAGTATCTTGAAATCTAAGGGCCACTAAGAATTCTAGATACTCTTTTTTTATGATAGTCCTAAAGATAGTTAAATGGGTCCTAAAGATAGCTTATGGGTAGTAGGTAAAACAAATATACACTTACCGTAGTGTATGTTATGTTTAGTATATAAACATTAAAAATAAAGGTATATGTTCCTAATAATTATCTTTTAAAAGAAGTGGTTACTTTTAAAAGCAGAGGAAATATTTTTAATTAAATTCAATAACACAGTGAGAGAAGGCTAGACTTGACTCAACTGTAAAATGAAAATTAGAGCTACATTTCATACTACCAACCTTTGTGCACATTTGTATAATTTAAATGTTAAGTGTGGCTTACTTGTCATTGTAATACTAGAATGATGGAAAGTAGATTTAGTTATGACATACTTAGCTCCTAGCTCCTACATAATAACAATGTTTTCAGTTATATTGTTTTTTTTTTTATTTTTTTTTATTTTTTATTTTTTTTTTTAAAGATTTTATTTATTCATTTGACACACAGAGGGAGAGATTACAAGTAGGCAGNTTTTATTTTTTTTTATTTTTTATTTTTTTTTTTAAAGATTTTATTTATTCATTTGACACACAGAGGGAGAGATTACAAGTAGGCAGAGAGGCAGGCAGAGAGAGAGGAGAGAGGAGGAAGCAGGCTCCCTGCTGAGCAGAGAGCCCGATGTGGGCCTCGATCCCAGGACCCTGGGNACTGAGCCACCCAGGCGCCCTATATTGTTTTTTTTTTTCCTGAAGTATTTCTGAAGTATTTTCTACGTATTCTGTCATATTTCCTCCTCTCTGTGTTCTGTGAAGTCAAATACAAAAATAAAACTTGGTTAGAATCCAGGGAATTGACTTCTATTTTCTTTCTACCTTCTGATTGACTGTATTTTGGTGAGTAAATCATTCAATCAGTCAGTGCCTTAATTTCTCCAGCTGTGAAATGAAAAATTATCTTTTGCTATTACTTCCTTTTTGTTTGATCAAATGAATATTAAATATCTGTGTTTACAGAAAATGATGTGGCATAAACTCAAGTATAGAAATCTGTATTTTCTAGTTGACAAACTAGTTTACTTCCTACCCTAGTTATTGAAAGAGATTCAATCTCGTTACCTTGAATGTTTGATGGCAAGAGTCAGAAATGCCTTAGATGGTGCTCATCAAAGAAAAAAATATAATGCTCTGCTAATGTGTGGCTTGAAAAAAATTAAATTTTGACTAATTTGACAGTTAAATGAGTCCTTGGGTGGAGCATGAAACTAAAATATAGGAGGTAGAGAGAGAAAATCTGTTCAGGAACAAATCTGTGTCAAGCATTTTATTGACAGATAAGAAATAGGACACCTGGGCGCCTGGGTGGCTCAGTGGTTAAAGCCTCTGCCTTTGGCTCAGGTCATGATCTCTGGGTCCTGGGATCAAGGCCCTCATCCGGCTCCCTGCTCAGCAGGGAGCCTGCTTCCTCCTCTTTCTGCCTGCCTCTCTGCCTACTTGTGATCTGATCTCTCTCTCTCTCTGTGTCAAATAAATAAATAAAATCTTAAAAAAAAAAGAAATAGGACACCTATTTAAATTTGAACCTTAGATAAACAACAGATCATTTTTAGTGTATCTTATGCAATATTGAGACATGCTAAAAAAAGTTACTGTTTATCTGAAATTCAAATTTTATTAGGAGCTTTGTGTTTTTATTTGTCAAATCTGACAACTGTATCCTCATGGGAATTTTGCAAGGTAGGCTAATAGTGCCCCATCTTACAGTTGGAAAAAGTAAGGTTCAGAGAACTTTCATTACATTCCTTGGATCACACAGCTGGCAAGTGACAAGGAGGGAGATTAAACCCAGGCCTGCTTCCCCCAATTCTAATAACTCCTTGCAATGTGACCTGCTGCTCATAAAACACACTTACACATTTGGCTGCAGAATCACTAACAGTGTCTCCACTAACACATACATTTCTCCCTGGCTAAATAGATTCAAACAGAAATATTTTGTTTTATTCTACCTCCTCCCCAGGCAAAATCCCTCCTCTCTCCAAGTTTTGTCAGAAGAGAAAAGAGCACTCTTTTACTCCCAGCACATAATACAACTGCAACCACATTCCCTCAAGGTGAGAAACCCAAAGTGCATTCAGAGAACTGAGGGACATATTTACAGTCTCCCCAGATCCTATCTTTGCTCCTTTACCGCTATTTATCATTTTTGTGGTGAGGCATATTTGGGGAAGCACTGCAGTAATTCCCTCAAAGCAACAGTTCCAGGACTCCATACAGCCATAGGTGGTCATCCGTGGTCTGTAGATTCTGAAGGATGGAAGAAAAACTGAGCTTATTCGCAGTTAAAGTGATGAAAGTGGCAGCTATTAAAGCTATTAGTTACTATTTTCTGTTCTGAAAGAAAAGGAGAGAGGATATTAACACTGGGGGCAAAGGAAGATGTATTGCTGAGCTTCAAGCTTTGGAAGCCTCGCCCTGCAGCCTCTGCTGCTGCTCTCACGCAGTTTGGCAGGGGACAAATAGTGAAGAGTGTTCTATTTTTAATTTTAAACTTTTAAGCAGAAGGCCATCAAGAATAATCTGCTCAGTAAACAGTTGGTCTGGAGTCTTAGCATTTCTCTTTGTTCGGCAAACAGTAGCACAAATGTTAAATGTTAGAGAAGAACCAATGGCATGTGTGTTTTATCAAATGAGTCTTTTTGCCAAGAATATCTCTGGATTTTTTTTTTCTGATGCAGTTTAGGGAAGAAATGATAAACATAGCTGGAAGGCAGTGAATATAGGTGTAAGGCATGGACTTTGTAGTTAGATAGACAAAAGTTCCAGATAGCTTCAAGTGCCAGCTCCGTAATTTACCTGCTGTGTGACCTTGAGCACATTACCTAAATGTACTACATCTGTTTCCTCTGAGAATTAATAGCAATACCTAGTTGATGCTAATATTACAAAGATAAAAAAAGAGTACATGAAATGCAAAGCAATACCATGGACATATTAGATACCACCAAATTCTTACCAATTCCCCTTTACTTCATCTATTTTTTTCTAATATTGAAAATAAAATTTATTGGGAGAGAAGAGAACTGTGTTAAGGAAAATAAAATTGTAAATTAATTAATTTTAAGATTTATTTGACAGAGACACAGTGAGAGAGGGAGCACAAGTAGGGGGAGTGGGAAAGGGAGAAGCAGACTTCCCACCAAGCAGGGAGCCCGATGTGGGCTCAATCCCAGGACCCTGGGATCATGGGATCATAACCTGAGCTGAAGGCAGACGCTTTCCGACTGAGCCACCCAGGTGCCCCAAAATTGTAGATATAAAGACACCATATGCTTCTATTTGAAACTATATTATATGTTACTAATTCTCTTGTCATATCGACATGTTGTAGGATCCAAAGGCAACACTGTAGGTTGATGTAACCATAATACTTGTCAAATTCGTCTAATCCATCTTGGATGGGTTCAGTGGGAGGGAGCTGCAATGGCCATATTGTACTTTAATATCAGAAACTCTCAGATAAAATCATTTAATGTCTTTGGAATTAAGTGATCCATGGGATAATGAATTTTCTTTCCAGAGATACTGAGCTGGTATCAAAATAACTATACATCAGGAACTCAGTGGAAAAGACTCATTTTTGGGGAAAAGAGGTGGATCAGATGGCTTTTAGACCAAGATTATTTTCCAGCTTCCAAATTTTGCACTTCTCAGTATACATTCTATAACTGGTTTATGGAGTCTGATTGAATTCATCCACTCATTTATTCACTATTAAAAATACATGTCTTATGTCCCTACTATGTGTTCAGCATTGATGGAAGCGCGTGATTAACTAACCCTATGTGGAAATCCTAGAGGAAACATTGAAATGTAGTGAGGAGAGAAAAAAAATTGTCAACCAATAGTTCCTTGTTACTGTACATTGAGCAATATATTTTATCCCATTACATTTTATTTGTGTCACTTCCATTCTGCTCTCAGTATGAATAGACAAGGCTAATATTGTTTCCGGTGAAGGCCTGACAGCTATTCTTTTGATTTGTTTGGCATTACATTTGAGCTGCACTCAAGCAGCCCCGATTGCTGAAGGATGGCTTAGCTGAAAAGAACAGGCAATATGCCCTCGGGAGAAAGGGCAGGGTTTTGGAAAAGAGAGAAATTTGGAACCAGTATTTGTACATCTCTGTACTGCTAAAGGCTCTGAAAATTCCCGCATAGTTGTTGAGGTAGCCAAAAGAGAAATGATCTTTTCTCTTACGACAGACCTGAAGCCACAGAGGCTAATTTTAAAGAAGACCAGCTTTGATGTCACATCATCCAATCCCTGCTTCTCAGCAGCCTTTTCTACAAAATGTACCCTAATTTTCTTTCCAGAAGATGTATTCTTGCCCAATTTATGTTTGTGAAATGATTTGGATGGGGTTGGGCCTTCTCTCTGCCAGAGGTCTAGGCCATCTTGGATATTAACAAATATGGGTAGCTATCCCAGGCTGGATAAGGAGAGAGATTTTCTGGGACTCCTAGGGAAGCTTCTTCGTTGTTACTCCATAAACTATAAGAAGACTTCCTAAGAGTCAATGCATTTTGCTCTGAATGGTGTGGGATGTAGATGTGAGGTGTGAATATCAGCAACTATTTGCTCTTACGAGACAGCTATCCTGATGAAGTCTTTAAATAGCGGATGCGAGAGTTAAGATAGTTTTTGAAAAATAAGCCAGAGCCCATGCCATGAAACTTTGTACCAAATCATCCCCAAGACTCACCTCCCAACATTTTAGTCTAATGAACCAACACATTTCATTTGAGTAAAATCATGTAAATTGGATTATCTGATAACCTCAAAGAGAAATACTCAAATGACAAATTCATGTCCTAGCTGTGTGACTGTGGGCAAACTGCTTATCCTCAGAGTTTTCTGAGTGTCTCTTCTGAATTTCCTGCTAATAAGTTATGTGACTTTATTTCCTCTTCTATAAAATGAATATAATAATGGTTTTGGATATATCTTTTGAATAATACATTGCACAAGATATTTAAACACCTGGCACAGTGCCTTGACCTTCCTCAATGCAATATAGTTATTATCATCAAGTTTATGCATATGCATTCACGTTTTCACACATATATGCTGAATTTCCAATAGTGTACAATTCAGGCTATATACTAGTCGTTCCAGATGCTCACTCTGTTTCTCTAATTTTATTTTTTGATTAATCCTCTGATACAAGTATTGCTATCCATATTTTATGAATGGAAAGAGAGACTCGGTTAAATTGTTTGGGTTTATTACAGTGACCTAGTGGGGTCAAAGAAAATGCACATAATTGCTCTACTTAAAGTTTCATAGAATAGAGGGTCATGGCATGGGAGAAACATTGACTGCTTAACAGTTCTCTTTAAAAAGATGGTAGCTCTAGAATCTCTATTTTCGTTGTGCTATTGTTTATTTTCCTTTTGTTTATACCTGCTCAGACCACAATCAACCTGTTCCTGGTAATGCCCACAGTTGTCTCGATCTACCACGAGCTAACTTGATATATCTCCCTCTCGTTGTGTTACAAGGATAGGGATACGTGATCTGTATTGAGAGATTATTTTGTACTAAGGATTACCACAAATCAATTTTTTTCTTGATCTGAGTTTCAAATAGTGTGAGGTAGGTCCTATTACTTTAATATTTTAGAAAACCAGTACTAGGCTATTTAGTTTCCTGGCCTCAAACATCTAGTAATAGGAAGACATATTAAAAATATGGGTCAATTTGAGTAAACATTTCTAGTGGAAAGCAGTGTGCTTCAATAGAGAGAAGTCAGAGAACATATGTAGAACAATTAAGATGCAAGTAAAAGAATAACAGTAACTGAAGGAATAAAGCCAACTGATGACTTCATTTCATAATGAAGCCCTGAGTGGTTGGATGTTAGTGAGCTAACATTTTATGCTCCAGCTTGCCACTGCATTATAAAATGCAGATAAAATGGCTCTGCTGTATAACTCTGAGAACTATGTATCATATAATGGCATCCACCATAGGAAGCTCATGTCTTGGTCAAAATGGGAGATCCTCTCAGAAGCTCCTTTATCCCAAAAGGTATTCCTTCACATCTCATTGCCCATTATCGGGTCATGGCTTACCCAGCAGAAAAAGAAAAGGAATGGCTTTTGAGTAGCAACCAGTGATTTAAATCATAATAGTTTTTCTTATTTTTCTTAAATAATAGTATCAAAATTAAAAAAAATAAGAATCAAAATTTAAAAAAATGGAGAGTATTGGTAAAACATATAGAACATATTGAGAGGACCATTATATTCTAAAGATGGAAGATACATAATAGATACATACATTTAAACCCATCATCTTAAGGAAAGAAAGACCCAGTGAGGTTAGGTTCCCTGTCCAAGGTCCCATACATAATAAGACACATCCTAGCATATCTCATCCTCTATGATGTGGGCGTGGGCTATCCTCTTCTTGGCAGCTAGCTTCTATTTTTTTTTTTTTTTGGACTGGTCTCAACAACTTTTACAGCCACTCACTTTTCACTGAGGTGCTTCCAACTGGTGTGATATTCTGTTTCCTGAACCAGTTTTACAGCCTATACTATTGAGTATATATTAGAGGAAAATGAAGTCTCCCTAAAAATATTTGTTTGTATTTAAAACAAAAGTTATAATTAACCATAGAAAGAGATATAACAATATCTGTTCTTGTCAAAATCTTGATATTTGGGAATTCAGAACATTTAAAAAATCACACACAAATTAGAGAAGTTTTTAAATGTTCCTCTATCATATTTTCACATAGGCATGCTAGTTTGAGTATGGTCTATATCTTGCTGGTCAATTTTTAGTAACACATTAATTAGTATTATATTACTAACAATTTTAAAACATACTCATATGTAAGTAAAATACATTGATTAATTTATAAAAATCATATCATTGTGCACTTTTAATTTCGCAGCTTAAATTTTTACCTAACATTGTTTTCAAGATCTATTCATATTGGTGTGCCCTACCTCCCTCCCTTGCTCTCTTTCTCCCTCCCTCCCTCCCTTCCTTCTTTCCTCTGGTGTATAGCATTCTGTCATGTAAATATATTTGTTGTTGGTATTATTTCTTGTATTTTCCAATTAAAAATGATACATATGGTTACTTGTGGGCATGTATGAGAGCTAACGTAGAGTGAATGCCTAGAAGTGAATTCTGAGTCAGAAAATGTATACACATTCTCAGTTATACCAAATATTACTAAATTCATCTTTATTTTCCCACTCTCCAAAATTATATCTAACAATCTGTCTGAATTAAACAATGATAGTGATAGTGCTTTGTTTCTTGAATTGAATCTACTTAAGAAGGTCAAAATGATTCCACCCCTTTCTTCATATCCTCTCATTAGAATCAGTTGTGACGAGCTGGAACTGATCAATAAGTGCTTAAACCTTCCTTTTTCCTGATCCTTAGTAAAGGCGCAGGTTAAAGGAAATGGATTTTTTATTTTCAATTGATATAGCCAAAGTCTAACTCCTAGGTCTTCTTAATGTTAGAAAATCAGAGGATGAAGTGGAAATAAAGAATCAAATATTTTTAAAACCTCTGATAGTTGGGGTCAGATGTTTTCTTCTTCCTGCAAAACCGTCGGTTGTTACTTTGTTTTTGAAACAAAGAATTTTACCGTATGTCTGAGACAGTGTCTAAGGCACTTGCTTTAGAGTCTGCTGTAGCTGAATTCAATAATGATATCCACTCAGAATCATCTATTAAATGCTTCTTCTGTACCTGCAAATGCACCTGGCTGGGAATACAGATTATGGTTCTCTTCATCATCATCTATGGAGGAGGCAAATGTATAAGCAAATAATTGCAGTTATTAATACATTTTAATAGAATATATAGAATTGAAAGAGCACTTCCAGGAAGAACAGAGAAGTACCATGGATAGGACTGTGCTTTAGAAAGGATTTTGCCTTAAATTTGTATTTTAAAACTATTCGTAAGTCTATAAGAAAATAAATCAACCAATTTTAGAAGGTGAAGATCTAAACAGGCCATTGACCAAAGAAGATAGATAGCAAACAAGCATATGAAAAGATGTTCAACATCATTTGTCATTAGGAAATTGCAAATTAAAACAGCATTAAGATACCACTAAACTCTTACTGGAATGGCTAAAATCCTAATCTCTAAAATCAAATGCTAGTGGAGATGTGGAGAATAGGACTTATTAATTGCTGGTGGGAATAAAAAATGGTAAGCTACCTTAGAAGACAATTAGGCAGTTTCTTAAAAAGTTAAACAGTCTTAACGTTAGTATTTAGCAACTAGATGTTTATCCAGATGAGTTGAAAACATGTCCATTCAAAAATCTACACATGAATGTTTATAGCGGCCTTATTCATAATTGCGAAGACTTAGAAGCAATCATAATGTTCTTCTATAGGTGAATACATAAGGCAGTTATATCATACAATGGAATATTATCCATTGGTAGAAAGAAATGACCTAACAAGCCATGAAAAGACATGAGGAACTTTAAAGCACATTACTATGAAGCCAATCTGAAAAGACTGCATACTGTATGATTCCAACTACATAACAATCTGGGAAAGGCAAAACGGTAGAGAGAGTAAAAGCTCAGTGGTTTTCCAGGAGAGAGGGTGGACAACAGCATTTTTAGGACACTAAAATTATTCTATATAATAGTCTAATGGTGAAGACAGGGTATTATGCATTTATCAAAGCCCATAGAACTATACAACACAAAGTAGGAATCCTAATATAAACTATGGACTGTAGTTGATCATAATGTATCAGTATTGGTCTACAGATAGTAAACAATGTATTGCACTAATTCAGAATGTTAATAATACGGAAACTGTAAGCCAGGGCTGGAGGAGAGTTAGATGGGAGCTCTACTTTCTGTTCATTTTTGTTGTTGTTGTTGTAAACCTAAATGTGCTCTGAAAAATAAATTCTGTTTCAAAAAAAGGATTGTGTGTCTACTAGGAAAACAAGGAGGGGCAGTGGATTCTAAGCAGTGACATTATTTCTTGCTAACTGGGAGCAAGGAGTACATAGACATAAAAAGCCTAGAGAAGAATCTCAGAGAAGACATGTTAGGTGAATATTAACTCTAGAGGAGATCTGTGATGTGGGTTTAAGCCCAAGTTAGGCTGTGGAGATGAGTAAGATCCAGCAAGTCATAGACAAAATGGGGGGAAGAGGCAGAATCTAAAATACATTGATTCTGAAACAAAAATGAACATGCAAAACCAATGAGAATTTATATTTCTGCTGCTTTCTCTCCTACTCTTTTGATTAAAATAACAATAACACTCCTTGAGCTTCTCTGTATTTTAAAACCTACTCAGGAATTTGTTACAAATTGAAATTTAAGCATTTATAATTTACAGAGATTATAGTAATTATCAAAATGTTATTAGTAATTGAAACAATTAAATCCTTTTTAAAAAAAGATTTTATTTATTTATTTGACACAGAGAGAGGGATTACAAGTAGGCAGAGAGGCAGGCAGAGAGAGAAGAGAGAGGAGGAAGCAGGCTCCCTGCCAAGCAGAGAGCCTGATGTGGGCCTCGATCCCAGGACCCTGGGATCATGACCTGAGCCGAAGGCAGAGGCTTTAACCCACTGAGCCACCCAGGCGCCCCAATTATATCCTTCTATTGAACTAATTAAAACTTACTTTTAGAAAGAAAACAATTAGTGTGTTCCTATAAAATACTTATCTTACTTCAGACATAATTGTAGGTAAAAAGTCATAGGTAGGTATTTTCAGTGGTACATAACAGGAATTATGGTATAAGTGGGTTAGAAAAGAGTATCAAAATTTCAGACTTTATATATATACACATACGTGTGTGTGTGTGTATAATGTATTTTAAACAAATTATAAGAACTTTACCCTAATATTTTAAAATGGGGAAAAATTATATTTTTGGATGAGTAGTGAGAGATATTTCAGAAGAGGTGTTGTGGTTTTAGAAATGCCATAAATGTTGATGAGTTTGGCTATAAAATGGCTGGAATGATAAGGAATTCCAGAGGTGAATGATAAGTTTGGGAGACTGGGAAGGAAACTGATTATATTTCAGATTTTGATAAAATCAGGGTCCAAAAATATTTTGGCAGTGTGCTGTAACAATGAGTTAGAAATCAGCAATAAAATTTAATAGGGCAAAACATGTCTGTTAAAACAGTCTGGTAGTTTGGATGTCACAAAACAAACAGGGTTACTGGGGGGGGTGGGAGGGTAGGGATAGGGTGGATGGGTTATGGACATTGGGGAGGGTTTGTGCTTTGGCGAGTGCTGTGAAAGATGTAAGCCTGATGATTCACAGACCTGTACCCTTTGGGCAAAGAATAAAAATAAAATTAAAAAAAAAACAGTCTGGTAGTTTCAAGGTGGGAGAGAAAAGAATGAGGAAAACATGCAAATAATAAAAAGTGTTGGGACATCTGGGTGGCTCAGCTGGTTAAGCAACTGCCTTCGGCTCAAGTCATGATCCCAGAGTCCTGGGATCGAGTCCCACATCGGGCTCCTTGCTTGCCAGGGAGCTTGCTTCTCCCTCTGCCACTCTGCCTGCTTGTGCTCTCTCTGACAAATAAATAAATAAAATCTTAAAAAAAAAAGTGTTAAGATTCCAGCTGATGGAAATTTCATCAAAACCCACCATTGTGGACAGTTGGATCAGCCTAAAATTGATCCAGAACTTAGTGTCCTAGAATATATTTGGCACAAATTTTCCTGTCAGAGAGGCTACCCTACTGTTGAGCTTGGGTGTGGTCATTAACAAGAACGTAGACTGAATTTATCCAAAGATAATCATTTAGAGACTTCAGTGTTCAAGTTCATAAAACAGAATGGAAAGAAATAAGATTTTTTTCTATGATACAGTATCAAGGAATACTTATAGTAAAAAGCAGGCTTCTAAATAAGAGGGAAGTAATAGGGCTCATATAGGAAGCGGGACAGCTAGGCATGAATTTATTTACATACTACCTCAAAGGTGGTAATATCATGAAAAAGAAGGTGTGAGCAAAGTTTTACAGTTACCCTTTAACAGTAAAAATAATTTCATATTTTTGCAGGGAGACCATTTGATCATGTGGCATAGACCGAAAGCTAAGAAACCAATTAAATTCAAAAGTTGCTCAGTGTTGAGATTTAATTTTAAAACCAACTACTAAAGTCAAAATTAAACTTTAGAGAAAGCCTGTTAAACTCTGTGCTTAAGGTTTTTTTTTTTTTAANATTTTATTTATTTATTTCACAGAGGGAGAGAGATCACAAGGAGGCAGAGAGGCAGGCAGAGAGAGAGGGGGAGGGGAAGCAGGCTCCCTGCTGAGCAGGGAGCCCGATGCCGGCCTCGATCCCAGGACCCTGAGATCATGACCTGAGCCGAAAGCAGAGGCATTAACCCACTGAGCCACTCAGGCGCCCTGCTTAAGGTTTTTAAGAGAAGTAATAGTCTTTATAATTTTGAAATTATGAATCCATGTAGTATACCTTGATGTAAAAAAAAATTTGTGAAAAGGTACTTAAAAATCAGTCCGATATTTTATAACATAAAAGAAGAGTTACCTTAATTAGTTCAGGTAAAAAAATATTCTCAATAACCATAATGATAAATCATTCTTCTCTGAGAGCTAGAAAAAAATCTTTAAGTAGCTGCTGTCATTTTACAGGAAAATAAGAGATCTTTTTAAATGATAATTCCAGTTTATTATCATTTGAACAGCCTTGCTATGAGCCAAAGGAAAATGCATCTTTTATTTCATAAATCCACAGTTGCCAACACGATGTCCATACGTTTAGATGGAATGCAATTTTATAAATCTTAATTTGTCTTGAATAATGGAAGCCTGTGACTTCAGCACAAAATACCTCCAGAAACTAAAAATGGATTGTTGCTTGTCTTTTTAATTTGTTCCTCAAATTGTCATCTCCGTGTTGTGTTTACTGACATGGAAAACCAATTTGAAAATAAATGTTAGAGAATACTGTGGGATGTGAATAAGAGATAAAAGGCTTCTTGAATCCTAGATTCACCCAGGGATGGAAATCTATAAAATGGCACAATTCCAGCAAAGGAAATGAAAGGCCAAGTAGCTGGGTACTATAAAACAGCTATAAAATCTGTGGTGCAAGATAAAAGGAGAGAGAAATTCAATAGTGGGATTTTACATATTGGTGATAAATAAAAATGAAAAACAACCACGGAAGTGACTAAAAAAGACTAACTTCAAATCATCCAATTTTGTTGAAACTCCACTGGATGAAGACTGGTGAAATCCATAATGAGAAAAAGTGTTGAAGGGAGAAAGACTGTACAGGTCTTGTTTACAATCAGTTTAAGTTCAGCATTTCATGTATAAACTAAGTTCTGCCCTCATGAAACCTAGAAGACATTATGAAAAGTAAAGTAAGTCAGTTACAGAGGGACAAATGATTATGAATAATACCTCTTTTATGAGGCACTGAAAATTGCTAAACACACGAAAATAGACAATAGATGATGGGTGCTTACTAGGGAAATTTCGGGAGATGGGTATAAATTTATACAAGATGAGTAAGTTCCAGGGATTTCCTGTATATCATAGTATCTGTATTGAGCAAGAAGGTATGTTGAGCTTAAAAATTTGTTAAAACTGTAGATCTCATTTTCAGTGTTCTTATACCCCTTAAAAGAATAAACACAAGGAAACTTTTGAAGATGATAAATATATTTATTACTTGATTTTGGTGATGTTAATATGAGAGTGTGTGTGTGTGTATACACACATACTTGGATATATATTTGGGTATATATGTATATATCCAAACTCACCAAATTGTATACATTAATTAGGTAGAGTTTACTGATGTATAACTAGGTAGAGTTTATTGATGTATAACTGATAATTCTTGTAAAAGAAAGGTGGGAGAACGAAGAACTAAGAAAGTAAAAATAAGTTGCAAAGAAGTTAAAACAGGAAAAATACATTAAATCAGCATATAATACTTAGCAAATATATAATTTATATTTTATATCCTCCCTTTTTTTCCCTTTCCTTCTTCATGTGCCCCTTCTTCTACTTCTCTCTGCTAATATTGAGAAAAAATATATATAATTGTTAGCATCAACTTGTTTACAACATTTAATAATTAAAAAAGAAAATCCAAAAAAGATCTTTCAGAAAGTTTGCAGATAATTGAAAACTAGTTTTTAAGTGACAAAATTCATCTATGATCCTGCCAAGTATGATTCTTAAAATATATTCAGTGCAAGAAAATAAATGACAAGTGACATAATGAATAGAGACACACTTATCCTTAGAAAACACAAGGAGAAAGCAGATTTGTGAGGAGGCTGCTAATGACTGCAGTCAGTTGCCTGCAAGTCGGAATGGCCAAGGTCAGCAGTGAAATAACGTTCAATGTGCTGACCTGGAGAGACTTCAAATAGGAAAGAGCAAGGTTGAAGTGCATTTATCGCTGGTGGTGCCCATCAAAAGGGACTGTTGTTAAAATGTGACCTGAGTTCACCCACTGGCCAAAACCAGAATTTTACCAGTGAAGCAATAGTAATCAAAGAACATTCTGTAGTTCACCCTAATTGGAGAAACTTTTTGTTAAAACTCCCCTCTACCCCAAACTCCTTTCTGTGAAAGCATTGAGTACATGATGAATTTAAACTAACCTTTATTAAACAACATTATGTCTGTGCTCTGGGGGCTTTCATTTTGCATAGAAGGCCAAAATTGACATATCTTCTTTTTAAAAAAATTTAGCTCTAAAGTCTGTTAACCTTAACTTCAATTTGAGTGCAATATTTTACAACATTAAACAAGACTAAGAAAATGTCATGCAGCTCTGAAATATGCACCCCCAAAATAAAATGACCCTTCTAGACTTTGGATGGCATTTTTAGGAAATGTTTAATTTGGTTTATGAGTCACCTCTCTGAGTTGAAATGAAACTTCAAGGATTTTGGAGTGTTTTTTTTTAACTTTCAAATATGTATTTTTTAATAATGATGCTTGTGAACCTAAACTTAATATTGGCTCAAATTTAAGCAACTAAAATCTTACATGTCTCAGTGAGAATATTCTAATTTAAATTCTAAAATTTATGCCATTGTGTTAGACTCTTAATGTCTAAGAAGTATATAAAGAAATATATGCAGTTCTAGAAAGAAGAATTCCAACCATTCTACCTGATGTTTGAATATTCTCTGCTTTAGCCCTAAATTGTAGTTGCCTACTCTCTGTTTGAATATCCCAGTGTCACGGATGGCTAAGACATCCTCTACTTTGGGAATACAAATTTACTGGTTTAAAAAAAAAAATTGTTCCTTATCTCGGGATCTCTGTAATTCCTATGTAATATAGTAGTTAGGAGCACACTCTGTGGAGCAACTTATATATATTGAATCAATGGTAGGCAGGTACATGATTAACAACCTAACTGATTTAAAGCTATAGGGGAAGGGTTGATTTGTAGCATTTGGAAACACTTGTCGTATAAATATTTCCCTCATGTTTAATTCTAGGCTATCAACATGACCTTGCTAAGCACAGAATTGGGAAGAGGTGTACTGCCATCAGTTCTTGAGAGCCATTAGGAGGTGTCTCCATGACACGACTTTTTATTTATTTTTTAATTTTTATTATTTTTTAAAGATTTTATTTATTTATTTGACAGAGAAAGATCAGATCGCAAGTAGGCAGAGAGGCAGGCAGAGAGAGAGGAGGAAGCAGGCTCCCTGCTGATTAGGGAGACCGATGTGGGGCTTGATCCTAGGACCCTGAGATCATGACCTGACCTGAGCTGAAGGCAGAGGCTTTAACCCACTGAGCCACCCAGGCACCCAACAACACGACTTTTAAATATCAACTCTACTAACCAGAAACTATGTTCTCTGGGGTAATCTATTTAAATATTAATTGTTTCACTTTTTTCAAACATAAAGTGATCTAAAAAAGTGCCTATATCACACACTGAGAATTAAATGATCTGATCTGTCCAGCACAGAGTAATGCTATGTAAATGTTCATTATCATCATTAGCACTCTGTTCATTTGCTGGGGCCTAACACACAATATTTTAGATCCTCCTCCTTCATGGTCATGCAAATATTTGAATCCAGATATAATGCTTCCTCTAGATCATCCCTTCTGAAATAAAAATCTTACTTAGTTTTTGGTAGTGTTCCTCAAGTATATATTTATACGTTCTTTATATTTCTCTTAATTGGTTGCTCAAAGCAGATTGTACATTACAGCTTCCTCCCCAACTCCACTGCCTTACATGACAAAATTTTCATGATAATCCAGTTTCTTGCTTATCTTGATGAAATTGGCAACAATCACTTAGTCTGCCCTTTTTAAGATAGTATATGTACCCAATGTCTCCAACACTATTTACTTCATCTGGAATGCTGACCATGTCACTGATTGACTTTTTCTGCTTTGGTCTCATTAATAGATTTGAATTTTCATTCTCCCAACTTAGTAGATGTTCGTCTTAAGAGGAGGCATCCTAAAATAAACACAGCATTCCAGGTGTGATGTAAGGAGTTGAAGTCAAGCAAGACCGTCATTGCCTTTGTGCTGGACAGTGAATTTGTGGTGGCAGGACCTAAATTTACTCATATTTAACTTTGGAATCATCTGAAAAAAAGAATTTATCTCCTCCAAAATAGTTCTCCTTTTTTTCTGGACAATTATTTTTTGAATGGATTTTTCCCAGTGTTCCTCAAATTTAGTATAGGGTAACCACCAAAGTAACCAAAGTAGAGAAAGTCTTTTCTTAATCCAAATTCCTTCAAAAACATAAATGCCAAAACTAACACAAGAAGAAATATGAAAAGCTATGTTTTTATTAAAGGGAATTTGTAATCAAAAACCTTCCTAGGAAGAATAAAAGCCTGGATGGCTTCATAGGTGAATTCAGTCAGATATTTAAGGAAGAAATAATAGGAACCCTACCCATTTTTTCTTTAGAAAATAGAAAGGGGGACTCTCCCCAACTGTTCTTCATAAGAACAGCATTACAACCCAGGTACTAAAATTTGAAAAGTTCATAGCAAGAAAAAGAAAATGACAAACTAAAATCCTTCAGAAACCTAAATATAGTCCTAAACAAATTATTAGTAAGTAAATCTAGGAATATATTAAAAATGAATTTATTCCAGGAATGATTCTACATTAGAAAAAAAAAAAACAAATAGGGTGCCTGGGTGGCTCAGTGGGTTAAAGCCTCTGCTTTCGGCTCAGGTCATGATCTCAGGGTCCTGGGATCGAGGCCCACACCGGGCTCCCTGCTTGGCGGGGAGCCTGCTTCCCCCTCTCTCTCTGCCTGCCTCTCTGCCTCCTTGTGATCTCTCTCCCTCTGTGAAATAAATAAATAAAATCTAAAAACCAAATAATGTATATCACAAAATATCACAGGATAAAGAAGAAAAATCATATCATCTCAGTAGACATAGAAAAAGTTCACCATCCATTGATGATAACTCTTAGTGATTTGGTGTGGAAGAAAAGTTCTCAGTTTGATAAAATGCTTTAGGAAAAATCTACAATTAACATACTTGTGGTAAAATAAAACCACCTGTCAGGAAAGAATGCTGGCACAAATAATTCAAAGTATATTTCCAAAACAGGGTAGGAACTAGATAGATTTAAAGAATTTAACCAATTAACTTAAAAAGAATTACTGCATTCCTAGACAGATCCATTCAGTATTTACTATGGAGCAGACAATGTCCTGTATTTTTTTTAGGCAAAATAATTAAGAAAACTATAGCTGGCCTCAGACTTCTCCTCTGAAACACTTAAATTCAGAAGTGAGTAAAGCAACTGTGTGGAGAGTTTTGTCAGAGGAAATGAATCATCCTTAAAGAAGGCATTCTTTCTGCTCAAAATTAAGGGGAACAAAGAAGGTTCTTTGAAATATTCAGAACAGCTTAAAAAAAACAATAGAGCAATTTAATATAGAAAGGATATCTTGGTTTGATTTGGGGCTTGGGTTTACATTAGAAAATATTTACTTATAACTAAATCTGGATAGGAGTGTCATTTATATAGAATTATCATATTTGAAAGCATAAAGGTCATTTTTGCATAATAACTGCACTTAAGCTTTAGAATCAGACGCTTGTCATTTAGATATGGCTCCTGTGTGGATTTGCTGAATTACTTCCATCTTTTGACTGGGCACCAAAAATAAACATATCAGCTGGGGGTAGTTCTGATGAAGGCTGTATTCTCAGCAACCATATGCATGCATTTCTCCCCACCAAAAGGATTCATCATTTTGTATCAATAAGAACTTGTTTACTTGAAGAGATCCAAGTTTTTTAAATTCTGATTATTTAAACTCATGGTAGTATATCTGACTAGTTTCTCTGTACCATTTCTCTGATAGCCCTCACATACATGGCCTTCAGAAGCCTTCATTGTAACCTAATCTATCATTTGTATACTATGTATTTTTTATATTATCAAACAGGTTCTCTTAAGAAAATTTATAAAATATTTAAAATGTAGGAAAAAGAACAAAATTAAAAATACATATTCTAGCATCCAAAAAAAGAACAAAGTAAAGCAAAATAAACCCGAAAATTTATGGCATATTTATGCCACGTATTTTTTTCTCCTTGATCATTAAATTAAGTGGAGTTACTATTCTCAAGACATAAAGAAATATTTCCACTATTTCTCCAGTTTAATTTCTCTTGTTTTACCTAATTGTTCCCTATAATCCACCTACACGTTTTTCCCAATATGCAAGTAATTTCTTATCACAAATCTTTGCCTAAGATTATTACTCCTTTGTAATCTTTCATTTGTCCACTGGGCCCCATATAGATGTCTTTGTAATCACCTTATCTTGTCCTATTGGACTTTTGTGTAATAGTGTTGGGGTAACTTGTCTTACTTCTCCTGCTCTACCTCAAGCATCTGAGTAATAGAGGCTATCAACCTTCCTAAACAATACCAAGACAGAGTCTTGGCACACCGTAGACATGCTAATCAATGTGTATTAAAGGATAAGTGAAGAGGATTCTAGTCAAATACAGGCATCCAAACATCTCAGACTAAGTCTGACAAAAATAAATAAAACCCATACACGTGTTTAAATCTGCGCACTAAAGCTCTCTTCCCATGACATTTCATATCCTGGCTTACGAGAAGCCTTTGCCTATTTCTATGAGAGCTGGCATCACATCATAGACTATGATCCCCATCAGATGGAAGACAGAATAATTCTTTTTTTTTTCCCCCCCAACTAGAATGTTGTCAGAGAATGCCTATCTGAGCATCAGACTATTGGGATGAGTTTCTTACTTAGTATTTGTCTTTATATATATCTTCCTCTCTTACCTATACAGGACATCCAATTTTAAAGAAGATCGAGAATCCCACAGCCCCTTGTACTATGAAAAAGTATCCGAAATTTTGTGAGAGACTTTGTCTAGAGAATAGAGCTCTAAGACACCAGACATGGTAATGGGATTTCATTAGAAGTTAAACAGTTGTTTTCTTTCACACCTCTGAGCCCTGTGTGGGCATTCATTGTTGCATAGGGCCTTTGCTAATTGCCTCCTTTCATTGCCCAATCCTCAACTCCTCTGACTGGGTGAATCCCTCCCTGTGTGTCTCCAAAGCATCCTGTGTGGGATTTTGCCATACCTCTTGTCACACAGTCTGGCAGTTGCCTTTTCTGTTTCGGTGTCAGTCAGCCCCATGAGACACTGAACTCCCTATCACAGGTGCATGGGCCTTACTCTGCAGTCTTTCTCTATCATTTCACACCACTTCCAGAACATAGTGGGCAGTCAAGTTTCCATGTCTCCTTTCCCACTCATTCCCTCAGCAAACGTTTCCTGCCTGGACTTCTTCCAGGGAAAAGTGAAATTGAGCCACAGGTCACTTACAGCAACGTGAGCAGACCTACCACTGTGGGAGGAAGTTCCCAACATAGCTGAGCAAACGGACAAAGGGTCTTTGCGATTTTGTCAACTCATTCTTCTGCAGGTCTTTTCCAATTCCAAAAGGAGTCAGGTGTTTGATAATCTTGTTTGATGCTGATATTAAAACAAACAAAACAAAATCCACATAAGGAAGAAATATGCTTCTTGAGGGAAAATCAGTGTTTTACAAAACCCCTCATTAAATTAACCTAATCCATTTGGTTAGAAACCAGTTATGTGCTTTGAGTTAGATTATTTCCCATTGCTAGACCCCAGTTTTCTCATTTGTAAAAGTAAAAGGGTTGAACCAAATGTATTTTAATCCCCTTGCAGCACTAACTTCTTATGATACAGGGCAAGAAACTTGCCTGCACAATATAGTTCTTTCAAAGTTGGTATATGTTGTAATAGAAAACTACTTCTGCCCACCTTTTAAAATTCTTTTCAAGTTTTTAGATGTAACTAGTACTACATTTTCTCTTTGCTGTCACAAAATCACTATAAAGGAGGAAAGAGAGTTATTCCTTCATGCATTTTTTCATTCAGTTACTCATTGAGGATCTACTATGTACCAGGTACTATGTTAGATACTGAAAATATAAAGACAATGGAAAATTGAGTGAGCTCCATTTAATAAATGCTGAAATCAAATGATTCACCAGGACCCAAACCCAGGACTACCAAACCTGATCTCTCTCTTAAGTCAACCAATAAATCAACCATTATTTCGTAAAACTTTGAAGTACCCCTTACTTTTGGGTTCTGTTTTGTAAGTCAAGATTAAAAACAAAAAATCTAGGTATTTTTAAAGATGGTACTTAGCCAGAAATATATGTACTCATCTGAAAACTTGGCCTGGAAACAGTTTCCACTTGGAAACTGGCTCTACTCCCCAGTTGCCAAAAGAGCCTCCTAGCAGGAATGTGACCCCAGCAAGAGAGATACCGAGTATGTGTGAGTGAAATCACTGTGGGGTTGGTGCGAAACAGCTGTGTGATTAAGGAGCCAAACTTTAAAGTAAAAAACAGAATTAATGGGATAGTTAGCCTTGTTGAAAAGAAATTTAAAATGAAACATGTTACAGGCTTGATTTTCTTTGTAAGTTCTGGAAAATGAGCATGTCACACCTGGTGCAAGGGCAGCATACCAATACTGTGAGCGGTGCACGAATTCTGCCTACATTTTGCTCCAGGAGGAGACAGACGCTTTCCCATTCTTTGTTTCTCACCTTGCTTAATCCTTTTTGCCTTCCCATCTACCTTCCTCCTGTTGTATCTCTTCTCCTCTCGTCACTTTTTATTTCTTAAAATGAACATTGAGAACCTATTTTCAAATTCTGTGTTAGTCATGTAAAACAAATATGTAATATTGAGTCCAAAAAAGACCCTGCTTTCAAGAGTGTCACGATTGATAGAGGAGATGAGATGTATGTGCGACCTGGATGTGACTATAGTTCCTCACGGTCAGTCTTTGTTGATTACACGTAAAAAAAAAAATCCTGATGTCTAAAATCTACAAGTAGAGTACACATATTTTAAATAGCCTTAACATCTAACAAGTTATTAGAATTAGTACAAGTATTTACTTGGATCATCCTCAAAAACTGATGAGAGTTTACTCATTTGGATGGAGGAGATCGATGTTTGGAACCCTGAAAACACCTTTCCTATAATTTTCTGGTGAATCTGTTTCTCTCTCTTTCTCCAATTATTTATATTCCCTTCCTTAACATTTTGCTCATCAATTTCTTGTATTTTCCTTCTATTCTGGCTTTGGCCACTAGGACCTTTTCCCCACTTATCAACCTGTCAAGTTGTTCTAGGATCAACAGACACCTTAAAACTTCAGCTACCCTGTCTTTCCTTGTTTCTCGGGTAGGAAATGATCCAGGAGACTCCATGATTCTCTTCTTCACTGCTTGTTCTGTGAGAATTTGTATATCTTATTATTTCTTCTTACCTTTAATTTCATTTATATTTCATTGTGTCAGAGAAGGAAGAGGTTGTGAATGGGAGGGGTTGCTAATGGTTCCTTGTGAACATGACCTTAGAGATTGGAGCAGACCCTGAAAAGAGCAGGGGATAATAGCTCAGAAGAACTTGTCAGTGCTTGCTTTTATTTTATGGAAACCTTAGTCAAATCTATAGTGAACTGCTATTGGATAATATGACCTTGCATGTTATTTTCTGGGAACAGCTTTCGTCGACTGCAGAGAATCAGATATGTGAAGTACATGTGGAAAGATAGAGAAAAAAGAGAATCTTGACAGTATCCCTCATTACACATACCTCGGAAGCCCAGTCATTTCTGCCCATCGATGCTGTGGAACAAATCCACTTCACATGAAGGTTCCCATTTTTGCTTAAGAAAGTGAATTCCTGTCACTTTTAATTCAGAAGGTTTTAACTATTTCAAAAATAGTTACCACAAATCCTGGTAGGATGGCATTTTCATCCTAATTTTATAGGTGGCGAAATTGAGGCTGAGAGAAATAGGAAATTACAAATCATTTGGAAGGATTCATTCTGAGTGTGTTGTGTAGACTTATGCAAATAAGTACAGAGTTTGTTCAAGGAAAATACATCTTCCTGCAGTTCAGGGTGTGTGTGTGTGTGTGTGTGCATTTCACTGTATTTGCATCTCTGTGTCCCTTTCTGTGTGTACGTGTGATGAAAAGGTGAGAAAGAAAAATGAGAAGGGGAGGGGATGAGATGAAATTTGGAGCAGAAGAAATGAAGGTTATGTGTGAAATAATGCAAATCTTGTGCTTGATAAAAAGAAACACACACATATAAATCTGTAAGTCATTGTAAAGGTGTTAGCAGTGTCCTTATTTTTCAAGCCACTTGATCTTCATGGTACTTCTTTCTACCCATCTTTCAAATACCCAGTAATCTGAAAAAAATAGATGATAGACTCCCTTCTCTCTGACCCTTTTGACAAATGAAGACAGCTCTCAACAAGATGGTAATGGCAGCTTCTCCAAATTATCCTAAAAATACTGCCAGGGTATCAGCCTTTCCCTGAACTGCCTTGTTATCCTAATGCAATTATGTAACTTTCTAATCTTTCTGTCAGTGCAGGAGGCAGGAGGAAAAAAAAAATCCTGCAAAACCAAAAGGACTGAACATTTAAAGTAGAGGTGACTGATGAACCACTGTTTCTGCTTTAATATCATATCTTTTAGCTTCTGGTGTCTGGACCTGTAGCTTTTTAAGGTTCCTGAGCTCGTCAACAGTTTTACACTCAAATTCATTTTAATGCCTGCAAATATTATAACTTTCTTAAGCCAGATTTCTACCCCCACCCCCACTCCGTATTCTGTACTCTAATCATCCTAAATGTAGCCAGGGACAGGTGATAAGAGCTTCGTGTTCAGCGGTCACTAAAATGAAAGCGATCCAGGAAATGAGGAATGGACGGGTTGTCATGAAACCTACAAAGAGACACTTTTCCCGGCTTAATGTCTTCCCTGTGCAGGACGGATTGAACTGTCCATGGAAATCTGCCTATCTTTCTGTGGGGACACATTTTTTTTCCACTAAGGGAGCTAAAATAAGAGAGAAAAATCACTTGAAGTATAAAATCATAAGATTTTAAAGCTGTAAGGAACTGAAGAAACACTATTGCTTTTGCTTCAAATTGAGCAGACGGAAGAAGTGAGGATCTCTGGGGTTCAGTGAGGGAGTCTCCTGTACTGAAAATAACCTGGAGGTTGTATACCTAGAAGGCTATCTCCAACAAGTAGATTCAAAATCATTTTGACTGGGCGCCTGGGTGGCTCATTAGGTTAAAGCCTCTGCCTTCAGCTCAGGTCATGATCTCAGCGTCCTGGAATCGAGTCCCGCATCGGGCTCTCTGCTCAGCAGGGAGCCTGCTTCCTCCTCTCTTTCTGCCTGCCTTTCTTGTAATCTCTCTCTCTCTCTGTCATACAAATAAATAAAAAAAATCTTAACAAAAACCAAAATCATTTTGACTTCCCTTTTATCTGCGTTTCAGAGATTTTCCGAAATGAACATGTATCATCCTCTCAGAAGTGTTACTGTTTAAATAGCATAAGTTTGGCCACAGCCAAATCTGAGTGTGAGTGTTCCTCCGTCATTAAGTGTTGGTTGATATTAAGAGGTTATTTATCCTCTTTGATGCTTGGTGTTGTCTCCATTTTATTTACTTTTTATTTTTTTATTATCTCCAATTTATAAATAAAAGTACCTGTATCACTCTTGCAAGAATAGTGTGAGGACTTGACAGAATAAAATACTGAGATAAATAGCACATGATTCATTTTTCCTGTCCCCTAACTACCTTCAACAAGACACACAACTTAAATGTCCCCAGTGCTTTCTCTCTCTCTCTCTAAAGACAGTGAAAAGTGTCTGTTTAGGTTAAATGACAGACTGTACAGTTTTCATTTCTTGTTTGGGTTTCCAGTCCCCTATTACAACCAGGGAGCTTTTTCCAAATCCCCTGGACCACACAGGTTTAGGCAGTGCCTGTAAATTATGCTGTTTTCATCACTAGGGCAGAAATCCCCAATTAAATTATGCTGGGTAATGGCAGTTGATTGAAGACCAACAGATTTCTTTTCTGTTAAGAACTGAATCTTCCTCTCCACAGACATGGAACATGGGGCCCAATGCACAGGTCTTCTGGGACACTCAGTGTGATGTAACTAATGATAAAGATGATAATAAAAATAGGTAACATGTATTGATTAATCACATGTTCTTGGCCCTATGCTAAGTATTTTAATAGTATCTGTGTTTAATCCTTCTAATACACCTCAGAAACAGTAAGTATAATCTTTGCTAGACTAAAGGTTAGGGAGATAAAGTGAATCAGTCAAGGTCATACAGCTCTTAAGTGCTAGATCTGGGAATGAGCCCTGAGGTGTTGGACTCAAGATATAATGCTCTGAACCACTGTCGTATGATCCTAACCTTGTTCACTGTGATTCGAAGTCTTAGCGGGGCAAGATCATTGGGGACAGGATTCTGAGTCTGACTTGTAATGTGACAACGGAGAAAAAAGAATATGGCTAATTAGAGTGTAAGGTTAATACTGAAGAAAATGTCAGTAAAGGGGTCCACTTCTCATCATTCATTCAGTTTTTTCACTTTGTAACTCTTCATTGAATGTCTTCTAATCATCAAGCCTACATCTAAGAACTGAGATAATCATGAAAAATAAAGTATGATCTATATTTTTAGAGCTTACCCAGTGTGGAGCCCTTAGTATTTACTTGCTGGTGTCAGAAGAGAAATACCTATTGTATTTTAATTCGATTTCAGATATTATTCATCTCTCATAATGACCACATGAAGTATACAGCTTTGTACTCATTTTATAGATGAAACTACAGGCATTAAACATTTTTGCCAGTTGGCTAGTTTGCAACTTTAAGAGCTATGTTCTCAACTACTCATCTTTGCTGCCTCCTGGGGAATGTTGGAGCAAGAACACCCGGGTCTGTGCACTATTCTGTTTCCGTCTGGTTTAGTGATGCTGGTTTTGCATTTTCTCTCTCTATCCCATTACATAAATGGGGAAACAATGCCCTATACCACATACTTAGAGCACAGTGGACATCCCACTGGATCCTCACTATAGCCCTCCTAAATGAACACTTGTTCATTTCACCTATTGTCCCTTCATAGATGAGGAAACTGAGGCTCAGAACTATTAATGGCCTGCTAAATGTCACAAAGTCAATGAGAAGCAGAGTCCAAATTTATTCTCTGGCAGTCTAATTCCCAAACTCACCCTCTGTCTTGCAACTGCTGTCTCCATCATTATTTTTAACCCGCTTGATCAATGCAGGAACCCTGACATCTTTAGCTAAAAAGAAATAAACCTTGATCCCTGGGTTGGTGTTTCTATACTAAAGCCATGCTTAATTTAGGAAAATACGTGCTTGCATGCTCACAGAGACAAAATGTAGAGGTAGACTTGATGGAAATGCATTTTAGAATTAAGAATTCGTGATGGTCTGTGTGTATAGTGACCAAGCATGCTCTGGGCTCCCCGCTCAAGTATTGTGTATTGTTTCTTTGATAACTACCTCCGTAACCCAATGTGCTTAATTCCTTGCTCTTACATAATTCACAGCAATGTGTTTGAATAATGCTTCTTGGTAACTCATTTCTCAGTATAGATCCATCAAAAGATACTCACTGTAAACAATGCAAACAACAACAAAATTACAAAGTAATTAACAACAAAAAAGTAAATAAAAACTTATCCCGACCTCCACCACCAGAGTCACCACCTATGAATGCGTTAGTAGCATCCCTGAGTACTTTGTCTTCTCAATATGCATGCATGGACGGGATGTAGGAGACACAACTGTACAGAAACAGGATGCATACAGCTTAATAACATTGTGTGGATTAACTTGAGCATTGGTATGTCTGGATTCCAAGCCTAAGTCTGGTTCTGATACAAACCGATTATTACTTCTAGGCAAATAAATAAAATATGACCAGCATTTCTGGTCATAAGTTCCCTGATTTAGTAAAGGCAAGGTGCATTCTTTTGCCCAGGAAGTATGCTTTCTCATTCAGTCTGGAAGAGGAAATGGGGTGGGAGGGGAGGTTTTATCTAATACCAGATGGGAGCTGAAATTATGTGACAGTTTATAGCTCAAGTATTCTATGCATCTATGGCTTCATATTCATCCATTTATTGCTAAACAATTTGTTTTAATTATATATCACTTCAGTTATAATGTGCTAATATCCCAGATGAAGTAGTAGTTTCAGAGGTAAGAGTAAAAATAATTCAGGGTCAACTAAGAAAGGCAAATTGCAACATAATTTTGTCTTGCCATGTCCGCGGGTTTGAGTCTATGTATATAGGATCTGAACGTATAAATATGAAGGATAATGATCTAGAAAAGGGTTGTCAAGTTTTTTTTCTGTGAAGGGCTAGATAGTAAATTGGAAGGTCATATAACCTTTAAAATGTAAATACTTAAAAATGTAAAACTTTCTTAGCTTCCAGGCTATAAAGCAATAGGCAGGGGATGATTTGGACATGGATCAAAGTTTGCTGACCCTTGCTCTAAAAGATTGAAATTTATTCCAGAGACCTTTGCAGAAAGGTTTTTAGCTGATGAAGTAAATAATATATAGGGAGAATTAAAAAGTTCAAACAAAAATAAAATATTTTAAAATTCATAACTAAAGAGTTTGGAAAATATTAAAAAATCAAATGCATTTTCAGTTTCTTCTCTTTCCTTTTCCTCCTCCTCCTCCTCTCTCTCTTTCTAACTCGCTCAAATGAGGTTGTTCAGCCTTCCCTTTGTGAAGCTTGTTCCTACTATCTGGGACTGGAAAAAGTATGTGTGCAACACTGGTATCACAAGTGAAGCCAGACTGCTGAAGCCCAAGTTTCTTGGATGACCCACTCCTTTCTCAATAGGACATTTTTAGAGACTGCTCTCCATATTCCACACCATGAGCATCCTTTCCACATGCAGTTTCCTCTTTAACTTTCAGTTTTGTTATTGGAAGTCTCATGAATATATTATTTGAATGTCTTGGGACTTTAAACAGCCTCCTGATAATCTGTAACCTGGGGTAAAAGGAAAATAGTTGAAATGGATGATGGTTGGGCGCCTGGGTGGCTCAGTGGGTTAAAGCCTCTGCTTTCAGCTCAGGTCATGATCTCAGGGTCCTGGGATCGAGGCCCGCATCGGGCTCCCTGCTCGTCGGGGAGCCTGCTTCCCCCTCTCTCTCTCTGCCTGCCTCTCTGCCTCCTTGTGATCTCTCTCCCTCTGTGAAAGAAATAAATAAAATCTTTAAAAAAAAAAAAAAAAGAAATGGATGATGGTTTATGCTGTGAAAAGTTCAAGGGCCGATAAGAGATTTCACCTTTTATTTTTCCTTTTCTACAAATAGAATTGCTGAATTTAGGAAATGGCGATTTCCTCTTTGAATACCTTTTGGGAAAGTGAGTGTGATTTGAAGTCCTGTGACTAAGGAAACTGAAGCTTCATTTAATCATTGCATTTTTCCTGAGATGCAGAATTAATGGATTAAGATTGATGTTGAAAAATATATAAATCCTGTTGCTCAAGATTCTGTAGCCAAGTGGGGAGTTCTCTGTACTGACTCAATTAGGTGTATTTATATCACCTCAACTAAAACTGCTTTAAAATGTCATGTCTGAATATAATACAAGTGTCTTCTTTTGCCTTGACTCTATTCATATGTATTTGTTGCCATCTTCAAAGATTTGCTGATCCTCTCTTGGCTCTGACATTACCTTTTCAACACCATCATTGGTCTCAGGCCAATGATCCACTCAGTCAACCACACTGTGTTGGAACTATCCCTCAGATAAGCTGATAGAATTCCCTGCGCCAGCTTAGTCAAGGTGACCACTTCCGTCCCAGTGCTATAAAACACGGACCAGAACAACCTGACTAATATACCTCAGTGGGCAAGTTACAAGCAAGCAAGCCAGATCTTACTCTTTTCCTAAGCTCTCTCCCCCCCCTTTTTTTAAATCTTTAAGACTATAAATAAAGTCAAACTGCAGTAATTATTGAGCTAAAAATCCAGAACATTGTCATAGGCAATATTGTTAAGATAATAAGGAATGCAAGTTTTGGTCTCTTATAGCATGACTTTATAAACAGCCAGGTAGTGAATCTCTCTACATTCTGTGGAATGAGGGGTCTGAGTTAACTAGTGCATATATTACTATTATTTCCTCTTACAAAACCTAGCAAATACCAAGTAACTGTCTAATTACTATATTCTGAGTATCACTGTTTAGCATGTGTTTGAGTTCAAAACAGTCTGTCTGTCTCTCTCTCTCTCTCTCCCTCCACCCCTCTCTCTCTCCCTCGCCCTCCCTCCCTCTCCACACACACCCACCCCTGATAGGAATATCGTCCTGCTTTGGTCTCTAAACATTTTGCTCCCTTTGTCATTCTTTCAGTCTCTTACTCTATCCAAGCAAATAAGATTTATTCAGTGTCTTCTGTGTCCTAGGGAAATCGTGATGAAAGAAACATGCAGAACCTAACCTCACGGAATGGGAAGATTTTCTTCCTCTATCCTCTTTGTGCTACTGCTAGGTACCTTCTTTTCCTGAGTTCCCTTATAACACTTCTTCCATATCTTCCCCTTGTGATATTCCTGCCCTGAGCAGAGCTGCAGTGCCTAAGTACCATATATCTCTGGGCATTTCTGTTGATAAGTGTTTTCACCTGCTGTGGTTATACTGTGTGAAATGCACACATATTTTCGAGGGAATGGAGATAATTAGAAGAGAAAGTGAACAGCAGTTGAAGACTATGCTGTTCAAAACTGGAACATTCTGTTCAAAACTTATTGTTAAAAAACACAAAGTCAAATCACTGACCGATTCCTCCTTCGCACCTCTCATCCAGAGTGGTCATGATGGCAGAATATAACATATTCTCAGACTTCTAATAAAATATACTCTAAATAGATTAAAATGTACATATAAAAAGTAGAACACATGAAAAATGTTGTATCTTCAGTACGAAATGAAGTCATGGGTCAGAACCAAAGACTTCCTGGGAGTACAGTTTGAGTGTTATTTGTAGTTAAATTATAGTTTAACAAAAAGCAGCTGGTCACTGCATGAAAGATAGTAATAAAAGGTACAAGGCTAGAAACAAAGTTGACAAAGGAGTGTAACAGACCAAAAATATAAGAATTTCCTAAACCTCTCTGTCCCTGAGGTCCTGGTCTTTGATGTGTATCTAAGTCATTTTTTTCCCTCAACAACTAAATCATTCTTTGGTCACAGACCAGAAAACCAGCACTGGGTAGTATTCATCTGGGAGACACAAAATAATGTGGTTTGGGAATGGAGTTTTTTATTTTTGAAGAAAGAAACTCTCTTAAACTATCCATCTGGGGCACAAAAAATCTGTCAACCATTATCAAAATGATTTACTTAAGAGCCATTTAATGAGATTCATTAATTTAAAGAGATTAAAAACAGTCTGTATTAAAGGACATTTTGACAGAAAAAAATAGGTTATAATGAAAGCTGAAAATCAGCAGTCTCTCTTTTTATCAAAGACGATGCACAACTTTCAGCAAAGTCTTCTTCATTCAAAGTGAAATTCAAGATCTGGTTCAGTTAATAGCAGTCTTGAAACAGAATATAAAGAAAGTTTCCAGTAGGTCAGAGTACTAACTGTACTACTGACAAGAGCATGCAATGTTCAGTATTTTCCTAGAGAGACATCTAGAATGAGATGGAAAGGTTGAAAGTGAAGGGGGTAAACTTACACACATTTAACAGTGGAGAGAGCAGCCTGGCCTAGAAACAAAGCTAACTTTTAACAAACTGAAAAAACAATTTTCGTATTCCTACTTAGCTTTAAGGAAACAGTTGTTTATAAAATTAGTGAGAGCATCTTTTCTCTCTGAGACCTGGGTCTTGAGAGTGTATTAAATACGTTCCCCTCCTTCAAACAATAAATAACATGCACTCTTTATTTTTTTTAGATACAGTTTAAAAATATAAATATACAAAAATGACTGTCTTTGTGAAGATAGTGATTTTGGAATAGAGATGTGTAGGAATAAATACATGAAATTTAAAAAGGAAATACATAGAAATAAGACCACTTATACTCATCCAAAATACATACATGCATATGTATCAGTATACATAACGTACATATGATTGAAGAGTTGAGGTATGTGGGTCTTTAAAAATTGAAGTGAATGGGGCGTCTGGGTGGGTCAGTTGATTAAGCATCTGCCTTCAGCTCAGGTCATGATCCCAGGGTCCTGGGATGGAGCCCTGCATTGGGCTCCTTGCTCAGCAGGGAGCCTGCTTCTCCCTCTCCCTCAGCCTGCTGGTCCCCCTGCTTGTGCTTGTGCTCTCTCTGTCTAATAAATAAATAAAGTCTTTAAAATAAATCTGAGTAACTTCAACCACAGAAGAGGCAAAGATAGAAGGCATTGTTAGCTGGGTCCTCTGGGAAACAAGTGCTGAGATGTACGTAGGAATGCAAAGGTGTTTTGGGAACTAATGTTTTTTTAAAGTTTTTATTTAAATTCATTAACTTACAGTATAATATTAGGTTCAGGTATACACTCCATTGCTTCAAAACTTCCGTATACCACCTGGTGCTCATCAGAAGAGCCCTCCTTAATTCCCATCACCTACTTCACCCATTCTCCCACCTACCTTCCTTCTGGTAATTATCAGTTCTTTGTAGTTAAGAGTCTATTTCTGGTGTGCCTTTCTTTTTTTTCCCCTTTGCTTCTTTGTTTTGTATCTTAAATTTCACATATGATTGAAATCATAGGTATTTGTCTTTCTCTGACTTATTTCACTTAGCATTATATTCTCTACCTCCATCCATGTAATTGCAAATGGCAAGATTTCATTTTTTTTTGACTAAACTATTCCATTGGATATATACCACATCTTCTTTATCCATTCACCAATTGATGGACACTTGGGCTGTTTCCATAATTTGGCTACCGTAGATGATGTAATGATGTAAACGTTGGGGTACATATATCCTTTCAAATTAGCATTTTTGTATTCTTTGGGTAAATATCTAGTGGTACAGTTGCTGGATCATAGGGTAGTTCTATTTTTAAATTTTGAGGAATCTCTGTAGCTTTCCAGAGGGGCACCACCAGTTTGCATTCTCACCAACAGTGTAAGAGGGTTCCCCCTTTGTCCACATCCTTGCCAACATCTGTTGTTTCTTGTGTTGTTGATTTTAGCCATTCTGGCAGGTGTGAGGTGATACCTCATTGTTTGGATTTGCATTTCTCTGATGATGAGCATCTTCTCATGTCTGTTGGCCGTCGGTATGTCTTCTTTGGAGAAGTGTCTGTTTATTTCTTCTGATACTTCAGTTGGATTATTTGCTTTTTGGGTGTTGAATTTTATAAGTTCTTAATAGATTTTGCATACTAACCCTTCATTGGATATGCCGTTTGCAAATATCTTCTCCCATTTTGTAGGTTGCCTTTTAGTTTTGTCGATTGTTTCCTTCACTGTGCAGAAGCATTTTATTCTGATGAAGTCTCAGTAGTTTATTTTTGCTTTTGTTTCCTTTGCCTAAGGAGACGTATCTAGAAAGAACTTGGTATAGCCGATACAAAAGAAGTTACTGCCTGTGTTCTCTTGTAGGATTTTTATGGCTTCAGGTCTCACATTAAGGTCTTTAATACATTTTGAATTTCTTTCTGTGTATGGTGTAAGAAAGTGGTCTGATTTCATTCTTCTGCATTTTGCTGTCCAGTTTTCCCAGCACCATTTGTTGAAGAGAGGCAGTCTTTTTCCCATTGGAAAATCTTTCCTGCTTTGTCGAAGATTAATTAATTGACCCTATAGTTGTGGGTTCATTTTTGGGTTTTCTGTCATGTTCTGTTGATCTGTGTGTGTATTTTTGTGCCAGTACCTTACTGCTTTGATCACTACAGCTTTGCAGTATAACTTGGAAGTTGGGAGTTGTGATGTCTATAGCTTTGCTTTTTCTTTTTCAAGATTGCTTTGGTTGTTAAGGGTTTTTCATGGTTGCATACATGATTTAGGATTGTTTACTCTGCTTCTGTGAAAGATGCTCTTGGTATTTTCTAGAAATTGTATTAAGTGCATAGATAGCTTTGTAGTATAGACATTTTAACAATACTCATTTTTCTAATCTGTGAGAATAGATTGTCTTTCTGTTTCTTTGTGTTTGTTTCTGTTTCTTTCATCACTTGTTTTATAGTTTTCAGGGTATAGGTCTTTTCATCTCATTGGTTAGGTTTATTCTTAGGTATCTTACTGTTTTTGGTGCAATTGTAAATGAGACTGATTCCTTAACTTCTCTTTCTATTGCTTCATTATTGGTGTATAGAAATGCAACCGATTCCTTTCATTGATTTTTTTATCCTGAGACTTTACTGACTTCATTTATAGCAGTTTTTTGGTAGAGTCTTACATGTTTTCTGTATATGCCATCATGTCATCAGAAACTACTGAAAGTTTTGCTTATTCCTTGCCGATTTGGGTGCCCCCCTCCCCCCCTTTTTTTCTTTTTGTAGTCTTATTTTTGTGGCTAGGACTTCCAGTCCTATTTTGTATAAAAATAGTGAGACTGGACATCCTGGTTTATTCCAAACCATAGAGGAAAAGCACTTAGTTTTCCTCCATTAAGAATGATATCAGCTGTGGGTTTTCCATTGAATGGCCTTCATTATGTTGAGGTATGTCCCCTTTAAACCTACTTGATTGAGGGTTTTTATCATGAATGGATGTTGTACTTTGTCAAATGCTTTTTGTCTATTGAAATGTTCACATGGTTCTTATCCTTTCTTGTACTGATGCGATGTGGCACGTTGATGGGTTTGCAAATATTGAGCCACCCTTGCCACCCGGAAAGAAATCCCACTTCATAATGGTGAATGATTTTTTTTTTAATGTATTGGTAGATTCTGTTTGCTAGTATTGTTGAGGATTTTTTGTATCTGCGTTCATCAAGGATAGTGGCTTGTAGTTCTCTTTCTTAGTGGTGTCTTTATCTGATTTTGGTATTAGGGTAATGCTGGCCTCATAGAATGAATTTGGACGTTTCCCTTCCTTTTAATTTTTTGAAATAGATTGAGAAGAATGAGTATTAACTCTTCTTTAAATGTTTGGTAGCGGGCGCCTGAGTGGCTCAGTGGTTAAAGCCTCTGCCGTCAGCTCAGGTCATGATCTCTGTGTCCTGGGATCAAGCCCCTCATGGGGTGGGGGTGGGGGTGGGGTCCCTGCTCAGCGGGGAGCCTGCTTCCTCCTCTCTGCCTGCCTCTCTGCCTACTTGTAATCTCTCTCTCTGTCAAATAAATAAATAAAACCTTAAAAAAAATAAAAATGTTTGATAGTATTTGCCTGTGAAGTCATCTGGCCCTGGGCTTTTGTTTGTTGGGAGTATTTTGATTACTGAGTCAATTTCTTTGCTGGTTATCGGTCTGTTCAAGTTTTCTATTTCTTCCTGCTTCAGTTGTGGTAGTTGATGTTTCTAGGAATTTACCCATTATTTCTAGGTTGTCCAGTTTGTTGGCATTATTATTTTTTATTCTCTGATGATTATTTGTATTTTTGCAATCTTGGTTGTTAGTTCTCCTCTCTCATTTGTGATTTCACTTATTTGGGTCCTTTCTTTTTTTCTGTGGATAAGTCTGGCTAGAGGTTTGTCAATTTTACTGATTTTTTGAAAGAACCATCCCTTGATTTCATTGATGCGTTCTATTGCTTTTTTAGTTCCTGTATCATTTATTTCTGCTCTATCTTTATTTCCTTCATTCTGCCTTCTTTAGGCTTCATTTGTTGTTCTTTTTCTAGCTCCTTTAGGGGTAAGCTTAGGTTATTTATTTGAGATTTTTCTTGCTTTTTGAAGTAGGCCTGTATTACTATAATATACATCCTGCTTAGAACTGTTTTTGCTGTATCCCAAAGATTATGAACTGTTGTATATTCATCTGATTTGTTTCCATGTAATTTTGTTTGTCTTCTTTGATTTCCTGGTTGACCCATTTATTGTTTAGTAATATATTGTTTAAGCTCCATGCATCTGTATTCTTTCTAGATCTTTTTTTGTTCTTAGTCTCTAGTTTCATAGCATTGTGGTCAGAAGAGATGCATGGTATGATTTTTATCTTTTTGTATTAAGGCTTGTTTTGTGGGCTAATACGTAGTCTTAGAGAATGTTCCATGTGAATTTGAAAAGAATGTGTACTCTTCTGTTTTAGAATAGCATGTTCTGAATGTTATCTGTTAAATCCATCTGGTCCAATGTGTCATTCAAAGCCGTTGTTTTCTTGTTTATTTTCTGTTTCGATGATCTATCCATTGATGTAAGTGGGGTGTTAAGTCCCCTACTATATTATTATTGTATTATTTTCAATTAGTTACTTTATGTTTGTTACTTTTATATATTTGGGTGTTCCCATGCTGGGTGCATAAATATTTTCAATTGTTATATCTTCTTGTTAAATTGCCCCTTTTATTATTAAATAATGTCCTTCTTTGTCTCTTGTTGCAGTCTTTATTTATTTATTTATTCAAAAAGATTTCTATTTATTTGACACAGAGAGATTACAGGTAGGCAGAGAGGCAGGCAGAGGGAGAGGGGGAAGCAGGCTCCCCACTGAGCAGAGAGCCCTATGCAGGGCTCAATCCCAGGACCCTGAGATCATGATCTGAGCCGAAGGCAGAGGCTTAACCCACTGAGCCACCCAGGTGTCCCTACAGTCTTTGTTTAAAGTCTGGTTTGGGGGCACGTGGCTGGCTAATTGGGGGAGCATACAACTCTTGATCTTGGGGTCATGAATTCAAGTCTCACATTGGAGATAGAGATTACTTAAAAAAAAAAAATTGAGTTTGTCCAATATAAGTATTGCTACTCCAGCTTTCTTTTGACATACATTGCATGGTGAATGTTTCTCTATCCCCTCACTTTCAATCTGCAGGCGACTTTAGATCTAAATTGAATCTCTTTTCAGCAGCATATAGAAGGCTCTTTTTTTTATCCATTCTGACACCCAATGTATGTAGACAATTTATATTCAGAGTAATTATTGACAGATATTTCTCTATTGCCAGTTTATTTCTTGTTTTATGGTTGTTTCTGAAGCTTTTCTCTGATCCTTTCATGTTTTGCTGATTTTCTTTAGTGATAGATTTATCTTCATTCTTCGCTTGTTTATTAGTTACTTTTGATTATGGTTACAGTTAGGTTTCTTTATAGCCTCTTCTGCAAAGTCTATGTTAAGTTGGTGGTTGTTCAAGTTTGAACCCATTCTTTTCTCCCCTCCTCTCCACATTTTATGTATATGTTACTGTATTTTATGTCCCTTTTTGGTGTATGAGTTCCTTGATTTATTTTTACAGAAATACTCATTTTTACTGTTTTTGTGTTTCCTGCCTTTATACTGTCACTTTTGGTCTCTCCTTTCCACTCAAAGACCCCCCTTTAGTTTTTTTTTGGGGGGGGGCTTGTTAAGTGGTCATGAACACCTTTATTTATTTTTTAAATTTTATATTCTATGGTCATGAACACCTTTAGTTTTTGTTTATCTGGGAAGTTCTTCATATCTCCTTCTATTCTGAATGATAGCCTTGCAGGATAGAGTATTCTTGGCTCTACATCTTTTCCATCCCCCGCTTTGAATGTTTCCCTCCACTCTGTTCTGGCTTGCCAAGTTTCTCTTAAAAAATCTCCAGCTAGCCTTACGGGTTTTCTCTTGCAAGTTAGTGACTTCTTTTATCTTGCTGTTTTTAAGGTTTTTTTCCTTATCACTCTATTTTGCAAATTTAATTACAATGTGTCTTCATGTTGGCCTGCTTCTGTTGATTTTTATAGGAGTTGTCTGTGCCTCCATGATTTGGATGTCTGTTTCCTTCCCCAGATTAGGGAAAATTTGAGGTATTATTTCTTCAAACAAGCTTTCTGCCCCCTTTTCTCTCTTCTTCTAGGACTCCTATATTATAAATGTTACTGTGTTTGATGGAGTCACTGAGGTCTCTAAGTCCATTCTCATTGTGCAAAATTCTCTCTCTTCTGTTCATCTTGACTGCTTCCCATTACTTTGTCTTCTAGGTCATTAATATGTTTCTCTCCTTCCTCTGGCTTGCTGTTCATTGTATCAAGCATGTTGCTAATGTAGTTTATTGTACTCTTCCTCTCTGTGTCATTATTTTTTTTTAACTCTTTTATCTCTTTGGTAAGGGCATGTTACTTATAATCTTTTTCAGTTAGATCTCTGGCTATGGTCTTACTTGTTTTTTCATTTGTGATAAATTTTTCTGAATTTGCATTCTGTCCACTTCTCTGCCTTCCTCTCTGTGTTAGGAACTCTGTTAGGTCTCCTGCTCCTGAAAGTAATGGTCTTATGAAGAAGAGATCTCATAGTGCCTAGGGCTTGGTGCTTCAGGGAGTGTGTCTGGTGTGTGCTGTCATCACTTTGCTGTTGTGTTCTGGCTGCTTTACCCTTTATGCCATTTGTTTGTAGAGGCTCTCTTTGCCTGCTGTGGGCACTGTTTAGTCCCTGGCCTGAATATAGTGAAGTTTAACTAGGGGTGTTCTGATTTGCTTGTGAAGTGGGACCTCTTACCACTTCACTGGAACTGAGGCTCTGCAAAAACTCTTTGGTCAGGAGACTTGGTGTGGGCGTTGGTTTGTGCTGCTCTTCTTGGGTAGGGACCACCCTACTGGGGCTGAGGGAAGCATGACTGATTTGGGCAGTTCCACCAGAGTGCAGAGGTGTGAGGCTTGGTGTAAGCAAGTTTGGCTGCCACTGCTGGTATTGTGCTGCTTTCCATAGATGGCTCTTTGTTTATGCTGAGAGGACAGGGAAGGAAATGGTGCCAGAGAGCTCCTTTGTTCTCAGAAAGGTGTCTTTGTGATTGCTGCCTTACGGACACCCTCTGCAAAGAGCAGACAATCTCTCCTCTGTATGCCCCAGGCACTCTTCAGGTCAGTGTTTCCATGTTGTATGCCTCCAGCTTGTTTGTCTGCCTTGTCTCCAGAAGCAGTATTGTGCCTTCTGGTCTCTATCCCAGCCATACCTATTAAGTTTTAAAACTCTAGACTTGAAGCCCTGCTTGTTGCAAAAACTCAGAAAATTCAGCCCCTCTCATTTTCCAAGCCAGTGGCTCTTGGGAAATGTTCTCTTTATTCATTCCCCTGTGTGCTTCTCTTTCTCTCACCATTCTCCTTCTCCCTCCCTTCCATAGCAGCCATGATCCATTTCTCCTGTAACCACATCTCCACACTTCTTACATTCTTCATTGTGGCTTCTTCTTTCCCTTTAGTTGTGGAGTTTTTTCTGTTTTTCTGTTTAGGTTGATTTCTAAGGTAGTTAGTGTGATTGACCTGTTATCTAGTGTGTTCATGGGATAAGGTGAGCCTCGGGTCTTCCTACTCCACCACCATCTTCCTGCTCCTTGGGGTAATGTTTTTAAAAGGTAAAAGAGGGCAGTAGTGGGATTGTGTAGGGAAAGCTCCAAACCATGATGTAGATGCTTTCCTATGAGAAGAAAGAGGCAGCGTGGTAAGATTGGACAGGAAGAACCTCAAATTGAAATGTGGATTTGGAAATTTCTTGGGGAACCTGACGGAGAATCCAAAGCAACAGTTTCTCACTGGATAGGCCTGAGGTTGCCTAGAAATAGCCAAGTCCCAGGACCTCTCTTGGGTTCAGTCAGGAGGAGCATGGCCTTGGCAGGAAAACCGAGATGGATCCTAAGACATTAGCAGGTGACTGTTAGCTAACTGCACTTGTTGCCCTTGGACAGAAAGTTCTTTTTTCATGGAGGGTCTGAGCAGCACATCTTCATAGCTGCCACTGCCACAAAAAAACAAAAAACCAAAAACCCTTTTCCCTTTCAGTTCCATCACACTTCACTCCCTTTGACTTCAAAGAGCATTTTAGATGGGGAGCATACTCTTACTCTATACTTTTTTTCTCATTAAAAACCTGCATTTCGGGCAGATTAAATGACTTGGACAGGCTCTCACATCATTTGTTGAAATCCTTTAAGTAATTTTAAGGTCATTTTCCCACTTAATCACACTTCCTTCTTTCTCAAAAATACAGGATATATTTGATGCTTATGAGACTGTTTCTTTAAGTACTGAGTTTTAACTGTGCTTATTGTCCTGTTTTCCTTCCGTTTCTCTTCATTTACACCAGACATCTTGCTAGAAACTATATTAACATTTTTTCTTTAAGATTGCTGTTACAATATTAAATGTCTACAAAAGGGAATTAATAGTCAAGCAGTGTAGAAAGTATTTAAATGAGAATGCTCCTTGACTGACATCAACTCCATTCTTTTCCCCAGCAATTACTAATGTAACCATTTTTCCTTCTAGTTCTTCTGGTGGTTCCAACATAATTCTAAAATAATACTTTTTTTTTCTATTTCTTGGTTATGTTATACTATGTTATAATCTATGAAAGATGGTAGATTTATCTCTTTAAAACCTTACATATCCTCTTCATGCCTAGTGTTTGCAATTTACAAATAATTAAGTGACAAAATATTACTATTTCCTTATCTCTCAGCTTTAGACAATTCATCATGTCTCCCTACTTTGTAACCTGTAAACCTCTTTTTCACTTCTTCCTTTTTTCTGTCTTCTGAACTCTGTCAGTTATACCATCATTTTTTAATTTTATGGTTTATGACATTTACATTCTCTGTTGCAATCTAGAACAGTTGTCACCTTTTCTCTGAATTTTGAGTATCTAAGTACCAAGCAAGAAGGTAATATAATCTTATGTTTCTAAATCTGTGATGCTTACATGAGAAGGTTTAGAATGTCAGGGTGAAGAAATTGTCTTTTACTACTCAGTAGGTGAAAAATTACGCAACATTTTATTTTGATTTTTGTAAGCACCACATATTATTTATATAGATTTTTCTTATGTGCAATTCTATTTTTCATCCCCTGTGGACAGAAATATATAAATACAGATACATTTATTCATTATATAGGTATAATGTGTATTATCATTTTCAAAAAGTTTATTTTGTGCATGTCTCTCTCTTTTTTAAATGTTTATTTTAGAGAGAGACTGTGGGTGAAAGTGGGAGGGGGACAAGGGAGAGGAGAGAGAGAATCTTGAAGTAGACTCCCATTGAGTGTGGAGCACAACTCAGGACTCTGTCCCAGGTCCCTGAGATCTTGCCCTGAGCTGAATTCAAGAGTCAGACACTTAATCAGCTGAGACACCCAGGCGCCCTTGTGTGTCTCTCTTAAAAAATAATTTGTTTTACTCACTGTTAATCTTTCATATTTTTAAATACGGTCGTTTTTATTTCAAGGGTGGCTTTAAGTATAGGGTCTCTTTTTATTGTGCTTCTGTTTTTGGGGGGGGTTGGGGTTTTTTGAAGATTTATTTATCACCTTTTCCCCAGAATTACTTGCAGAAGTATTTTTTAAAAAAATTCTGAGTAGAAGGTAAATTTTCTGTGGCGGTTCCTGCCTGAAAATAAATAATTTGGCTGTGGATAGCATTCTAATTTCAAAACCATTTCATTTCTTGTTTTTCAATATAATCCTCAATAATCTGTTTCCTAAAGTTTATTTTAATATTGAGATAATTATAGATTTGTATGTATAGCTGTAAGAAGTGATTCAGAGTATAATTCTTGTGACCTTCCCTGAGTTTACCACGCTGTTAGCATTTGCAAAACTATGACAGTGTATCACAGCCAGGATACTGATTTTGTTACCTACACTCAAGATAAAACACTGTCCATCATAGCAAGGATCCCTCCTTTTGCTTTTTCATAGCCACGCTTATCTCTCTCTTCCATGTCCACTGCTGTTAAATCATGGCAACCACTGATCTCTCCTCCATTTCTACAATGTGACTGTTTTAAGCATGTTATATAAATGGAATAATACAACACATAACATTTTGAGGTTGCTGTTTTCACTTAGCCTAATTTCTTTGACATTCATCGAACTTGGATATATCAGTGGTTTGTTGTTGTTATATATTTCTGAATAGTGTTCTGTGCTATGCGGGTACTCTAGGTGGCTTAACCATTTACCCACTGAAGGACATTCCTGTTTCCAGTTAATGGTTATTAAAGGAAAGCTGTTATGAACACTATTGCACTTAAATATAAATTTTCATTTCTCTAGGATAATTGTGCAAGATTACAGTTGTTGCATTGTATGATATCTTCATGTTTATAAAATACTGCCAAAATGATTTTAGAGTAGCTGTAGCATTTTGCTTTCTCACCATCAATGTACAAGTGATCTATTTTTTCCATATCCTTGCCAGCATTTGGTTTTGTCATTTTTTATTTAGACATTCTGATGAATCTGTAGTGGTATCTCATGGTTTTAACCTCCATTTATCTGGTGGCTAATGATACCGTACATCAGTTTGTGTTCTAATTTGGCAGCTCTGTGCCCTCCCTGATAAAATGTTTGTCCATGTGTTTTTCCTATGTTCTATTTGGATTGTGTGTGTATGTATGTATGTGTGGCACTTTACTGATGACTTTTATGAGTTATTTGTATACTCTAGAACTAATCCACTTTTGGATATGTGCTTTGTAAGTGTCTTTTCTATGTCTGTAGTTTATCTTTTCATCCTCTTAACAGGATCTTTTGCAAAGCACATATTTTAATGCTGATGTTTTATGGATTGTACTTTTTCCTAGGCTTATATCCTGAAGTTGTTTTTCCTGAATTTTTACTTTCTGATATAGTTAAAGCTTTACATTTATAGTTTTGCATTTAAGCTCATGATTCATTGTGAATTAATTTCTGTATAAGATGTAAAGTTAAGTTGAAGTTCATTTTGAATATTTGCCCCAGGACCATTTTTTTTAAAGGCTGTCCCTCCTCCATTCAGTTGTTTGCACCTGTACCAAAAATCAGTTGAACATATTTGTGTGTATCTGTTAAAGAAGGAATGGCTATGTACATTTTACAGTTAGAAAAAAGCATGGTAGATAGTTCATGTTCATACAGCTAATCAGGGCAACGTCACTTTCAAACCTGGGTTATTAAAGTCAAATGGGTTTTCCTAGTTTTTATGGGCTGTGTCTAATGCTTCTTTAACGTTCCCACTGTGATTTGCACAGGATAGATACTCAAAAATGGGGGAAAATTGAATTTATAGTCAAGTGATCAGTTAGAGTACATTTCATGTTTTAATTGGTAAGGAGTCATAAAGGAGATTTGACCTTTGTCTCTAGGTCTATGTATTACATCTAAAATATCTACAAAAGATAACTAGTTTTAGAAGTTTTCTTTCACTTTACTTGTATGGTTTGGGGGTTGCTTTATAATGCAGCTGTTTTTGTTTTGTTTTTCCTTAGAGACCTGACAGCACTTCTTCATTTTGAAGATAGACTATTAGAATAAAGGTGAAACTGACCAATTCTCTAAAGTGAGATTCCTACAGTCACTAATTGAATGAATAAGTTGTCTCATACTGTGAGAACAAACTTGAATTTTATATATGTGTGTGTGTGTATAAAGTTTTATTTTATTTTTGAGTATCCATACTGTCCTCTATAGTTAGGTAAATACTGAGCATGGAGAAGTAGTCACTACCTATAAATGTCACTAGGACTACCTGCTTCAGAAGTCTTGGAGTGTTGCCAAAAATGAAAATTCAGTGGTTCTACCCAAGACTACTTAATCTGAATATTGGTATTAGTCCCTGAAATAGTCATAAATATATTAAGCAAGTGATTTTTTTCATGGCAGTATTTGAAAAACATAATTGCACAGGACTGTTCTGGGAAAATAAAATTCCTTGAGATTAGGGTATCTGGGTTAGTTGTTGATATAAAATGCTTAAATAACTGGACATAGATAGCAAATTGTGCATATCATGTGGAATCCAGTTTTTCCAGAACCATCTGCTATATGATAAATGTTTAGTATTGAGACCAGTGCTATAAAGTCAAAGAGCAGAACAGATAAATTAAAAAGGTCACATGAATTATCTTTCCCCCTCCCTGTGGTTTGAGGCTTTTTAACCAGACAGGCAAATGCAGTGACCTTTTTCACAGAAATAGAAAAAGCAAAATCCTAAAAGTTCATGTGAAACCACAAAAGAACCTAAATCACTAAAGCAATCTTGAAGAAGAAGAAAAACAGAGCTGGCAGCATCATACCTCCTGACTACAAACTATATTACAAAGCTATAGTTATCAAAACAGTATTATTCTGGTATATATTAAAAACAAACAAACAAACAAACAAAAACCCAGGCAGATAGACCAATGGAACAGAGTAGAGAGCCCTATGTGTGAAATAAACCCACACATATGCAATCAAATAATTTTCAACAAAGGTGCCAAGGCATATACAGTGGGGAAAGTCTCTTCAGTAGACAGTGTTGAAAAAATTGGATTTTCACATGCAAAAGCATGAAACCAGATCCTTATCTTACACCATGTACAAAAATAAACTGAAAATGAATTAAAGACTAAAACACAAGACCTGAAACCATAAATACCCAGAAGAAAACGTAGGGGAAAGTCTCCTTAACATTAGTTTTGGCAATATATTTTTGGATTTGACACCAAAAGCACAGGCAACAAAAGAAAAATAAGTGGGATTACATCACACTAAAAAAAGCACATCAAAGGAAACCATCAACAAAAAGACAAGGCAACCTACAGAATGGGAGAAAATATTTGCAAATCATGTATTGGATGGGAGGTTGATACCCAAAATATGTAAGGAACTGATAGAAGTTTATAGTGTAACTAACTAACCAAATTACCTGATTAAAATTGGGCAGATGAACTGAATAGACACTTTTTGCAATGTCAGTATGGTGAATATTGGTGTCTGATGTGGTAGTCTGAGTCAACATTCTTCCTTAAGTTGAATCTCTTTCTGTAGCTTTGAATATTGGTGTCTGACATGGTAGTCTGAATCAACATTCTTCCTTACATTGAATCTCTTTCTGTAGCTTCCTCTTAAAAAGTAAGATAGAGGATAAATGTGTAATGAGTGTCAGTTATGTTCCAACCATTTTATATCCTTTATCACACTAATCTTCATAATTTTCAAGTATATATTATCTCTGTTTATAAATAAAGATGCTAAGACTCAGCAAAGTTAAGTAATTCCTCAAAGGTCACACAGTTTGTAAAAGATGAAGATGTCCAATTGTCTGACTCTGAAATTCATTTTTCTTTCTACTACATAATCCTACTCTTGTCATTTATCCTGTCAGGTGGACTTCTCAGAAAATTACCTTTGGCAAAATTCCCCCCTCTTGTTATTCAGAGCAGTTTCCTGTGAGTTAGAGTTTAATAGAGAAAGCCCACATTGCTGCCACTTTGCCTGAATTGGGTTAAATAAGGTGCTTTAGCTGAAGCTGGGTGGATGCCCTGCTCCTTTGTATTTTCAGAGGGTCAGAAGCATTTATACACGAAGTAAACATAGGTTATACACAAAACTAACGACTTAGTATTTATCACCAGATATCTTTATAAGAGAAAAAGACCCCTGATCCTTGAAGGTGGCTTAGTTTGTCTCCAGATACCTGCATTTTATAATATCATAGCTTCTTTCTTTCTTTCTTTCTTTTTTTTTTGTTTAACAAAATCTTCCTGTTTGATTTTTTAATGAAAATCTGTAGATAAAAATAAGTATGCTTTTGAAAGTGGTTAAGAAGTTTGGCAGTGTTTTTACCTTAGCAGCGTTTATAAAGAGTGTGCCAAAACTCTTAAGTATCAACACAACAACAAGAAGAAAACTAATAAGAACTTCTAAAAAACTTCACCGAATCTATGGGAGAAATAAATCTACAAACTGGAACATCTGACAAATTAGCATTGTACAGTGAACATTAGTAAATTTCAGTACAAGTGCTACTATGTTGTTATAACACCATTAATAACAATTCTGAATACTACAGACCTAGGTCAAGTAAAGGTAAATATATTAATAACAAGTGCATAGGTTTTACAAGAGATGTAGGGAATTATATTCTAGTTAGGCCTTGAAAAATTTGGAAAGAGACCATATTTTGAAAAATTTTAAATGAACATCATGGGATAAGAGCTTATAAATGATTTTTTAAAGATTTTTTAAAAATTTATTTATTTGACAGAGAGAGAGAGATAACAAGTAGGCAGAGAGGCAGGCAGAGGGAGAGGGGGAAGCAGGTTCCCCGCTGAGCAGAGAGCCCGATGTGGGGCTTGATCCCAGGACACTGAGATCATGACCTGAGCCGAAGGCAGATGCTTAACCCACTGAGCCACCCAGGTGCCCCGAGCTTATAAATGATTTTGAGAAGTTTTTCTTTTTCTTTTTTTTAAGGATTCCACACTCACTTTACCCACTTTGCCATGCTAAATAAGTAAGAACACACCATTTCATCCAGAGTATTTCTACAAAACTTACCCTGGGTGTTTACAAAGCTGGTTTTTATTTTTATTTATTTAATTTTACTATATATCTATGTCCCATAGAACAACCAATGTATTTTATTCATCTCTGCTTTCTGCATAGCCCTTAAGATTTAACCTATTGGTAAGAAAGAAATATGTAATGAAGGGAAGTTAGGTTATACATCTGGGCTGCTGATCCTTGAGGAAGCAAAGGGCTAAGTGGGTAACCTGAACCAATTAGCATGGACTGTAAGTGGGTCACTATAGTCCATTGGCTGGGACAGGTCCGTCAGGTATTCTCTGCTGATGTGCTAAGACTTAAAAACAAGCCTATAAATAGGGTAGGTTGGAGCTAGTGGGACAGGGAATTAAAAAGAAGTCTTAGCATTTGCTTCTGGTCTTTTTCAGGCACGGCTATGACTACATGCTATGTCTACCAGGTCATCAGTCACTATGGTTAAAAATGTTATGTGGTGGTAAAGTTACTGAGGATGGATCTATTTTTCCCAGTAGTTCCATTCTGAAAGAAGTTCAGGATCCTTTGTGTTTAAACCAATCTTGACCACGGCATTTTGAGAGAATCATTCATATGGCAGGTGCTGCAGTCCATTCGTTCCATGTGTGCTTATTAGAATCGTTCATTTCTAAACACTTGGTACAGCTATTAACATCTTAAATTAGCTCCCATAAAAGGGTAGGTGCTTATTTCTTTATTATTTCACGTGGACAGGGATTGTGTAATTCTCCTGTTTGATATGCCTAACAGTTTGGTCACACAGGAACCCAGAAGTTCTCTGTTACTCTGTCTTATTTGGAATTGGTTATTCAGTAAAACTTAATGATGGATAATGTGGTAAAGCCATAATTTTAGATTTAAATCTCAGATTCCCCATTTAAGAACTGTGTCAATCTTTCTTAGATGTCAAAACTGTTAGTACCTCAGTATCCTTACCTAGAAAATGGGCTAGTTAGCAGTACCAACATCATAAGACTATGTGAGGTTCACATGAATTACTATCCACAGAATGTTTCTACAGTACCTGGCATGTAGCAAGGGGTCAATAAATGTTCACTATTATTAACTCTCAGGAATCCTAGAATATCTTAATTTTATGCACTTACTGATGTGCAAACACTTAAATATAAAGACATACATAAAATGACACAAACATTTTTGTATTTGGATGCCATGGATATTGAAAAATAGAGGTGGCCCCTTAATGGTTTACATAAGAGCAAGAAAAATGTGTAAACATAATTATATCATAGTATACATCCCCTGAGTCAGATTCCACAGAATGTTACTGGGAATGAAGGAGAAGGAGTAGACGTTGAGGGAATTTGGAAATGATACTTGGAAAATGTAACATATGAGCTACATGTGCTAGAAGAATGAATCAAGTAGAAAGTCATTCTAAAAAAAAGATAAAAGACATCAAAGAAAAAGTCTCATGTGGTTGGTGAATGTACATTTGATATTTTTGGAAAAGTGGGAGGAGGGTTTGGGAGCAGTGAATATGGGCTACAAAAGTAGTCTGGGTCCTGAGGGGGACACCTCTGCCTCACTGTAGATACACATGGACTCTCATGAAGCTTCTTTGAGTTTCGTGGTGGGAGTTCTTAGTGACAGGAGTATATTGGCTCTTTACAGAGCTAGACTTATTCTTGAATCCCCATTCTGCCACTTCCCAAATGTGGGCAAATCATACTTTTTCTGCTTCACACCCTCATCTATAAAATGAAAATGATAAGAATAGCGCCTATCCCAAAGGGTTCTGTGAGGATTGAATGACATAAAAATTCATGTAAATCCTGGCGGTATTGTGTTCTTATGTATTAGTGATTTTGAATATAACTCCAGTCGTACTAATGGCATAACCAAGGATATGTAACTTGAAAACGTTGAAGTCAAGATTGGAACCAAGAACTAATGCCAAAATTCATGGTGTTTTTTTTTTTAACCAAATGCTAGCTTTTTAAAAAAATGTGCTTTATATGTTTCTTTTTTTCTTTTTTCAAATGAAGAGACATTAACCTTTCCCCAGAGCCTGGCGAGGAATCTGATTATTGTTCCTCCAGAGCAATTTCTAGTGTTATTGTGATCCATTCAGTGAATAGCATTTGGCCACTTCAGAAGCATTTTCCCACTTCCATGTAAATGGTATGATTAGATGTGAAAGGTAATCTTGAGTGCTTCCATGTTATGACATTAAATAGTAATTCAATTGTTAGAAATCCCTCACAAATAACTGTTCAATCCACTTGTGTTTAATGCCTCAGCGTCCTTGCATGCCTTTCCTTTTTGAAACACAAAGCAGTATTGATTTCTCTTCATAACCAACTAAAAAGTATTTTGAACAGTTATATCATTTCATTATCCAGCAATAAATAAAATAACCTACAAAAATAAAAAAACCCCAACAAATTGATGGACTACTTTTATCCTTTTCCATCCAAAACTCCAGTGCAGACAAGAGTGACTTTCTGATGGATTTGAATGTCTGTATTTGAAGACATCTTGGCAGTCATCATGAAAGGCAGTAGTGAAGGGATAGGAGCATAGAAATGAAAACCCCAGTGTATTAGTCTGCTTGGGCTGCCATAACAGATTATCCTAGACTAGGTGGCTTAAACAACAGAAATGTCTTTTCTCATAGTTCTGGAGACTGGAATTCTAAGATCATGGTTCTAGAAGGGTTGGTTTCTGGTAAGGTATTTCTTCTGATGTGTGGCCAACTTCTCACTTTGTTCTCACATGATCTTTTCTTGTATCCTCTCTGATAGTATATGCAGATATAATGTTCCTGGGCATTAGATTTGAAGCCAGTGAAGGGCTAAGAGTCCACGTTCAGCTTTGAATCCAAAATGCGTATACAGTTGACAAAAAGAGTGCCTGGGATGTGGAGTAGATGTTAAAGATGATTCCAGCCACCTGGAAGTCTTTCCCTTCTTCTGTTGTAGGAGAAAAAGTCATACCAACTGTTACTAGCTTTTAAAGCCACACCCAGGAAGTAAAAAGGAATTAATGAAACATATTCTCCTTATATAGAATATAAGGCTTGGGAGACTTATTATCCCCGGACTTGTATGAGCCCCTGCTTCCTCAACATGGAAAATGGAACAGTTTTCTAGCTACCTACTCACCAAGAGATTGTGGCTATGAAAATATACCGACTAACCAAAATCATTTTTAAATGTAAATTTTAGTACTAGCTAGGCATCCCGGTAAACGAAGCATTTAATTGTTATTATACAGTATTTGCATCGGTATCCTAGAGTAAATTGCCCATATTGTTGTCTTTAATTCTTACGTGAAGTAAAAGAAAGAAGGGTCAAACCTCCCTCTCAGGGGTCCAGACTTGAATGCCAAAAGAGACTAGACAGAAAATGTAGATGAGTTTGCTGTAGTGATGGGGAGTGTGGTAAACTTGAAACTGTAGGTCTTATTAAAAGGGGCAGATCCTGGGAAGCTATTGTGCTTCAGGCAGTTAAGCATCTGCGTTTGGCTCAGGTCATGATCCCAGAGCCCTGGGATGGAGTCCTGCATCTGGCTCCTTGCTCTGCAGTAAGCCTGCTTCTCCCTCTGCCTGCTGCTCCCCCCGCTTGTGCTAACAAATAAAATCTTAAAAGAGGGGCAGGGGGTTGCAGATCCTATACCTTTCCACCTGAGAATTGCTGTGTAGGAATGTTGGCTCATTGTTTTCTGATTTTCCAACCTTTCAAGTAACTGGGTATTGGGTTTCCTAACTAAATGCAAATTTTCTTGGCAGCTGATTAAATTTCTGGGAACATTGAAAACCAAAGAACCTATATGTTCTAGTTACTATGCCTTCATAATGAGCCAATCCCAAATTTAGTAGTTGTCAACAGTGTTTATTTTGCACATGAAACAGTAATTCAGGTAAGGCTCAGTGAGGTAAGCTCCTTCCTATTCTATGTAGCTTTCAATGAGGTGGTTCAGAAGATGGGGCTAGAATCAGGTAAAGGTGTGTCTACTCCTGCCTAGTACATGGACTAGGGAAATTCGAATAGATGGAGGCTCCCAGAACATGAACTCTTTGAGGCATCTCTGTCGATGAGTAGTCTCGCCACATGGTCTCACAAACAAGATGGCTCTTGAGCACCCAGCTTTCTTACATGTCAGCCTAGGACAGCTCAAGATAGATGGCTGAATAGAGTCCTCAGAAGCCATATCCTTGTTCATAAACTAGCTTTGTAAGTCACTCAACATTACTTTTGTATTGTCATACATCACATTGTATTTACTGAAACAGTTATAAAAGTCTACTCAGTTCAAGGAGAAAGATTACAACCCCTCTTTCAATGGAGGAATCTTAATACAACACTTCAAGAAGAATATATAGGATGTGATAAGTATTAGTATGCACATGTTTGGAAAACATAATTTGCCATAACATATATAAACTAATTTGGCTCATTGGCCATCAGTTGGCATGAGCATATGCTAAGAAGCCTTGGCGTGCTCTAGGATTGGAGGAAGTAGTACTGAGCGTCCACTGATGGTACCTGAAATTTTGTGTTCCTTCCTACAACCTGATTTTGCAGAAAAACATGATTCTACCTAAGTGTATTCAGTAGTCTGATTCCTTTCTTGAAGTGGTGTGGATAGTTCCAGTAGTTACCCATAAGTCTAGACAGATGCTACAATTAGTTTTGAATAGTGGATTTGAACAGATCGAGAAGTTTTTCAGACAAAAGGAGATGGATAACCAGGTTAGTTATTAATACATTTATTGAGGTGAACTAGGTCAGAATGGAAAAGGTAATTCTTAGCTCCAAGTGGGTGGGACAGGTACTGGACAGGAGTGGGAGGTGAAATTAAAACATCAAGAGACAGGCTGGCAATGGCAACAGATAAATAATGGGATACTTTAATGCACCTGGCATTGTGTGGAAGCAAATAGAGAGCAAGAGGCCAAGATGAGGATTCTTGTGGGAATGTGACAAGAAAGTTGCGAATTCTTGGTAGGATCTACACTGGGGTATCCAACTCCACATCTTTCTGTAGCCCAGCTACATGCCTTATGGTTGAACTGTCCGAACAAATGACACCACAGGCAGTCCTTCTCATGACGACAGGCAACATTTAGGAGGCTTTTAAGATGCCTGAAATAAAACTTCAAATTAGAGTCAAATGATAATGCAGCTCATGTGCCCACATTACAAAAACAAAAATAAAAACAAAAATGACAGTAGGTTCCTGATGCAGTAGATGTACCCTATAGAAATGAGATTCTGATTCTGGAAATGTTTTGTTCTCCCTGTACATTATCTCTATATAGATATACATACACATTCTTTCTTCATAAGTATTTATCTGGTTCTCAAAGGCAGTGTAACTAATCACTACACTTTCCTCTAAATTAAAAAAATATCAGGCTTAGGAGAGAGGGAGATCATAAAAGACTCTCAGGAGGAAAGTCTTTATGAAATACTCATGTAAATTGCCTTATCTTGTTGTAGTGTTATTACTTTTTGGTGGATATGTTAGATGTTAACATTTTTATTCACGATACACTTCTTCGTTGTGCTTTGCTCTGGAAGGAGAGCCTGCTTTATTATATCTTGTTTTGGCTTGGGAGAAATCTCCCAAATTGTGGTGGTGGTGGTGTTATCATTGTTTTTAAAAATACAGCAGGAATGGTTCACTTTGAAATGGGTTCTTATTGAAAACAAAATGTAGTGCATATTTTTATACCCAGCTTTTGTCCATGGGATGAAGAAATCCAATTTAGGATTTTTTCTCAATTGCTGCTCATTTTTTTCTCAATTTTCTACTCCATATGGAGTAGAAAAGTAAGCAATAATCTAAGAATCAGAAATCTTTGGTTTGGGCCCTTTCTATGCTGCCTGTTATCAGCATAAAATTAGAAGAGTTTTATAGATTTTTAGCTTCAATTTCCTAAATTGCAAAGTGAGATGGATGACCTTAGATGGTCTGTAAGATCCATTATTTTCTAATAGGCAATATTATGTAATATATCACTAATTGAGAAGGCGCCAGAGTTTCTTGCCTTCATAAAAATAATTGACTTTCTGAACATTCTCATTTAATCCCCTGAATTTAGTTTCTAATAAAGGTCAGGAGAGAAAAGCTAGCATTTGATATAAGCAGAGGGGTAAAAAAAGACCAAAGGTAAAGTGCCAAGATGAGTGAATTCCCTTAATTTCAGGGAGAAGTGCACAAACCATTAGATCTTGGCCACTATGAGGCAGCCTTCTCTCCAGAGTTCGGACACTGTCTTTTTAACTCCAGAAAAATATCTCTTGAGAGGTCTGTAGTCATAAACAATATTTGTGATGAATGCCTTTAAGATTTGTGACAAATGGGTTTTCTGCAATAAAAATCAAGGATGAATTAGGTCCCTCTGAACCAAAAGTATTATCTCTATGATTATTCCCTTCATTCTGCCCAGTGTTCTGACAAAACATCAATGCATAGTGATAATATGTGAGTATAGACACACACATGATTATACATATAAAGTCCACCTATAAAATGCTGTGCTTCTCCCTCTCTCAAATTTAGGTTCTTTGGAAGATAAGCTAGCAAGAGGTTCCAAATATTTCCTAGGGGCCAAGAAGGGAGAGTCAAACTAAGCTGTCTCTTATTTAACTTATTATAGAATAAGCTCAACAAACATTAGGGAATTTACCTAAATTGTGACTGCAAAACTTTAGATACATTCAACCAAGCAGTAAGCATAGAAAGGGAATGTGGCTCATAAGTTTGTGATGGAAAAGATGGTAGGATTATTAGTTGTTCATGTAGGAGTCTATACCCAAGCCAACATTTCTCTCAACCAATTCACTTTTTTAACTGGTAATATTTAAATTGTTTACCCATATCTCTGAGGAATAAATGAGCAAGATTAAGAAACCGTACTGAATAGAGACCCACAGGTTTATGAAATGTTTGTGTGTGTACCTGAGTACTTTTTAATTGGTACACAGAAAACACAGTGGTATCAAAAGGCATTGTTTAGAATGCCATACCCAGAATTTCTACAGTAATTTTGCACCTATGCATTGAAGAAATACAGGAATGACAAAAGAGCAAATGGGAATATGGGAGAAACAAGAGTCTTACCAGAAAGATGAGGGTTGGGGGCATGGGGAATTGGGGGGGGGCAGGGAGTCAGGGATGACAATTTATGCTCTTAAAATGACAAGAAGGAGAAACTTAATGAAGTAACTTAAAGGGGAAAAACATTTAAAATGTATTAAAATAACAGCTTTCTCAGAGTGTCAGTGGTGTTTGAATTGACTAGGGTGGAAATATTCCAGAAGTGATGGGACCCATTTTATGACACTCAGAAACTCTCTTTAACAAAAAACCCAAAGCCAGAAGAACCCAAGTACTGTGATTTCAGTAAAGCAAGACACAGAAGCAGGAAAAGAAATCAAGGGAACCTTCCCTACCCACTCCCACACTGGACTGTTTCTCCTGTCACTCTCTAAGGTATTTTTAAAAATGAATGACTTTTTCACCTTACATACTTTGCATATTGAAGATACCCATGTATTAGAGTTAAAACATACTTGAAGCTTTTATATTAACTGTTCCTCATAAATTAAATTCTTAAATTAAGCCTTATTCAATAGTAGCTGTCAGTATATTGGTGTTGAGTATCAGAGAGAGGCCAGGAATCTGGAAGGGAAGGAAATGTTTGCAAATTAATCTAAAGGGCTTAAATACATTACGGATGTCTCAGTAGACAATTAGGATCCGGACATGGAGTAAACAATCCAAACAAATCACTGAAGTCTCAATATGGAAATGCAAATCTTGATATAGCAAGACTAAGCAATGCACCAGAGTTGGATGTATCCCAAAAAGGTCATTAGAAGAATGAGTTATCTATATATTTTTTTCATCTGCACAATTTACTCCCGAGGAAGCTTTTATTTTCTAAGGATAACCACGGGATTCAGACATGATTTAGCTAGTTCTTAATCATAATTTTGAACAAAAGCCAAAGTTAGATGCTTTAACTATATGATTCTTAATACTGAAAGAGATCTTAGACATAATCTGTGAAGAACTTTTTCCTTTCCTTTTCCCCTCCCTCTCCCCTTCCTACTCCTCCTCTTCCTCCTCTTCTTCCTCCTCCTCCTCCTCCTCCTCCTCTTCTTCCTCCTCCTCCTTCTCCTTCTTCTTTGGAAATAGGCCTATTCAACTGGAAGAACTCTCTGTGGTTAGAAAGTTGTGGTCTTGAGATATTTTGGGGAAAAACTGTCAGCAGGAAAAGTAATAATCTACTTCTCTGCCTTAATGAAACAAGAGTAATCATTCATTAGAAATTTCTGAAGTACAAGATTCTTACAACAAGACTTCACCACCTTCAAAGATAGAGAATTAAAAAACAAACAAAAAATTAAAAACTGGGCAGCTTTAGTAGTTAAGAAATCGGTAGTTAAGAAATCTGTTGCTGAACAGAGACAGTAGGCTTTTTGGCGAGAAACAGGAATATGGGACCCTGGGTAGAAGTTAAAATCTTGTAGACAAGTCTGAAAAGACTGGAGCCACCAGCAGATGCCCCCCTGCTCAGAAATGCTGTGCATGTCATCGCTTTCCTTTGCCTTCCCATCCTGCCAGCACCTTCCATTGTCCAAACCCACCCAAAAGTGTGCCGACCAGGGAATTGGTAAAATGAAACTACACCTACCCCTGACACACAGCAGGGCAAAGAAAAGGTAAGGCTTCTCATAGCAAACGTGCCAAGGATTGGCCTTGGTAAACCAGAGAAGTCATATTTGCATTCATTTTGTATTGCATTCATAAAACTTGGAGGTGACATTTGAGCTAAGATATAAAGATATTACCAAACTGGATTTGTCCTGAAGACCTTTCAAAGAGCATTCCAGGTTGAGGAAGCCACAGGTACAAACTCCCAGTGACAATAGAAGGCTGAATGTGGGGCACCTGGTTGGTTCGGTAGGTTAAATGTCTGACTCTTGGTTTTGGCTCAGGTCATGTTCTCAGGATTGTGAGACTGAGCCGTGTATCAGGGTCCGTGCTCAGTAGGGACTCTGCTTGAGATTCTTTTTCTCCCTATACCCCTCCCCCTATGCTCTCTCTTTCTCTCTCGAATAAATATATAAATCTTTTTTTTTTTTTTTTTTTTTTAAAGGCGAGACACAGGTGAGGAGCAGAAAGCCATCCAGTGTGGCTGGGGCAGTTTGTAGGCATGTCAAGGGGGTTGTGTTTAGGGAAAGGCTATAAACAGACTGAAACCAGATTTTTACAGCCGGGATGAGGTGGCCACACTTGCTCTACGAGCAACAGGTGTTCACTGAAAGGGAGAATAAAAAATTCTGATTATTGTTTTGAAAATATTACCCCAGCTGCACAGAAAAAAAAAATGTGTGAAGGCACACAAAGCAGGAAGAATTGTAGTTCATATGCAATTTTTCATTAGTATTTATTAGTATACTTAATAGTAAGTTTATTAAAATATAATCAGTTAAATTTCTAATCTCAAATGTGAATAAAAAGTATAACATTTCTATGATTTGGAAGTATTTTATAGTTTTTATGTATGTATAATATAGTATGTTTTGTTTTTCCTCCATAGTTAATACATTGGTGCACCATAAAATTGTTTTTAGGATTTACTTGTAAGTCAGGTTATAGTTTTCAAATGTTATAATATGTGGTAACATAAGTTCATGATTTCAGCAGATGAGTATTATCTGTCCGATCCCAAGATCAAGCGGATCATTGATATATTTTAAGAATCATATTTGAAAATACGTACAAACATATTTTGGTCTTTATTATCATAGGAAAGATAAAAACAAAGGTTTATTTGAGGATTTATTTGGTGGTAACTTTTTCATTTTTTGTGTTTTTTTTCTGCCACATCTTTCTTTAAAATGCAGTATTTTTATAGTAAGAAAAACCCTTCATTTTTGCTGTTAAAAATGTGTGCAGAGTTGGACACATGGAAATACAGGAATTCTGAGTAGAGCTTTGGATTAATTTTCAAATCAGGATTTTAAGGTTCTAGCGGTGGAGAATGTCATGTTTTTCTTAAAGGTGTCTGGTTAAATATTGATCAGGACATATTCACCCAAAGGAAGCAGATAGCAAAACCTTCTTATCTTCCTAGTAAACTATAAACAAGTATTTATTGAGATTCTGTTAGATCTTGTTAGTCATTCTTATGCAGGTGCATAAGTCTAGGTCTTATCTTTTACATAAACACAGCAACTGTGAGAAGAGCTTATCTCCCTACTTAACTTTCTGTTATGAGAGGACACAGGTAGTCAGTGATAAAACTTTTCATTTTAACTTTTGAAATCTACTAGACCTGAGGCTTAGGGCAAGACACTGTTGCCCAAAGAAACTGTCCAGTTTTTTTACCTGGACACAGATGAGATACCTCAATTGATACCTCACAATTTTATTAAAACAACAACAAAACAAAACAAAAAACCCATAGGAAATTTAGGAAATTAAATTATAAAGTTTACACCAAATATAACATCTTTCTCCCTAGTGGATTGGAATTCTTATTTTGCAAATCTTATCTTCACTCCCCAGTTGAACATGTTTTGATGGCTTTCACTTGCCCTACAAAAAGTAAAACAGCTTTAATGTGGTCTCATAGCTGATTAATCCTCAATCTCTTCTCTTGTGGTATTTTCCTCGCTCCTGTATAGAGCCACACTAATCTACGTTTGTCCCTCAGATGCTTTGTGTACAAACCATTCAGTAGCAGTAGAGGTTTTGGACTTAGATCATCTTCTGGGTTCTCTAATGGGGCACAGTAGTGAAGGAATTACTAAAGATCCCTCCTTCATGGCACTTGTATACCAGAGCAGTAGTTCTGAGTGTAGTTGTCGAGGCAAGTAAGTTCATAAAATGAATGTAATGGGACATATGCATTGTGAGAAGAGAGAGAATAACACATTAAAGGAGACTGGTACTATTTAGTTAATCTGTGATATGCAGGGATGTGGCTCTAGTATTGCTCCTTCCTCTCATTTTCCAATTGAAAGCAGATGAGCAGTTTTCTTTGTTGTCTGCTAGCATTTAAATATTGGATAATAGCTAATAGAAAAAAGCAACAAAGTACTGTGCTGTAAAAAGAAATATGTTTGCCTACAAGATGTGGTCTTCACTCTCTAATCTATTACCCCTGTTCTATAGGCATCAGGTCTCTATCTCAGGGCCTTTGTCTATGTTGTTTCTTTCACTCAAAACAAACTTCATCCTTCCTCCCTCCCGCTTTGCTACCTTCCTAGGTTCCTGCCTTCTCTCTGTCTCTTTTTCCCCCTCTCTCTTTTGTTAACATACACTGTTATATGTAGTGATTCAACATTTGCCTATGTCACCTGGTACTCACCACGAGTGCATTCCTTAATCTCCATCGCCTCTTTAATTCATCCTTCCACCAACCTCCCATCGTTAATCATGTTTTCTATAGTTAAGAGTCTGTTTCTGGGTTTGCTTCTCTCTCCCCCCCCCTTTTGTTTCTTAGTTTTGTTTCTTAAATTTAACATATGACTGAAATCATGTGGTATTTGTTTTTCTCTGACTGACTTATTTCACTTAACATTATACTGTTTATCTCCATCCATGTCATTGCAAATGGCAAGATTTCATTCTTTTTGATGGCTAAATATTATTCCATTGGATATATATATACCACATCTTCTTTATCCATTCAACAACTGATGGACATTTGGGCTGTTCCCATAATTTGGCTATCGCAGGTAATGCTGTTGTAAATGTTGGGGTACCTATATTCCTTCAAATTAGTATTTTGTATTCTTTGGGTAAATACCTAGTAGTGCAGTTGCTGGATCATGGGGTAGTTCTATTTCTAACTTTTTGAGGGACCTCTGTAGCTTTCCAGAGTGGCTATACCAGTTTGCATTCTCACCAACGGTGTAAGAGGGTTCCCCCTTTGTCCACATCCTTGCCAACATCTGTTGTTTCTTGTGTTATTGATTTTAGCCATTCTGACAGGTGTGAGGTGATACCTCCTTGTTTGGATTTGCATTTCTCTGATGACGAGTGATGATGAGCATCTTCTCATGTGTCTGTTGGCCATAAGTATGTCTACTTTGGAGAAATGTCTTCTGCTGATATTTTAATTGGAGTATTTGCTTTTCAGGTATTGCATTTTATAAGTTCTTTATAGATTTTGGATACTAACTCTTCATCAGATATGCCACTTGCAAATACCTTTTCCCATTCTGTAGGTTGCCTGCTAGTTTTGTTGATTGTTTGCTTCACTGTGCAGAAGCATTTTATTCTGATGAAGTCCCAGTAGTTTATTGTTGCTTTTGTTTCCTTTGCCTCAGGAGATAAATCTAGAAAGAACTTGCTACGGCTTACGTCAAAAAGTTACTGCCCGTGTTTTCTTATAGGATTTCTATGGCTTCAGGTCTCACATGGAGGTCTTTTTTTTTTTTTTTTAAGATTTTTTTATCCATTACCACAGAGAGAAAAAGCACATGCAGGGGAGGCAGCAAGCAGAGAGAGAAGCAGGCTCCCCACTGAGCAGGCACCCTGATGTAGGACTCAATCTTGGGACCGTGGAATCATGATGTGAGCCAAAGGCAGATGCTCAAAGGCAGTGGCTCAGCTGAGCCACTCAGGCATCCTTCACATTGAGGTCTTTAATCCATTTGGGATTTCTTTTTGTGTGTGGTGTAAGAAAGGGATCCAGGGCGCCTGGGTGGCTCAGTGGGTTAGGGCCTCTGCTTTCGGCCCAGGTCATGATCTCAGGGTCCTGGGATCGAGGCCCGCATCGGGCTCTCTGCTCGGCAGGGAGCCTGCTTCCTCCCCCCTCTCTCTGCCTGCCTCTCTGCCTCCTTGTGATCTCTCTCCCGCTGTGAAATAAATAAATAAAATCTTTAAAAAAAAAAAAAAAAAAAAAAAAAAAAAGAAAGGGATCCAATTTCATTCTTCTGCATTTTGCTGTCCAGTTTTCCCAGCACCATTTGTTGATGAGACAGTCTTTTTCCCATTGGCTATTCTTTCCTGCTTTGTTGAAGTTGTGTAATCTTGGGTTCATTTCTGGGTTTTCTATTCTGTTGTATTGATCTATGTGTATTTTTGTGCCAGTACCTTACTGTTTTGATCACTACAGCTTTGTAATATAACTTGGAAGTTGGGAGTTGTGATGCCTACAACTTTGTCTTTTTCAAGATTGCTTTGGCTATTAAGGGTTTTTCATGGTTGTGTATCATGAAAATTCTAAGATTGTTCTAGTTCTGTGAAAGGAGCTGTTGGTGTTTTACTAGGGCCTGTATTAAATAGGTATATTTCTTTGGGTAGTATAGACATTTTAATATTTGTTTTTCCAATCCATGAGCATGGACTATCTTTCCATTTCTTTGTGTCCTCTTCAATTTCTTTCATCGGTGTTTGGTAGTTTTTGGAATACAGTTCTTTGACCACATTGGTCAGGTTTATTCATAAGTATTTTATTATTTTTGGTGTAATTGTAGATGAGATTGATTACTTAATTTTCTGTTCAGATGGTCTGTTCATTGATGGAAGTGGAGTATTAAAGTCCCTACTATTACTGTATTGTTATTGATTAGTTCCTTTATGTTTGTTAATAATGGCTTTATGTATTTGCATGCTCTATTTTAGGTGCATAATTATTTGCAATTGTTACATCTTTTCACTGAATTGTCCCCTTTGTTATTTATAGTGTCCTCCTTTGTATTTTGTTTCAGTCTTTGTTTTACTATTATTTTTTTTTAATTTTTAAATTTTTATTTAAATTCATTTAATTCACATATAATGTATTATTGGTTTCAGAGGTAGAGGTCAGTGATTTATCACTCTTATATAATACCCAGTGCTCATTACTTCACGTGCTCTCCTTAATGTTCATCACCAGTTACTCCACCTGCCACCTCCCTCCCCTGCAGCAACCCTCAGTTTGTTTCCTATAGGTAAGAGTCTTTAGTGGTTTGTCTCCCTCTCTGATTTCATCTAGTTTATTTTTTCCTCTCTTCCCCTATGATCTTCTCTTTTGTTTCTTAAATTCCACATATGAGTGAGATCATGATAATTGTCTTTCTCTCACTGACTTACTTTGCTTAGGATAATACCCTATGGTTCCATCCATATCATTGCAAATGGCATGACTTCATTTTTTCTGATGGCTGAGTAATATTCCACTGTATATATGTATCATGTCTTCTTTATCGATACATCTGTTGATGGATATCTGGGGTGTTTCCATAGTTGTAGTTGCTGGGTCGTAGGGTAGCTCTATTTTTAACTTTTCGAGGAACCTCCATACTGTTTTCCAGAGTGGCTGCACTAGCTTACATTCCCTCCAGCAGTGTACAAGCGTTCGCCTTTGTCCGTATCCTCACCATCTGTCGTTTCCTGACTTGTTAATTTTAGCCATTCTGATTGGCATGAGGTAGTATCTCATTGTGGTTTTGATTTGTATTTCCCTGATGATGAGTGATGTTAAGCATTTTTTCATGCATGTGTTAGCCATTTGTCTACCTTTTTTTTGGAGAAATGTCTGTTCGTGTCTTCTGCCCATTTCTTGATTGGATTATTCTTTGGGTGTTGAGTTTGATAAGGTCTTTATAGATTTTGGATACTACCTCTTTTTTTGATAAGACATTTGCAGATATTTTCTCCCATTCTGTCAGTTGTCTTTTGGTTTTGTTGACTGTTTCCTTTGCTATTGCAGAAGATTTTTATCTTGATGAAGTCCAAATAGTTCATTTTTGCCTTTTTTCCCCTTACCATTGGACACTTGTGTATCAAGAAGTTGCTGCAGCTGAGGTCATAGAAATTGCTTCCAGTGTTCTTCTCTTGGATTTTGATTGATTACTGTCTCACGTTTACATCTTTCATCCATTTTGAGTGTATTTTTGTGTATGGTATAAGGAAATAGTCCAGTTTCATTCTTCTTCATATGGCTGTCCCAATTTTCCCAACACCATTTGTCAAAGAGACTGTCTTTTTTTCCATTGGATAGTCTTTCCCGGTTTGTCAAAGATTAGTTGACCATAGAGTTGAGGGTCCATTTCTGGGTTCTCTATTCTGTTCCACTGATCTGTGTTTGTTTATGTGCCAGTACCATATTCTCTTGATGATTACAGCTAGGCAGTAGAGCTTAAAGTCTGGAATTATGGTGCCACCAATTCTGGTATTCTTTTTCAACATTCCTTTGGCTATTTAGGTTTTTTTCTGGTTCCATACCCACTTCAGGATAATTTTTTCAGCCCTGTGAAAAAACTTGATGGTATTTTGATAGGGCTTGTTCAGTTTCAAAGCACTGTGGTCTAAAAATATGCAGGGAATGATTCCAGTCTTTTGGTACTGGCTGAGACCTGGTTTGTGACCCAAGATTCTGGAGAATGTTCTGTGTGCACTCAAGAAGAATGTGTATTTTGCTGCTTTAGGATGCAGTATTCTGAATATATCTGTGAAGTCCAATGTATAGATTACTGTAGGTAGTATAGGCAATTTAACAATATTTGTTCTTCCAATTCATGAGCATCGAATGATTTTCCATTTCTTTGTTTCTTCCTCAATTTCTTTCATGAATGTTCCATAGCTTTCTGAGCACAGATCTTTTGCCTCTTTGGTTAGGTTTATCCCTAGGTATCTTATGGTTTTGGTGTAATTTAAATGGGACTGATTACTTAATTTCTCTTTCTTCTGTCTCATTGTTACTGTATAGAAATGCAACTGATTTCTGTGCATTGATTTTATATCCTGCCACTTTGATGAATTCCTGTATGAGTTCTAGCAATTCTGGGGTACAGTCTTTTGTGTTTTCTTTTCTTTTTATTAAAATATTTTATTTATTTATTTGAGAGAGAAAATTTGAACACAAGCATGGGGAGGAAGAGAGAGAGAGAGGGAGGAAGCAAACTCCCTGCTAAGCAGGAAGCTGGACATGGGCCTTGATCCCAGAATCCCGATATCATGACTTGAGCTGAAGGCAGACACTCAACTGACTGAGCCACCAGGCACCCCTTGGGTTTTCCACCTAGAGTATCATGTCATCTGCAAAGAGTGGGTGTTTGACTTCTTCTTTGCCGATTTGAATGACTTTTTTTTTTCTTTTTGTTGTCTGATTCAGAAGGCTAGGACTTATTGTACAATGTTGAACAACATGGCGAGAGTACACATCTCTGTTGTGTTCCTTGACCTTAGGGGAAAAGCTCTCAGTTTTTCCCCATTGAGAATCATATTTGCTCTTGGCTTTTTGCAGATGGCTTTATGATTTTGAGGTATGTTCTCTGTATCCCTACACTGTGAAGAGTTTTAATCGAGAAAGGATGCTGTACTTTGTCAAATGTTTTTTTTTTTTTTAAAGATTTTATTTATTTATTTGACAGAGGGAGAGAGAGACACAGTGAGAGAGGGAACACAAGCAAGGGGAGTGGGAGAGGGAGAAGCAGGCTTCCTACTGAACAGGGAGCCCAATGCAGGGCTCAATCCCAGGACTCTGGAATCATGACCTGAGCCGCCCAGGTGCCCCCGACAAATGCTTTTTCTGCATATATGGAGAGGATCTTCTTTTATTATGTATCATGTCACTTGATTTGTGTGTGTTGAACCACTGTTGTGGCCCACGAATAAATCTCACTTGGTTATTGTTAACAATTCTTGTAATGTACTGTTTGATCCTATTGGCTAATATCTTCGTAAGAATTTTGACATCCATGTTCATTGGGTATATTGGTCTGTAATTCTTTTTTATGGTGGGGTCTCTGTCTGGTTTTGGGATCAAGGTCATGCTGGCCAAAGAAAAAATTTGGAAGTTTTCTTCCCGTTTCTATTTTTTTGAATCAGCTTCAGAAAAGTAAGTATTACTTCTTTAAATGTTTGGTAGAATTCCCCCAGGAAGGCTTTTGGCCCTGGACTGTTGTTTGTTAGTCCATTTTTGATTGCCCCTTCAATTTCCTTCATGGTTGTGGTTGTTCAGGTTTTCTCTTTCTTCCTGCTCCAGTTTTGGTATTTCATGCGTCTCTAGGAATCCATCCATTTCTTCTAGATTGCCTAAATTGTTGGCATATAGTTGCTTATAATATGTTCTTATAATTGTTTATATTTCTTTGGTGTTGGTTGTGGTCTCTCCCCTTTCATTCATGATTCTGTTTTTTTCAGTCTTTCTCTTTTCTTTTTGATAATTCTGGCCAAGGGTTTATCGATCTTATTCTTTGAAAGAACCAGCTCTTAGTTTCCTTGACCTTTTTATGCTGCTCTTTCCATTTCTATTTCATTGATTTCTGCTCTAATCTTTATTAATTCTCTTCTGCTGGGTTTAGGCTTTGTGTGATGTTCTTCCTCCAGCTCCTTTGGGTCTAAGTTTAGGTTGTGTATTTGAGACCCTTCTTGTTTCTTGACAACAGCTTGTACTGGTTTATACTTCCCTCTTAGGACCACCTTTGCTGCATCCCAAAGGTTTTGAACAGTTGTGTTTTCATTTTCATTTGTTTCTGTGATTTTTAAAAAAATATTTAATTTAGTGGTTGACCCATTCATTCTTTAGTAGGATGCTCTTTAACCTCCATGTATTTGAGTTCTTTCCAAATTTCCTCTTGTGATTGAGTTCAGTTTCAAAGCATTGTGGTCTAAAAATATACAGGGAATGATCCCAATCTTTTGGTACTGGCCGAGACCTGATTTGTGACCCAGGATGTGATCTATTCTGGAGAATGTTCTGTGTGCACTCAAGAGGAATGTGTATTCTGTTGCTTTAGGATGCAGTACTCTGAATATATCTGTGAAGTCCATCTAGTCCAGTGTGTCATTCAAAGCCCTTGTTTCCTTGTTGATCTTCTGATTAGAAGATCTGTCCATTGCAGTGAGTGACGTGTTAAAGTCTCTTACTATTATTGTATTATTACAGATGTAGTTATTTTTTAATTTTGTAATTAATTGGTTTATATAATTGGCTGCTCTGGTGTTAAGGATATAAATATTTACAGTTGTTAAACATTCTTGTTGGATAGACCATTTAATTACGATACTGTGTCCTTCCACATCTCTTATTACAGTCTTTGGTTTTAAAATCGAATTTGTCTGATACAAGGATTGCCACCCCAGCTTTCTTTTGATGTTCTTTAGCATGATAGTTTTCACCCCCTCCCTTTAAATCTGGAGGTGTCTTTGGGTCTAAAATGAGTCTCTTGCAGACAGCATATCGGTGGGCCTTGCTTTTTTATCCAGTCTGATACCCTGTGTCTTTTGATAGGGGCGTTCAGCCCATTTACATTCATAGTGACTATTGAGAGATATAAATTTAGTGCCATTGTATTACCTGTAAACTCACTGTTTCTGTATGATGTCTCTGTTCCTTTCTGGTCTATATTACTTTTGGGTTTGCTGTTCACCTAAAGGATCCCTTTTAATATTTCCTGCAGGGCTGGTTTAGTGACCACAGATTCTTTTAGTTTCTATCTGTCTTGGAAGCTTTTTATCTCTCCTTCTATTTTGAATGAAATTCTAGCTAGCTAAAATATTCTTGGCTACCTGTTTTTCTCCCCTGTTTTAGCCCTCTTAATATATCATGCCAGTCCTCTGGGTAGGTCTGCCAGGGTCTCTGCCAGCTATCTGCCAGGTCTCTGTGGGTAGGTCAGCTCCCAGCATAATGTTTCTACCTTTATAGTTAATGGACCTCTTATCCTGAGCTGCTTTTAGGATTTTCTCTTTGTCTCTGAGATTTACAAGTTTCACTATTATGTGTATGGTGTTGACCTATTTTTATTGATCTTGATTGCGGTTGTCTGTGTCTCCTCAACTTGAATGCCTGTTTCCTCCCCCAGATTAGGGAAGTTTTCTGCTATAATTTGCTCCAGTATACTGCCTGCCCCTGTTCTTGAGGAAAATGGCCTTATTAAGAGATCCTATATTCCCCTGCCATGTAGTGTCCCTTGTTCTCTAGGCCCTGGCACTACCAAGAGTGTTACCAGTGTGTGCTATATGTGTTCTGCTGTTTTGTTCTGGCTGCTTTATTTTTTAGGTCAGTGGTCTGCATAGACTCTCCTAGATTGTTGTGAGCACTCTTTGGTCCCTGGCCTGAATGTGGCACATTTTAGCTAGGTGTGGTCTGGTCTGCTCATCAGGTGGGACCTGTTGCCACCACCACTGGAACTGAGGCCCTGCAAAACTCTGTAGTCAGGAGACATGGTATTGGCAGAGATTTGGACTAGTCTTCTGGAGGAGGGGTCTTGCCACTCTGGGCCTGAGGCAGGCATGACTGTGAAGGGCAGTTCCACTGGAGCATGGTGGGAGTGGGGCTTGGTGTAAGCAAGGTGGTGAGTGTCAGCATACTGCACTGGTTCTCACATGTGGCCCTGTGATTATGCTGAGGGTTGGGGAAGCAAAATAGTAGGTCCTTTTTTACTGGAGGAGCCTTTCCATGAATGCTGCCTCTGAGATGCACTCACAATGAGCACATAACCTCCCCACTGTGTACCCCTACTGTCTTCAGATCACTTTTTCCATGCTGCTTATCCACAGGTTATTTGTCTGCCTCCTTTCTAAGAGCAGTGCAATGCCCTTGGGCTCTACCCCAGTCAAGCCCACTGACCTTTAAAACTCCAGACTTTACACCTCGCTGGTTGCAAGAACTCAAAAAATTTGGCCCCTCTTGCTTTCCCGTCCAATTGATAGGGGTTTTGATCTCCCCTTGGGTGCCCCTGTGTATTAGTCTGCCTCTTGTCCTTCTCTCCAACCACAGTTTGCTCCTTAACACGGTGGTCATGATCTGTTTCTCTCCCAAACCAGATCTGAGCACTTTCTACCTTCTTCAGTGTGACCTCTTTTATACATCTGGCTGTGGAGTTTGTTCTGCTACTGTTCAGGTCAATTTCTGGTATAATTAGGATGATTTGCTAGTTATCTAATTGCTTTTATGGGATGAGATGAGCCTTGTGTCCTCTTACTCTGCTACCATCTTCCATTCTCCCACCTCAAAACATCATTTCTGCAATCAGCATCATTCTCTCCTTCACTTGGATGATTACTATTCATCCTTCAGGTATCAGACAAAGTCTCCTTGATCTTCTAGACCAGTTATTATTGCATGTCATAATTCTTTATTTATCTTTCGAAAGATCACATTTTTTGTTATTAATTACTATCAGTCCATGTGCTTAGATCTGTAAGTTCTTCAAGACTGGGTCTCAGTTTGTCCTGATCACCAGCCCTAATGTCATCTTCTCAACAAGATTTCAATAAAAATTTGAGGGCCTGGAATTAAGGGATATCTGTTCTCTATAAAGCAAATATTTGCCTTTCTAGGATTTATCATCAAATGAGCCCATGCTCAAGTTAGGGATATAATTTTTGACCAAATTAGGGCACTTGATGGGGTGTGCTTATTGCTGTGTGATTCAAATAGTGACTTGAGTAAAAAGTTAAAAGCATTGATTTACTGTAAGATGATTCTCAGTGAATAACACAGTCTTTATGCAACATCATAAAGATTACAGAACATTGAGAGGTCCAACAAAATACAACGTGTTTTCGTCAGCCTCTGGAAAATTCCCATGTTTTTGTAACTACTTGGAATTCACCTGCCATGTATAAGGTTTATCACATCTTAGACCTTATTCAAAAGAAGGGCTACTTCTTCAGAAAGACAATGTGACCTAGTTTTCAAACTGGATTACAACACACCTGTAGAAATATATTTTTGCACATCAGGGTATGAAAGCCACAAGAGACCCTGGAGGATTAGGTCACCTTCTTGGATACTCAGTTTTAGCATTAGATGTGAGAAGAATCTATTTTTATAATGATTAGGAAAGTATTATTTTGTAGTATAGAAATTTATTAAGTGAGAAGTAAATAAAATGTGCTCGGTTAAAGGCTTTCCAGAGGAAAATATATAATTATATAGTTCTGTGTGTTTGGAAATACTTTGCATTACATTAGTGCAAGTGGAATATACTAAATCAGTAGAATTAGGGGAACATGACTCAGTCAGCAAGCTATGCCTGCCTTGGTCAGCAAGAAATTTAGAAATATAAGGTTGACTGAGGAAGACTGTTTGGTTTTGATTTTCTAAGCATCACATGAAGTTAGAGGGACTGAGTTGGATTTTGGCAGGAGATTGTAGTGAGACCATAAATGCAGTTGAATAAGAGACCATTCGAAGGATAGATCTATAGGAAAACTGGGCTGTAAGCTCAGCAGTTTCTCAGGCATCATTTCTGTCCGTTATTCTTCCCAGTAGCATGGACACCACAAGTATAAGAAAACCAAATAAAAAAAAAGTGATATGAAAGAAAACTGACTGAGTCACCCAGGCACCCCCTCAGAGACTTTAGTAATTTGCCTGGATTAATTAACAGCTTTGAGAATTGACACCTATCTACCTATCTGTCATCTATTTGAATCCTCTATCAGTATCTTTCTAGCAAAGTAGCAATATTTATCATTAGTGAAAGAGTACTGAAGGGCTTCAATGCAAAGCATTTTGCTTACCTTACTTCTCATTCACCATGGATAAATTGTTTTAATATCTGTTGGTTCATTTCTTATCGACAAATATGTCTTAATTTACATTTCCCCCAGAAGCAGATCCTGAGACAAGTGAAATTTAAGTTTATTTGAAAGGTACAAGGAAATGAGGAAGAGACACAGGGAAGGAAAGAGGCTAATAGAGGTATTTTTGAGTCATTCACCTTGATGAGAGAGTAGAGATTAATTCTATAGGAAAAATCCAGGAAAAAAGGAAGCATGTACTCCTGAAATAACCTACTTGCTGTTGGAAAGAGCTGTTATATTGGTGTACCTTCTTCCATCAGGTGGTTGTTGAATTCTGCTATGGGTGGTTGTTAATTGCTTTGCACTTCTGACCTATCCCAGCAGTGGGCAGAGTGACCTTCTGGTAAAAGTTCTGAGGCAGATATGCAGGTGGCAGTTATCTGCAGCATTTGGAAACTGTTGAGTCCAAAGGCATACAGAGAACACACCTACAACATCTACTGCAATATATCTTAATGTTTAGTATTTTTCATAATTGATTATTCTGCTTTCACAGTAAGGATTGAAATCACATCATTGTCTTATTTTTTTTTTTTGTTTCCTAAAACTTCATTATAGTTTTTGTTCTTGTGTTGCTTAGTCTTGTCTTTTAGATAATACACATCCTATCTGTCTTCTATAACTAATACGTTTTATACTTCCCTTTATAAGATGAATATGTTGGGACTCGCTTACTATCTCCCATAGTTTTCTATTTTTTTCACATTCCAACTCCTGTCTTTTGTATATCTACTTTTATAATCTAATTTTCTTTCCCATTTGTGACATTACATGCTGTATTTATATACTCTTCTGTGATGTATTTACCTTATATACAGTTTGCTTATAGGTTGAGTCTATAAGTTGAAAATTAACAAATAATATCATCAAATACGTGCATTCACATTCCAAATACCTTCCAGTATAGATGGTTCTGGAATCTCTATAACCTTCTGTGTTACTCTGCTTTGATAACTCTTTATGCTTGCTCTACAGTCATCTTGCGAATTTCTTTTAATACTTTTTTGTAATTGGAACTGCTATTTCCTATATCCCATATATTTCTTTTCTCCCTTCTTTATTTTATGGGGGCATCTTCTCAAATTGCTTCCCAAGGAATGGTGTGTCATTGGAGGTGTCTGAGTGCATAAGCTTGTATGTATGTATGTATGTGTATATATATATACATATACATATAAGGATAGATTTTTTTTCTCAACTTACATGTTTGATACTTCAGATTAGCATACAGTTCTAGGTGGAACATAGTGTAATCCTTAAAACATTCAACACCTATTTCCACTCTGTTCTAACATTCTAATTTATTTGTAAGGGACTTACTGTTCCACTCCATACTGACCTCCATCTCAGAATAATTTAGAATAGTCCCTTTATTCCTCGTGATTCTGAAATTTTGCAGTGGTGTCTAGGCATGAACCATTTCAATGACTAGGCAGGCCTTTTAATTCTGATTAATTCTGTGCTTTAGCTCGGGGGGAAATCCCTCCTTCTTTTTTTACTCTTGAATCCATTTTTTTCTTCTCTTTTGTGATGACTATTAGGAAGATATATATCTTAGATTGTTACTCTGTATTCTGTTCTCATTTTATTTATTTTTTATTATTTTTTAAATTTTTTATTATTTTATTATTTATTTATTTTTTATTATTTATTTGTTTTTAACATTTTGTTTATTTATTTGACAGAGATTACAAGTAGAGAGGCAGGCAGAGAGAGACGAGGAAGAAGGCTCCCTGCTGAGCGGAGAGCCCGATATGGGGTTCAATCCCAGGACCCTGAGATCATGACCTGAGCCGAAGGCAGAGGCTTTAACCCACTGAGCCACCCAGGTGCCCCGGTTCTCATAATTTTTATCTTCATAATAAAATCAGAAGATTTTCTTAGATTTGTCTTCCAATTTAAATATTTTTGTTACAATTTTAGTTGTTTTAAGACTTCTGTTTTGTTACTTTTCATAACATTTTGTTCTTTATAGATGCTTATATTAAAGACCCTTTCACAGATAACACAAATAGGGAGAAAAAAACACACTGAGGCTACAACACGAGATTCATTTGTTTATAGATCTTGACTTTTTTATTATTATTATTAGTCTTCCTTTAAATGTCTGATAAGCCCTAGAGGTTTTTTTCATGTTTATGGGTGAGAATGTATTATTTGAAACAAAGTAGTCAAGAGAAAGATATTCTATTAGGTGAAGGAGGCAAGAAGCCATTCAGTATGCCTAGAACCCACCCCACCTTGTTCTTTTCATTTTGAGTATTAAGCCATTAAAAACTACTTTATCATTGTTTTATTAGTATTTTAGATAATTTAAATCCATGTCCTCAGTCTGTTTTTTTTATATAGAAATTTTGTATATTTACCATATAACCTTTTTTTTTTTTACCTGAGGAGGACATTTTAGACTTCACCATTCACAGCTTCTGGGGATGTATGTCTCCCATCTCTCTTGGAGGGATCCTTTAGCAGAAATAAATATCGGGAAGTACTATGGGATAAAGAAGGCTGGGAGCTGATAAAGTTTCACCTTCTCTTTTTAAGATCACAATTGACCCTTGAACAACACAGATTTGAACTGTACAAGTCCACCTAAATGTGGATTTTTTTCAGTAAATACAGAATAGTACTGTAAATGTATTTTCTCCTATATATGATTTTATTAATAACATTTTCTTGTCTCTAGATGACTTTATTCTAAGAATATAATACATATCAAATATGTGTTACTTGACTGTTGATATTATCGGTAAGGCCTCTGGTCAACAGGAGTCTATTAGTAGTTAGTTTTTTGAGAGTCAAAAGTTATATGTGGAGTTTTAGTGGCCTGGGTGGGGGGTGGATCCCTAAACTCCTGTGTTGTTCAAGGGACAAATCTACTCACTTTAGAATCTTATATTCCTCACTTTTCTGAGATCAGTTTCTTAATTTGACAAAGGAAAGTAGTAATATTTGCCTACCTCACAGGAGTTTTTTGAGTATCAAATAAAATGTATGAAATTATTTGGAACACTTAATATTATGCACTCTATTAGGGACATAAAGGTAAATAAAATATCCCTCTGAAAGTTCATGTCACAACCAATCTTAGAAGACTGTCCACAATGTCAGAATAGAGAGCAGTAAATATTATTAGAGAATAGTATTATTTCAAGCAATTATCACTTACAGAAATTTTATAGTCTATAAGCTATTTTATGTAGGGGAAATAAATCCTTTTTTAAACAGATTTCCTTTGGGTAAATTTTCACTTTAAGTATAAGTAGATAACTACAGCCTCAAAAAAGGGCTTCCTCAAAATCAAAAAACAAATAAGTGATAGAACTGGTGTTTAAAAATAATTCTGATTAAATTCTTGCTTCCTCACCAAAGCTTTACAAGAGCATTTTATATTTCAAAAGAAAATTTGCAAGATTTACAAAATGTGTTACAGAATAGATAGGAAAGAAGAAGCTATAAAGAGCAAATGCTTGTCCTAAAATGAAATGAAATTAATAGTAAAAAAAAAATAGCACTTGGTTAGTGAGTTTCTTTCAAATAATGTCAAATAGAGATGTCAGATGAATTTCTTCAGTGATGATCTTGGCTTTCTTTCTTTCTTTCTTTCTTTTTTTTTTTATCTTGACTTTTGTAGCTAGGAAAGTAAAATTGGAAAGTCAGGCTTGCACGCAGTATGATCTGATGATTCAGACTATAAGAAAAATAGTGAGAACAGCATTAGCTAAAGGCCAAAAACTGTTGTCCCTCCAGTTCTTAAATGTGAATCCTATCATTAGAGATTAGATAGGATCATGTACCTGGATATCAAAATGGGAATAATTTACGAAGAGAGGTGTGTTCTCATGAAGATTCAACTCCTGCATTCTCCAGAAGCTGCATCGGAGAAATCATCATGAACAAAATCTCCAGAAAATGAGAATTAAAATAATCCAGGCTTGAAAAATCAGAAGCATTTCCCTGTATAATGAAAGTCTTTGTGCTGATCTGTAATAATACCCTGGCTGGGTTTATTTTAGCATGGAAAATGCTAAACTCTTTGAATGGTTTGAGGTTGATAATCAAGCAATGTGCATTCTATGGTAGAGGGTATGATTGGGTTAAAAAGAATCTTGAGTTTTAATGTCAACTCTGTTCTTTAGGTAATTGATTTAGTCTGATTATATCTGTTCCCTTATTTACATGGTGAGGGGACTGAAATACATGTCCCCTAAGGTTCCTTTAAGCTATGATATTCTAAGACCAGCTCTGTTAATCTATATGTCAGTACCATTCATTGTAGATTCTTCCAGTGATGGGTTCCAATAAATCATGACTTTCAGTCATATAAGCTTGTATTCACTCCCCCTCATATTCATATGGCCTTGAGAACATTACTGTCTTTGGCCAGTGGAGACATTAGCAAACTTGTTACAAGCAGAGGCTTGAAAGGCACTTGTGCATTGTTTTTTGCTTTCATGGAACACTGACCTGTAGCTGCCACTTACAAAATCCAGTCCAGCTTATTGAAGAATAAGAGACTGACATGGAAGCAATGAGGCACCCCAGCTGATAACCGCGATCAACTGCCAGATAGGTTACTGAGGTTTTCTTGGACCTTCTAGCCATGGGAGTGCAGCTACATGGTCAAACCCAGGCAAAATCAGCAGAGAAACCACCAAGACATATAAGATTATCATGGGAAATAATCAGTCACTGTTTTAAGACACAAAGTTTTAGCTTGTTACTGGACAATGCATATCTGACACACCTTTCAAAGAGGGTTTCACACAAATAGAATACTGAGCTATTCTAAATTTAGATTGGACAATTTTTATTTGGTTACTGCATATGAGCAGTTTAAAAAAGATCTTGCTAATCACTACATTGCCAGCACTAAATGCAGTGTCATCACTATCTTAGTTATGTATTCATTATGTATTATTGTAGTACAAATTATCCCAAACCTTGTTAGTTTACTACAACTCCTCTGTATTATTTCATAGTTGTTCTGGTGTAGGAATTCTGGCATAGCGTATCTGTTTCAGAGTCTAACTAAACGGCAGTCAAGGTATTGAGGAGGGTTATAGTTTTATCTGAAGGCGTAAGTGGGGGAAATAACGATCCTTGCTCTCTCCCATGGTTGTTAGAAAGATTCAGTTCCTTGCAGGCTTTTGGCCCACTATGGCCAACCATTTTTTGCCTTGTGGACCTAACATTGCACCTTCATCAAAGACAGAAGGAAAGGGAGGGTGCCAAGATGACAGAAGACTCAGTATTATATGACTTGAACATGGAAGAGACAGCTCATCACTTTTGCTGTATTCTGTTTGCTAATCTCTAGATAAAACTTTCACTCAAGGGCAAGGACTAATGCAGGAATATAGATTCCAAGAAGGAGGGATCATTGTGGGTCATCTAAAGAAGTCTTCCTATTATTGGTCCATAGTAAATGCTGAATGTACTTTTGAAAAGATTGATAAGTAATTGAATAAGAAACCATGCTTTGATCAACAAATATGTGTTAGGCACTGTGTTTTCTGCTGCTGATACTTCAGCTGTAATGGCACAGGCCCTGCATTTTAGAGCATACAGTGAAGTAAGGGATACAGAGGTATAAAATGTAATGCTGTACAATAAAAAAAATGCTAACCTGTATTTCTTGTGGAATGAATAAAGTACAAATGGAATTCAAAGAGAACATGATTGGGCGCCTGGGTGGCTCAGTGGGTTAAAGCCTCTGCTTTCGGCTCAGGTCATGATCTCAGCGTCCTGGGATCGAGGCCCGCATCAGGCTCTCTGCTCAGCAGGGAGCCTGCTTCCTCCTCTCTCTCTGCCTGCCTCTCTGCCTATTTGTAATCTTTCTCTGTGTCAAATAAATAAAATCTTAAAAAACAAAAAAAAAAACCAGAACATGATTAATTTTGTTGAATAAGTGAAGGTGGAATTTTTTAAAAGTATGGTATCTAAGCTCTGCTTCTAAGGATGATTCATTATTTTCCATCTCTAGAGTTGGAAATAATGGGAAGAAGTGTATTTCACATCGAGTAACATGTCGCAAGGTGTGTGTGTGAAGCAGAGGGTGAGGGACAGACAGATATTTGGACTAGTTGGAATTTTTCCTCTTGATTTTTCCCCAAACATGTGTTCTCCTCTAAAGTTTGTTGAAGAACCATCTGTCCCATACTCTTTAATTGACCCGGTGAAGGTCTGTAAAGCAAGGCACACAGCCCAGTAGATGAGAAGATAGGATACAGATGCAAAGAGGAACCCACGTGTCACTGATGGCCCAGTTGCCCTTCTCTCCAGAATTGTTCAGGTTAATTGCACATTGGAGAAAATTGACTAAGTTATAAGTTTTGAGTAAAACTGTGCTAAAACCAGTCATTTCAGATGGAAAAGAGGAGGTCCTTTGACACCAGGGCATTTCTGAGGATGTGTTGTGGAGGAGAATTTAATGATCTGTAAACTTTCACATCTGTTGACAGTTGCTCTCCACTGATATCATAGAGAGCAACATGAAAGTGTGATTTTTAAAATGAGTCTACTGAAGGTTTTATTAAAATTATGAATAGAAATAAAGTACATAAAACTGTGAAGTGTCATTTGGGTAGGACTCTCTTACTATGTTTTACACTGGATAAATAAGAATGGTAAAAGTGGATTTTGAATATTCAAGAACGTGATTCGGATTCATAACTAAGTTCAAATCCTGGCTCTGTTAGTTCCTAGCTATGTGGTCTTGCATAAATCCCTTAGTGTCTATGAGCTTAAGAATCCTTATCTATAAAATGGGGATATAATTACTAATTGATTTGTGTTGAGAAGTCACTGAGTATTACTGTAAAAATGCTTCAACTTAGTAGGCATTTGTGTTTCTTTCCTTTTTTGTTGTATGCCCCAAAGTGTGAGGAAATACATCTCAGAATGCTTCCTGTCCTAGCCTTTTCATATACTTCATAATTTGACAGTGTTATCTTTGACAGTATTGCCACTTGACCAGAAATCCATTATCAAGAATGTTTCCCCAAAACCTGGATTCACTCCATGTCAAGTCAGCAAAGGTGACTATCTCCCAAGATTCCCAAGTTAGTCCAGAGTTGTATCATTGAGATAGTAAGGCAAAAAGATGACCTACCTAATCCAAAGAGAGACACCTTGAGTATCCGATCATGGGTGGCCAATATTGCAGTCTTCTCAGACCAGGTATACACTAAAGGTTTAGTTATCTAGACTAAAGATTATGAAGCTCTTATTGGAGATGACATTGGTTCTCCTGCCTTCTAAGTAGAGGTGATCTATTCATTCTCAGAATTGCGCTGCATGGTGTCTCAAACAACACATATTCTACCTAAGAGAAAAACCTCAGCATTAACAGGTAGAAGATGCCTAAGTTAAGGATTTGGAGTAGGGCAAGGCTCAATTTGGAGATATTATACCCTCCTGAAAGTCTTTGAAGGAAACCTCTTAGTACAAATAGAAGGTGGTTTGTGAAGGCAAAGGCAAGATACTGGTAAGAAAGTCAATCAATCAAATATTGTTAGAAAATGCATATGCATGATAGCTATAGTTTAAAATGAATGAGATATGCTAGTGTATAGCAAAGTAGGGGGAAGGAGGAATTTTCGTGCAGTTTCTTCAAATAATTAGTCTCATAGTTAACATTTTTAGGTGGAAAAAATTTAAAAAAATTCGTAATTGTCAATAAAAAGTTCTTACTGGTAAAATCTTCCCAAGAAACTACCCTAAGGACTATGAGCCCGCAATTCTTGGTTCCTTCTTCCTTTTCCATATAACAGCTTTTTAGATACTCTGTGCTCTTCTCCACCCACACCACTTCCCCCATATTCATAATTTTCTCTCATCCAGGCTTCTTACCTCACTTTTCTTACCCACTACACATATCATGGTTTTAAGATATCTCCTCATTCTGGTCATTCATCTGTCTTTGTCCAGAAAAAGAGAAGTGAAGTATTCTGACTCTGCTACTTCTAGACCTAGTTTCCTTAAGTTTTCTGATTTTCATTTCCATATGAATAAACTATGTAGAAATTGCCTATTTTGCGTCTGAAAGTTGTTGCAAAGGATGATACAGAAGCTTGTGTGTGAGGAAACTATAAAATGGCTATTGTATGGCAAGAATGAAATAATTGTTGGTTGTTACTGTTACTAGTATAATATTATCAATGCTACGACTATCCCTGTTTTCCTTTCTAAACTGTAAGTTCTTAAAGATAGAGCTTTGTGCATGTCTTACACATGTCTTACTCTGTACCTAATGTAGGTCTTTAACAGATAAGGGGACCAAATATTTTGGCAGATTGGATAACAATTAGAAAAAAAATAAAACCTTAAATATGAATTGACAACATAGGAAAAAGAAAGGATACTGGAAATCTTCTCCAAAAAATCTTTGGAGAATAATTAAGAAGGATAATGCCCAACTCTCAGCATAGAACCTGTCCTTTAATTGTAAAGCACAGGATATCAAGTCAAAGCAGATTTCATGAATTCTGAGCCTGAAGCAGCAGAGAAGTTAGCCCTCCGTGTTGTTAGGAGTATTCAAAGTTTGAATACTCCTGACTGGCAGTACACCTTATATTCAGATTTGTTTAGCATCTCCACAGGCTTCTCTCTCTCTCTCTCTCTCTCCCTCTCTCTCTCTTTTTTTTTTGGAAGGAAAGCCTTGGCTTGAGGATGCAGAAAAAGCCCTACTTTACCTATTAGGCAGCTGAGGACAATGTTGCAGTTCATCATCACACATAGGTCCCCTGGGCTGTTGAGGTAGAAACAGAAACCATACATAAGCAACTCTCCAAGCCAACAATGTGGTGGTCCTTTTTATTGATAATTATCTCTTACATATCTGAATAAGCTTAGGCTTCTGAAGGTGTAAAAAAATGCCTTGGAGGTATAGCTAGCAAAAATTAACACTCCACTGCACATCCTAATTAGGATTTAATTAGGGAATTAAAAAAATGCCGAGCACATGTTTTTAGCAAGTGCATAATCACTGACTTAGTGCTTGTAGGTTTTCTACATATTTTTCATTGTAAATATCCAGCTATAATTGTCGTTTAGGTCAGACTTTAAGAATTCAAATTCTTATTCAAAATAATGAGAATTTGTTTTTTTTAAGCATAATGTCCTCTAGTATAGTTTTTATGTCTTTTAATTTACTATGTATTCTACCCAGTTCCTTCTCCTAACATAGAATCTGGGTGGTGTCGTCCTTGTGATATGATGTATTACTCTTTAACAAAGCCCCGCATCTTGTATTTACAACCAGTGCATAAAGAAAAAAAAAAGTGACAACTGCATCTGTGTTCTTGTTCCTGAGAGATTTGTAACAAACCATGACTGTAAAACTGCAGTCTCTTTTTCATAGTGAATGTTGTGTGTATGCCTCCAACTCTGACCAAACTTCTGGAGTGATTTATAGCACATCTGTTTTGACCTGCCCCTGATAATATTCAAATTAAAGTCACAGTTGGAAAAGAAAGTGGTCTGTGCCATGTGAGTTCCACTAAAGGTATAGAAACCGTTCCAAGTTTGATTTGTGACCACTGTCATCAGCTTTTAAAAGCCACAGCTGATGGAGAATAATGTCTGATGTTGATTTCTTAATCACACCACCATTATAGAAATAATAGGTTGCTACAGTGATAATCATTACCCCCTTTCTGATGGTATTTCAGTGCCTTTTACAGCCACTTCTAATGACCATTGAACTGTTTGGTCTAATGAGTGAGAAGACTCCAACATCTTTATTCAAAAGTCACTAATGATAATTGCCACCTATCACCCCATTCTCCAGAGCCCAGAACGTATGTCCACTGAATCCCATTATCATCACTGCAGGTCCACATCCCAACCTTACTAGACTCGAGTAATTAGGGCTAATTTATATCTGATCCTATGATAGCTGTAGACATTTTTCTTGAATTCCTGTTTTTTGTTGTGTCTGAATATCACTCGAGTCTAGAAAAAATTTTTAAAGCTTTTATTGAAGAATCATAAATATGATTAGTGACAGTTTTAATGTCAACAAATCAATGAAAAATTCACAACTATATTCATTTTTACAGTGTGGAGTACTGTTTAAGAGCAAGACTTCTGGAGTGTAGTAGAATTATATTTAAAATCTTAGTTGCACTGCCTAATAGCTATTGTAACCCCAGGCAATTCAACACTGAAGCTCAGTGTTTTGTCTCTAAAATGGGAATAAGAAATAGAGCTTTTTTCTTGATATGGTGGTTATCAGTATTAAATCCAAATAGCAGAGCTATTATTATATTATCACTGTCATTACCATTATGATACTCACCCTACATGTTTCTCCTTTTTATAGACAATGAAGAACCCCACTGAGTTATCAGAATAAGTACATGATTAGGATTCCATTGATGTGAAACCAATAAACCAGGTGTGGTTGTTGAGTGGATGGTGTGGGTCATTGCTATGGGTCTCTCTGTGAGAAGCAACTGAATCTTCAAGCTTTTATTCTTAACATGTGACATGAGATAGAAGAGCTGGTAAATGGTTGGAAAAACAAAGGGCAACAAAGAGGGAAACAGCCAAGACTCACTTTTTCTTAGTTTCATGAAAATCACATGAAGGAGATAGCAGTATTTCTATTTTATAGGTAAATAAGCTGAACTTACAGAAGCGAACCAAGTCTGATGTCAAAGAGCTAATAAATGGTGGAAATGGTCTTGATTAAAGACACATAAGCAATATGACCTTTTGAAGAATTCATGAAGTGCAATCTGGTTAAAATACATACTTAGAGATGAGCCCAAAGAATGTATGGAGGAAAGCAACAGTGGCATATGCTGCACAGAATTTGCAGGTGTTAGAGGACATCAGAAACTAGAACGATTTTTTGTGTATTTTTTTTTAAAAGATTTTATTTATTTATTTGACAGAGAGAGATTACAAGTAGGCAGAGAGAGAGGAGGAAGCAGGCTCCCTGCTGAGCAGAGAGCCGGATGCGGGCCTCGATCCCAGGACGCTGAGATCATGACCTGAGCTGAAGGCAGAGGCTTTAACCCACTGAGCCACCCAGGCGCCCTTTTGTGTACTTTTAAAGCTAAAAATAGTCATTAATGACAGTAGGAGTTATGTCATGTTAGAGATTATGGAAGAAAACATCTAGAAGGGAGACTGTTTAATTATCACGACAGAAGTTTATCACAAAGGAACCTAGATCTGTCCCCAATATTCTGAAGTTAGAAACACAGACATGTTTTAAATCATATTCATAATTAATATGATTTATTGTAAACTGTAGATCTCTCATTAAAAATGTTAAGACTTGGCTAGGAGGCAATGATATGGTTTACATCTCCATTCTAAGAGTAATTCAGCATTAGTTATGACACTGAATATAGTTAGTTACAGACACTGAAATCATGATAGTATTTTATCTCCTCCCATCAAGAGTTGGAGCTTATTTCCCTAGCATATAAATATGGCTGGCTTTGTGGTGTCTGATCATGTGAGAAGGTTCAGATCAAGACTCAAGAGATGTTGCAGCTTCCACCCTGGCTGTTCTTGGACTCATTTGACTACAATGTGAACAAGCCAAGGCAAGCCTACTAGGGGATGGGAGACAAAATGGGAAGAGGTCCCAGTCATGCCTGCCATCCCTATCCAGGCATATCATGGACCATCCAACCCCAGGCACCCTATAAATCCAAAAGCTTAGGTAGTTTCAGCTAAGCCAGGCCCAAATCTGAAGAACTATCTATATGATCTCAACCTAAATTGGTGAGTCACAAAATTAAGAGCTACATAAATAGTTGATGATTTAACTTACTAAGCTGGGGTTTATTTGTTATACAGCAAATGCTAACTGATATAAATTAGCCCAAACTCTTCTAATGTCCTAGTTTTATGAAATGCTTGCTTAATATTTTGAGCTATTTTAGGAATTCTTAATTTTCTTATAAAAATACTTTTGTTTATTCAACTTTTGAATAAAAATACATTCACATGATTCAAAATTCCAAAGTTACAAAAGGATATAGCATACAATTGTACTGTGTATTTCCCAGATATACCTTTTTTACCCAGAGGGATATTATGTGTAATTTACTACTCTGAAGTATACTTCCAAAGGTATTTTAACCATATAAAATATGTGTATCTTATACACATATTTTGTACCCATCTTCTCTGAGATGTTTTCTAGACTAACTTCCTCAAGTCATGACTCTTTTGTTCCTTCTTATTATTTTTGAACTTAGACTTTGTTTTTAGAGTAGTTTTAGGTTCACAGCAAAATTGAAAGGAACAGAAATTTCCCATATGCCTCCTGCCCCCACATGTTTGTAGCCTTCCCTATTATCAATATCCCCCCATCAGTTTGGTATATTTGTTACAAAGGATGACTTTACATTGACACATTATAATCACCCAAAGTCCATAGTTTATTATATATTTCATTCCTGGTGTTGTGCAGTCTATGAGTCTGGACAAATGTGTAATGACATGTATTCATAGTTACAGTGTCATGTACAATATTTTCACTGCTCTAAAAATCTCCTGTGATCTGCATATTTATTCTTTCCCCTCTTCCCACCTCTTAATCCCTGGCAACCACTCATCTTTTTACCATCTTGATAGTTTTGCCTTTTTCAGGATACCACATAGTTGGAATCATATGGTATGTAGCCTTTTCAGACTGGCTTCTTTTATTTAATAACATGCATTTAAAAATTCCTTTGTGTCTTTCATGGCTCAATAGTTTATTTCTTTTCAGTACTGAATAATAGTCCATTGTCTATATGTGTACCACACTTTATCCATTTACCTGCAGAGGGGTATCTTCATTGTTTCCAAATTTTGGCAGTTAGCAGTAAAACTGTTATGAACATCCATGTGCAGGTGTTTGTGTGAACATAAGTTTTTAACACCTTTGGGTAAATACCTGGAAGTGTGATTACTGGATCGTATGGTGAAAGTATGTTTAGTTTTGCAAATAAACCTCTGTCAGATTGTCTTCCAAAGTGGCTGTACCATTTTGCATCCTCATTGACGATGGATGAGAGTTTTTGTTGCTCCATGTCCTCACCAGCATTTGGTGTCGTCAGTGCTCTAGATTTTGACCATTCTAATAGATGGGTTGTATCTCATCATTGTTACTGTTTTAAAAGATACATTTATTTATTTTAGAGAGAGAGAGAGTGTGTGTATGTAATGGGGAGGGTGAGAGGGGGAGAGAAAGATAAACTCAAGCAGACTCCTTACTGAGTATGGGTCCTGATTTGGTGCTCAATCTCATATGACCTGAGCTGAAACCCAAGGGTCAGATGTGTAACTGACTGAGCCACCCAGGACCCCCTCTTTTTGTGCTTTAACTAATGACATATGATGCGAAGTATCTTTTTACATGAGTATTTGCCAGTTTTATATCTTCTTTGATGAGGTGTCTGTTAAAGTCTTCAACCCATTTTTCAATCAGGTTATTTTCTTATAGTTTTAAGAGTTCTTTGTATATTTTGAATACTTTTCTGGATATAGTCCTTTTCCAGATGTCTGTTTTACAAATACATTCTTGGAGTGTGTGGCTTGTCTTCTCATCTCTTGATACTGCCTTTTACAGAGCAGAAATTTTTAATTTTTATCAAGTCTGGCTTATCGTTGATTTCTTTCATGGATCATACTTTGTTGCTATATCTAAAAATTCACTGCTATCCCCAATGTTATCTAGATTTCCTCCTGTGTTATCTTCTAGGAGTTTTATAGTTTTGTATTTTCCATTTAGGTCTATGCTCCTTTTGAGTTAATTTTTGTGAAGGGCGTAAGGTCTCTGTCCAGATTCCTTTTTTTGCAGGTGGATGTCCAGCTGGTCCTCTGCTATTTGCTATTTGCTTCATTGATTTGCCTTTGCTCCTTTATTAAAGTTCAGTTGACTATATTTATGTAGGTGTATTTTGGGGCACTTTATTCTGCTTGTTTGATCTCTTTGTTCTTTCACCAGTATTGCAGTATCTTGATTAATGTAGCATTATAGTATGTCTTGAAGTTGGATAGTGTCAGTGTTTTAACTCTATTATTCTTCCTTCAATATTATGTTGACTGTTTGGGGTCTTTTTCCTCTCCATATATACTTCAAAATGTTTTGTCACTATAGATAACTATGGAATTTTTACTGAGATTGCATTTAATCTATAAATCAAGTTGTGAAGAACTGACATGTTGATGATACCGAGTCTTCCTATCTATGAACATGGAATATCTCTCTATATTTTTGAGGTGTTCTTTGATTTTATTCATCACAGTATTGTAGTTTTCCTTTGAAATTTGTACATATTTTGCTATATTTATATGTAAATATTTCACACACTGGGTGCCAATGTAGATGAGATTTTTAAAATTTCAAATGTCACTCCATCACTGGTATATAGGAAAGTGATTAACTTTTATATATTAACCATGTGTCCTGCAACCTTCCTTTAATTGCTTATTAATTTCAGAATTTGTGTATATGTGTGTTTGCATTCATGTATGCATGCCTCTAGCCTTTTAGATTTCCTATGTAGATGGTCTGTCATCTAAAAGAAAGAGCTTTGCTTCTTTTTTTTCCACCAATAAGAGTACCTTTTATTTTATTTTCTTGGCTGTTGCATTGCCTAGAATTTCCAGTATAATACTGAAAAGTAGTGATTAGTGGTGATATCCTTGCCTTGTACCTCATCTTAAAGGGAGAGCTTTATGTTTTTCACTGTTAACTATGATCTCAACTGTAGGCTTTTTGTATGTGTGTGTGTGGATATTCTTTATCAAGATGAAAAAGCTCCCCCTCTATGACTAGGTTATTGAGAGTTTTTATCATGAAAAGGTATTGGATTTTTTTCTAATGCTTTTTCTCCATCTTTTGATATGATCATGTGATTTTTCTTTTTAACTGATTGATGTTGGTGATGGATAACATTAATTGATTTTCAAATGTCGAATCAGCCTTACATATCTGAAATAAATCCCAGTTAGTCATAGTGTGTAATTCTTTTCATATATTGTTGGATTCAATTTGCTAATATTTTATTCGGGATTTTTACGTTTATCATTGCTTCTTATAATGTAGTTTCCTTATAATGTCTTTGTCTGGTTTTGGTATTAGGATAATCCTGAACTGATTGAATGAGTTAAGAACTATGCATCTGCTTCTACGTCTGAAAGAGATTGTAGAGATTCGATGTAATTTCTTCTATGAGTGTTACATATCATTCAGCAGTCCAACCAATACTTGTGACCACATCCTGAAAATGAGAAAAACATTTTAGGGAAAACTTTATTTAAAAAATCAAAGCTATCACTTAATATCCTCTTCAGAATAAGTATGTGTGACTTTGATTCATTTATACAACTAATATTTACTAAATGCATGGTGATGTTCCTTGGTGCTATGAGGAAAAAATTATTAAATAGATGTTATCTTTTCCCTCAAATTGATTGAATGAAACTGATGGGGTGATAGGTATATCATAAAATGCTTGCCACATACTAGGATATTAATTGATTTTTTATACAAGGCTGATAAAAAGCATTTATTACTAATGACTCAGTAATTAGAAAAAGTTAAGTAACATAAGAGTGGATGGACAAATTGATTCTGATTCAGGAGAAAGTGTAATGGCTTTTTATTGAAATAATGGAGACTTTTCATAGAGGAGGAGTAACATGATTTGTGCTTTGAAGAATATATAGAACTTAGGTTAAGAGGAAGATAGGTTGGCTGTTGAGTAAAGACATTGTGGTAGTAAAGAACAAGGCATATATAGAGAAGAAACTGCTAGGGGTGGGTCATAGAAAATTCTAAAAACTAGTTTAACACATTGATCTGATGAACATTGTCCCACATGTGCTTTTTTGTAAGATACATGCTCAGTGTGACACCTTGAATATGGCTAATTAACAACCTTGCCTCATGTTAACAAAAATGTTCTTGTTTTAGGGACATACTGGTCACCCCACACTATGGATGTCTGTTTTTAAGGTCTTCCATTATTAGAGAAATATGAAATATAGGTGAGTGTGTGTGTATTATACTGATTTTTTGAACTAGGTATTAAAAATATGAGTGAAGATAGTTTGATATTAGAAAATCAAGGAGTTCTTGATTTTGTAAAGTCATGGTGAAGGTGACCAGTGGAACTGCATTTGTGATATAAATGGACCTTAAGATAGTATTCTCGGACTGAAAAGAGTTATTTTTGCCCATTACTGTAGTGGAGATTCCAATTTTGTTGTTGTTCCTTTTGACAACCATATTCATTGTTTTCAGTCCTGCTTCTAAATGAAGAGGTTGTTATTTTCCTACATTCAGAGAATGTGCTGACCAAGCTGATGAACAGGTACAACCCCCTTTATATTTATAGTTTTAAGCTAAAGCCCTGGCATACAGGTATATGGCAAAACTTGGAAATGAAAGAAAGCAAATGACGTAAGGTCCCACAAGAGGAAGAAAACTGTATCTCCACAGGATCCTGTTTTAAATTTGGGATGTTTTCTCTTTTTTTTTTTTTTTAAGTTTTTGTTTACTTATTTGACAGATCACAAGTAGGCAGAGAGGCAGGCAGAGAGAGCAGGGGAAGCAGGCTCCCTACTAAGCAGAGAGCCTGATGCCGGCCTCGATCCCAGGACCCTGAGATCATGACTTGAGTTGAAGGCAGAGGCTTTACCCCACTGAGCCACTCAGGCACCCTGGGATGGTTTTTCAGTTAAGATAAATGTAATGTTTTGTTTTTTCTTTCTTTCTTTCTTTCTTTCTTTCTTTCTTTCTTTCTTTCTTTCTTTCTTTCTTTCTTTCCTTTTCTTTCTCTCTCTATCTCTCTCTCTTTTCTTAATTTAAGATCTTATTACTTATTTCAGACAGAGAGCAAGCGAGTGAGAGAGAGAGAGCACTAGTGGGGGTAGGGTGGAGGGGGGAGGAGGGTCAGAGAGAGAAGCAGACTTCTTGCTGAGCAGGGAGCCCCATGTGGGGCCCCATCCCAGGACCCTGGAATCATGACCTGAGCCAAAGGCACATGCTTAACGACTGAGCCATTCAGGCACCCCAAGGTAAATGTTTTTCAAGATCACTTCTAACATTTTTCTTAGACAATTAGAACTAGAAGGGTAATTGGAAATTAACTGGTTGAGCGTTTCCCATATGGGGATGAAATAAAAGAATGGTTCAAAAAGATGACCTGTGTGCCCCAGTTAAGAGAATATGTTGGCAGTAGAGCTGGAAGTAAGTGTAATGGCAAAGTTACATTTGAGGGTTGAAGCAGTGAATAGACAGTGAGAAGGCACTTTTTCCATGGGTACCAGGCAAAAGAAAATCTTGAGAAAAGCTGAGACTAATGGTTTCATGATTAAAGTTGTGCATTGGGTTTTGGTGCAAAATGTTTCATGGGCAAACTAAATGTAATTGTTTAAAAGTTCTATAATTTTTACATGCATTCACATTTATCTATTGTAAGTTTAATTTGTTGAGTTCTGGTCAGTGAATGTAGCCAAGCAACCACCAATGAAATTAAGATAATGCTTTAGTTGATCATTGGTTCAAGATACCAATGTGTAATTTAGTTTTGCCTTTATAGAACTGTCAAATAAATAGAATCAAACAGTACATAGTCTTCTGTATTTGGTGTCTTTGCTTATTGTATTTTGAGACTTATCCACATTATTACACTTAGTAGATATTTATACATTTTTATTACTGAGTAATGTTCCATTGTATGGACATTCCACAGTTTATTCATTCTCCAGTTGATAGCGATTAGCGTGTCTACGTATTTTTGCAATTAATTATAAGGCATCCATAAAAGCTTGTATATGTGTCTCTGTGTGGAGATGTTTTTACTTCTCTGTAACATATACATTGGTTGGAAATCTTTTATTTGTACTTATTTCTCAAATGGGATTACTTACTAAATTGCAAGTTTTATTTATATATTCTACATTTCTACCCTCTGTCAGATATATTTTTTTCTCAGTCTATGGGTTACCTTTGTTTCTTTTTTAATTATGTGTGTGAATCAGCAAAGCTTTCAATTTTGATGAAATCTGAATTTCTCTTTTAAAGTTTGTTCTTTTTGTTTACAATTCAAGAAATGCTAGATTAACCCAAAATCATAATTATATTCTCCTATGTTTTCTTCTAGAAATTTGTGAGTTTTGCTCTCACATTTCAAGCTATGTTCCATTTTGAATTAAATTTTTTTTTTTTTGGCTGAGAACACTTGAATTCCATTATCTTAGCAAATTACAGGTACACAATATGTTATCAAAATAGCCACTATGTTATCATTAGAAAATCAAACCTTATTCACCTGTTTTTAATAGCAAAGTATTTTTCAAAGAATATCGTAAAGTCAACATGTAATTTTAGATCTGGATTATATTCATAAGGCAGATAACAGATAAAAGTAGAAGATAAAAGTACAAGACCTACTCAGATGATAATGAAATTTCCAGAAATTATTTTTCAGTGAAAAAAGTAGCATAAGATAAATAATACAGTGCTCCTATTGTAAAACTGAAAAATTGAAAATTGAAAAACTTGATGTCTCTATAAGTACATGATATAAAACTCTACAGTTTTATGTCATTGAGGAAAATCTGGTTGATTAAACCTTTTATTAAATGCTACATGAGGGACGCCTGAGGCTCAGTGGGTTAAAGCCTCTGCCTTCAGCTCAGGTCATGATCTCAGGGTCCTGGGATCACCCCCACATCGGGCTCCCTAATCAGCAGGGAGCTTGCTTCCTCCTCTCTCTCTGACTGCCTCTCTGCCTATTTGTGATCGCTCTCTGTCCAATATATAAATAAAATCTTTTAAAAAACTACATGGGTGAAAAAGGCAGAAATATGATTAGGAGGAAATAAAAAAGGAGCTTAAAATGGACAAATTAATAAAATCGTGCATTTATGTAATATAAGCATACTTTTATGTATAAATTAAAATAAACATTTGTAATGATGGCTGTTATTTATATTTTGCTCATTTTTTCCTGGGAGCATAGTTCCAAATTCCACTCAGTCTTTACCCAAGTTCCAGGGCATATCACTGTTATCCTCAGTTAACAAATGAGGAAAGGTATGTTAGAGCATTTCGTTCACTTGTCAAAGTTCACAGTGCTGGAAAGGGGTGGAGCTGCATTACACCCAAGCAGGCTTACTGTAGTCTATTGTTTTTCCCAACATTGTACCAATATTTATTTTCTTTTTCCAGTTTTATTGGGATTTTACTGACAGACCTGTGGGATAGAGTGTACAGAGAGATAATTTGATACATAAATGTTGTGAAAGTTAGTAGTTAACTCCCTTTGAGTTAACTAACACATGCTTAGACTCAGGTATTTATTTTGGTGAGAGAGAGTGTGTGTGCATTAAAGGTTTACTCTCTTAGCAAACTTAAATTATACAGTAAAATTATACAGTCGTGTAACTGAAAGTTTACTCTACCAGTCTGTCCCTATTTTCACAGCACCCTGTCCCCTGGCAAACAGATTTTTACTCTTTGTTTCTGTGAGTCCAACTATTTAAATTGAGATTCCATGCATGTGATACTATGCAGTATTTCTTTTTGTCCTATTTCACTTAGCATAAAACCCTCCAGATTCATCTGTGATATTGTAAATGGCTGAGTTTCCTTCCTTCTAAGGCTGAATAATAATTCCTGGGGGTGTGTGTGTATGACATTTTCTTGATCCATTCCTTGGCTATTGTGCATAATGCTGCAATGAACAGGAGAGTACAGATAACTTTCAAGATAATGCTTTTGTTTTCCATGGATATATACCCAGAAGCAGGATTGCTAGGTGATATGGTAGTTCTATTTTTAATTTTATGAGCAATCTATATACTGTTTTCCATAGCAGCTGTATGAGCTTACAATCCCCCCTGCCATATAGAGGGTTCCCTTTTCTCTACAACCTTCCCGAATTTGCTGTCTCTTTACTTTTTGATAATAGCCATCCTAAGAGGTGTGAAGTGATATCTCAGTGCGGTTTTGATTTGCATTTCTGTGATGATTAGTTCTTGTTCCTGTTGGCCATTTGTATGTCTTATTTGGAAAAATGTTTATTCAGGTCCTTTCCCTATTAATTTTTTTATTTGTTTTTGGTATTGAGCTGTATTAGTTTCTTGTATGATGATGTCCTAAAATTCATATTTTAGAAGTCTTTTTTGAGCAGGTAGATTATCATAGGTTAAAAATAAGAGCTAGTATGGTTAGTTAGGTTAATATATTTCCAGAAGAAATAGAGAAATATAAAATACCTCTTTAAGAAATAACACTAAAGAGAAAAATAAAAAATGATTTTAAGATACTAATATGTAGCAGTTGATTTAGAAGTAAATGGGAGGAAGATGTTGAGGATGATGTCTAGGATTCTAATTTGAACGATTGTATTGCACTATCACAACATGATATGGAGAAAATGCAGGGAGAGGAACAAATTCAGAAACTGTTTTGGAGGGGTAAGTAACAGGTGTTTAATGAATTCAGTTTGGTCTTGTCAAATTTGAGCTGCCAGTAGGATATGTGTTTGATGATATCTACTGCACAGTTGGAAGTAAGTGCCTAAAGCAACACATAGATTGAGGTGTCAATTTACAGGTCATCAGCATAGAGAAAGCAGTGGAAAGTATAGGCAGGGATGTACACTGAACAAATACCGAGATCAAAAACCTAGAAAACACTGCCAAAAGTCAGACCTGGGGGAAAATTCAATGAAGACATAGAAGACCAAGTCTAAATGTTAGGAGGAAAACAGAGAGGAACTTTTATCCCAAAAGCAGATGAGTTTTAAGATGAGGAGGAGTGAAGTTAGTCAATATGGTGGACTAAGCTGATTTTAGATAGCTCTTTTTTTGCAACAAGTCCACAGTTGTGCTAGATAAAATGTGTTTTTAAAATACTCAATATTGAAAGCAAGAAAAGAAGTCTCAGGGAACTAGAACTTTAGAAGAAACTAAAATTTAAGATCCAAAAATATTTAAAATAAAAAAGATCGGAGTGTCTCCAAAAGAAAATTGCATTGTTTAAACACACTCTTCTGTGCCATCTGACCCAAATCTTTCATTGACTTTGAGCTATTTTATAATTTTATAAATTGAAAATTGATAGTGATGCAAAGTAATTCATGTCTGTAGACATTCAAGTTTATTCTTTCAAGGAAAGTTTAAATTGACTCCCCTTAACTCATGGGGGAAAAAAAGCTAATTTTGCATCCCTATGTAAATTCATGCCAATGTTTCTTTGTTCTGTAGAAGTGACTTCTTCTTTAATTTGTTCTTAGAAACTGCTGTATCTTCTGCCAGGTTGAACAGTGAATTGAATAAAACATTTAATGTAAGTTTATTTTATATCCATATGAGTCATTATCTTACCTTTTTAAAAAAAGTATCCTTTAAAAAGGTGAGAGAGGATTCAGCCTGAATAGCCACCATATTATAGAATCACATAGTCTTGAGGGTCTAAGGCATTGATTTCTATTCAAGGCTGGGAGAGAAGATCTTAGATCCATGTTTGACAGGATCAGGAGCATACAGAAGTCTATCCTGTCCATATAAAGAGACTCTGAAGAAGTCACACTGGTCATGCTTGTTACAAAGAAACTAGAAATTAGCCAGTGCCAAAGATGGAAAAATTGATGGATGTTTACGAGAAAGAGTCTAAGCTTGCTCCCTAAGAGGTTGTAGATTTTTCTTTCCCATTAACCATGTGGTATTGGGGATCTGAAGGTGAGAATAAACATAAAATCTATTTCAAATACGAAAACACTTGTGGTAACAAATGTGAAGCCAGTCTATAAAAATGCATCCGTGACCCAGATGAGTGGATTCCCAAGAAAACTGTTCCTCTGAAAGCTTATAGCCAAAAATTACTAGCAAAATAATCAGCAAAATTCACACTCTGAAATTAATGGTGATGCAATCTCTAAGAGACAGTATTTCTCTGAGTATCTCAAAAAAATTTTTTTTTGTTTCCAGAAAGAAGCAGAATTCATGAGGCAAGAACCTATTTCTGTGAAGGATAGTAAGGATTTTTAAATATAGAAATGTTGCTTTTGATTTTTTCCACTAACAAAGGGTTAGTGGAAAAAATCAAAAGCAACATTGAACACTAGATTAAAGATAAAGAGAATTAATGAATTGTCTGCTGGACATCGCTCAAAAGAAGGGAGATAAATAATGTGGGAGAGAAATTAAGAAGTGGAAAAGAGAATGAAATGACCAAAGGGGAGCAGAATTTGCCACCCCTAAGTACACCTCTTTGACTTAAGGATTTTTTTAGGCTGGTTATTTTTAGGAAATAGCAAATAGAAGGGAGGGGTTGGAGGGATGGGGTAACCAGGTGATGGATATTAAGGAGGGCCCATGTTGGGATGAGCACTGGGTGTTATATGCAACTAATGAATTGTTGAACATTACAACAAAAACTTACGATGTCCTATATGCTGGCTAACTGAACATAATAATAATTAAAAAATAGCAGACGCAGAAGAAGCTGTGAACACTGAGTAGAAATTACCACTTATAAAGGATACTTATAAGGGAAATCTTCATTTGTAAGGATGTCTCCCTCTGTGTACCTGGGAGAGGAGGGTGACTTAATCAGACACTCTTATCATGGGAGAAGGTAGCAACTTAAATCTGCATACAACCTTACCTTCTGCGTAACTGGCTCCCACCCTTCTCTCAGCGTCTGTTGTCTTTGGTTGGAGATGGTATTTTAGGGAATGACTGGGGCTATTTCAGGGAATTATGCAGATTTCCTGGGTATCACTCATGTATACAGGAGGTATACATGTCCTTCAATTTGGTTTGCTTTTCTCCTACTAGTTTGTCTTTTATTATGGGGAGTAGCTCAACCAGGAACCTAAAAGGATAAAGCAAAAATTATATTTTTCTCTCCTAAATAAACTTTAATTTTCTTATAGCTCTTTATCTAAAGGGAAAAGGTGACATAGGAGAGGCAGTAGGACAGAAATAAAATCTTAGGTTGAAGAAACAAACATTCTAGATTCCATGTAACATTAAAAAAAACAACATACCTAGACATTGCCTGATAACCACAGCAAAACCTCAGAGACAAAGAGCTAACTCTTGCACTTCCTGAAACATTGTTTCCTATCCTTAAGATAAGGGTTTACACATATCTATTGGATTGTAAATATAAAATGAAATATAGAATACAGGCTAATTTTTATAAAGCTCACTTTACTTTTCTTAGCCTATTATAAATTGAAGCAAAATACTTATTACTTTTGTTTCCCAAAGGGCTTGAGAGTTTATATTTGATAATTGGGAGAATATGAGACAAAATTATGTGGCTTCTGAATAATAATACATAGAGAGTTGAAAAGGAAAATAATTAGAAAGATAGGTGAGAAAGAGATTTAATATGCCTGGGTAAGTAATAGAAACTGATACTGTTATAACTAAAGTAAAGATTGAATCTTGATGTTTTCATTTTTCTAGTAAGAATGAAAATCATGGGTTCACCAGGAGGCAGTAACATTCCTGTCCAGAAGAATTTGTCCTGAAGATGTTCATGTAAGGATCATTGAACAAGGTAATTATTGATACCCCTGATTATAAAATGTGCCAAAAATATAACGATCCTTTTCTTATATACCCTATGGTCACCGAGAATGTACTGTCAAACCATAATCTTGAGTGACAATTCATGGGATGGCAGAGAATGTAAAAAGTAGATAGGTTTGAATATGGCATTCTCTGGTTATCTTTTTAAATAAAGGGATAAAATTGGAGTATCTCAGAGAATGGAATATATTTTAAAAATGATACGGTTGGCTAAGCTGGCTAATTCTCTATGAAAAATATTTATGTGGTGAAGAGTATTTTTTGACATGTTTCTATCAAACTGTATTTGAAATTATGTGCCACCATCCACAAACATTTCTTCCAAGTGTTTGTAATACTTTATATCACAAATTGCTAGGTGCATTTTTGAGTTTGGAATTGGGAACCTTGATTTTTGATGTCTTTTAATTTCTGTAGATTCATATGGCATTGTTTCCCATTTCATTGAATTGTGTCAAAAATAGAGTAAGAAGAGACCTAGGTTATTTTCTTAATACATGAAAGGAATATCTAGGCTCAGGGATTTGGGAGACATTTGGAGATAATTACTAGGTCGCTTGAGTCAAGAAGGAAACTTTTCTAACTGAAATGTGGTGCTTTATTAAAAAATCTACATTCTCTGCCTGACAAGTGAAGTGTGTTGTTGGATATAGAGAGAAAAGATATGCTAATTTAATTATCTTGAGCACTAAATACCCAATGGCAAAACTATCATATGTTGATTTTTAAATTAACCTTTTTAAAAACAGGCAATATGCTGGCTTGGGAGTGATTTGAGGGGGTTAGAAAAATCTGGATTTTAATCTTGGCTTCACTGGACATACTTGATGAAGTTATTTTCTCAACAAAATAAGAATAAAATACTTACCATGAAGTGTTCCTAGAGTGTTGAGTGAAATAAAAAAAGGGCCTCCTACTTTTTGTGAGCCCATGGTGACTAAATTTTTGAGAAACTGGTGTAAGCATTGTTTATATTTATGTTCCTATCTACCCTAAATGAATAGCTTCAGACCCACTGTGTTTTGTAAATTCTCTCAAACTGTTCCTCTTCTTTCCTTCCTTGTGATCCTATAATTTTTTTAGGGGGAGAGGTTGCCCATGTTCCTTTAATTTTGTCTCTATAAGGAACTTTCCTTTTCTCTCGAAGTGTTCCAGTGTCCTTACTCTGATTCCTTCCCACTCTTCCATGTCCTCAATCTAGCATTGAATTATTCTGAATTTACACCAGTATAATCAAGTGTTTCTCATCTTATAACTCTTCCCTGTTGACTAATTTTTACTCTTTGCCTTATTGCAGCAGATTCTTCTTATTCCAGCTCTTAACCTCCTTATCTCAGCTATAAAACAATCACTAATTTTAGACAACATCCCATGCTTGCTTACAGTTTACCACCCTTGTGCATGCCTACCTACCCCACTTTACTCCAACGGTAAACTTATTATCTAAAGCTAGGTTTAATTGTGAAATTCTCCTTAAATCAGTGTCTGGGATTCACATTCAAACACCTCTCAGGGTGGCTTCCACGCTCATAGGGCATATACATATACTTCGTTATAGCATCTAGCAGGGCATATACATATACTTCGTTATAGCATCTAACAGGGCATATACATATACTTCGTTATAGCATCTAGCACATGCATAGTTCTTTCCTCCATTGCCATGAAACCCGTTGATAACAAGAAGTATAGATATTCATGTTTCTTTCCTAAGATTTAGAGTACAGCACACGATCATTAAATGTCTGTGGTCCACAGAATGAACTGAAAGCCATGTAAGACAGAGTATATACTAATAATTGACTGTAATATTGCTAGTTTAAGAGAAATGCGTATTTACAAAGTTGTCTATAAGCCAAGAGTGAAAATATGGGTCATTGGTTTCTGACGTAAGTATTGCTTTCTAAAGGTATGTTGAGTGTAATGACTGAGGAGTTATCCCAGACCTCTAGGTCTGGGGTGTAGTGATACTGTCACTCAAGGGGAAATTCCTCACAAAAATGGAACTGTGTGAAGTAGACTCCATTGAGCAATCAGTCCACTTTGTAGATGACCTCGAAGTTCCATAATCACTTCAGCTCACCTGGAAGCTCAGAGCGCAAAACTGAATGAATGTTTTGCCAAAGGTTAGGAAGTCTTCAGAATCAGCTTCGAAAATGAAAATCTCAGCTGTCTAGAAAAAAAAAAAGAATAAGAACTCATTTTAATTAGGAAGCAGTATTTCCATTCCACAGAGGTCCATGGCATTAATTAAAGCCATGACTCTGGGTTTGTCTCTCAGCTTTGAAGTTTCAGCAGTTTGACCAGGGTTTGACTTGGACTGAATTGAAACTTGCTAAAGTGCCTTTTAAAATCTCCATAATTTCAAATTTCAGTTCTATAAGATATGTAACACAAAGACATTACAGGGAGCTTTGAATAGCATTTTATAGAATCTCACATGTACAAATACCTTAATAGGCTTTGCAAATTTGGAGCTGGATAACCCTCACCTTTTCTGACAAGTCTACTTACAAATTTGGTTGGTTATTTTGATGTCAGTAGGTTCTGTGATCCTATAGTATTTGGTGTTAAAACTCTTCTCTACACTAGAACTCTTAATTGTTCTATAAAATCTTTTTATAGCTCAAAGTTTGTTGCTAATATGTTAACAAATGGACATTAGTTAAACAGGAGAGCACTGATTTATATCCTGATTTCGTAATGATTTAAGTCAAATTTTTCCCCACTTGGTGGTACTTTCAAGCAGGGCTGGCTGGAGGCAAATTGTGATGTAGGTTAAGCTGCCTTTAGCTGTGTCTACCTTTCTCTAAGGGTCTGTGCAGGAGGGTGGATCTTTCAAACTGGAGATGATCCTTTATTTTAAAAAAAAGGGAAAAAGTTCAGAAGGCTTTTCTTTACTTTACATAAAATGTAAGGAAGATGACCACCATTGTCAGATGAATCTTAGAAATTCTATTATATATTTTTATAATGCTCAAAAAAGTTCTTTATTAAGGAATGTTTGGATATAAAGGTATTAAGGAAACAAAACTTGTATTGCACGTTTTGCATTCTTTGATACTTGCCTCTGTGATGAGATAGTACTGATGCAGGGGACTCAAAATCAATAGGATATAGTCGCTGTCCAACAAAAGATGATAATCTAGTGAACCAAATAAACGCAGAAGCTCGTAAATGGCCTTGCAATGCAACAAATGGAATTATAAGAATATGGAGAGAATGTGGTGGGAACATAGAACACTAAGTACCTATCTATACCAATGTGAAGAAGTTGGAGACAAGTTTTGAAGAAATTCTTGGAACTTCCAGGAAAGGTAGAGAGGAGATAGAAGTCTCTGTGGACAGAAGTAATGGCAGTAAATCTTAAACATTTCTGGCATGCACAAGGCATAGTTAGTCCATGTGATAGAAGTATTCATAGAAGGGGAAGCTGACCATCCTAGGTCAGGGCCAGATTATAGATGATGAATGTCTTATACAAGTCATAATTAGGATTCATTGTATAGGCAACAGGGAGTTAAAAGTTCTAAACAGATGAGTGACGTGATAAACTTGGTTTTATTAAGTTAATCCATGGCAGATATGAGGGTCTACACTGAAACATGGTAGGGGATATGGAAATGAAATGAGACTTCTAGGAGTTCATTTTGTGGTAGAATTTTGTGGATTTGACAGACTGTGTGTGTGTGTGTGTGTGTGTGTGTGTGTGTGTGTGTGTGTGTGTGTGTGATGGTGAGGGTAACGCAAAGGGAGGGTTTAAAGTTAGCTTAGGTTCCCCTGAGACTGACTAGTCAGATACAAAAAAAATCAAATGGGAGATATTTGGGAGATAATTTCAGGAAATACTGAAGGTGGAGTGGAAGATGACAAAGAGAAGCCAAGGCAAATAAAAGAGGGTTTATTATCAAGCTAGCTAACACTGCCTGTGACTAATACTTAATGTTATGGGGAAACTATGGGAAATAATATTAAATATGTAACTCAAAGTTACCATAACTGAGGGGTGAAGGAAATAAAATATTTATAGAGGAACTCGTTGGTGTCATTGTCCACCACTAAGGAGTATTAATTTAGCTGCCCTTTTGTGCTTCTGCTTGCCATGATTCAGATAGTCTTCCAGCAAAGAGAAATCGGTATCGACAGTAGGAAACTGGCTACAGGGTATTTTAGTGATGAGGTCCCAGGTATATAAGTTCGGGCACGAAAAGTGTCTACAAAACCTGGAATGGTTAAAGATAGTATTCTCAAGTTACAGGGAAAATTTTTTTTTTAGCCACTAGCTCAACAGTGTCACCAATATATATATGTCCATTGCATGCTAATTCTCTGTGCCCATATACCTGTTGTTTATTTATAGAAGGATTTTTTTTCCATTTAAGAGAATGGAAAATATGGGCATTTTTTTTCAATTACTTCAAGGTCAGTGATTTAAATTAATCCCCATTACTGTATACTTATAGCTCAAAACCTATGTAGATTTCATCTTCTATAACAACTTAATTGTGAGATGGCTGCTTCTTGGAGCACTATAGTATGAAGAATTCTAACGCCGGATCTGGACTCGAAGAAGGGAGATCCATGGGCAGGGATGGAGTGGAGTGGCTGTTTGCTTTGTTGTATTAATAATTTGTATTTCCCTATGTTATTTTTAAAAATCATGAAATTCTTATTTACCCAAGCTTGAGATTATGTACCCAATGACTAGGATGTAGTAAAAATTAATGTATGTTTGGTCAGGCTCTTCTAATAATTTTGGGGGAAAAATGTATCCTTGTATACTGTTAAAGTTGCCTATTGCTGCAGATTTTCCTGCATATATCAAGATACCAGGAATATTTAGCCTTGCATTACCCCCAAAATATCTTCCTCATTTCTCTGAGTCCCTTGAATTTTTGTTGATGTTAGTAGTCAGGAGACAGCACCATCCCCACTCCTAAGCACATATAATATACATTAGTGCCCTAGAAGGCTGGAAGCAGGATGGTTGGAGTTAGAATTACACTGTTGTAAATGGGTGCTAAGAGTTTTTCCAGCATAGAGTTGAAGATTGACGATTAAGAATGGAAATGTCAGGATATAGGAAATGATGAGGAAAGGAATGAGCTGAAGCTAAGTAGGATTCTCGGCTGGAGGTCACGACAGTAGAGCAGTCCAGAATCATCAGTAAGCTCTGATTCCTCCTGTCATATCATGTTACATGTAGTTCTGGAGTATGGATAGAGACTCGTCAGACCCATGATGACCATTTCCCAGCCAAGATCATCCTGCCACTCTGTCTTTGCTTTTATCTTTGATTTTACTTGACAAGAAAATGTTCCCAGAATAGCAGAGTAGTTTAAAAACATGGACATCGAGTCCCGAATACATGGAGTCCTATCTTTACTCCAAATCTTTTATCCTTATTGATTGTTTGAGGGTGAGTTTTCATTTTTTTGCTCCCCTCCCATTTCTTCAGCTGACAAGTGAGACAGTATATACCTCTTACAGTTTTTTTCTTTATTTGTTTTGTGAAGGATCAAATGAAAAAGAACTTAAAAGAGCTTAGTAAAAACAAAACAAAACATTTCAGAGATAGTCTTGATGCATCATCCCTTGAGTTTCTTGCTTAATTTAAACAATTTGGTAAATGGGGCTCTCTTTTGTTCTTTATAACAATTTGGCATCAGATTTTACAGAAAAGACAAAGATGCAAGGCTGTGGTAACTCACCGACTGTTATGCAGCTGGTAAAATACATTAGTATTTATACTAGTTAGATCAGATCCTTCTTAGTCTCATTCTTTGCACTTTATTCACTCAACAAATATTTATTGGGCTCTCAAGATTTGTTATACATTATTCTAGGCTATGAGGATATAGCAATAAAAAACCCCAATTTTTATGGAGTGTGTGTTCTGGCGAGGGGAGACAGGCAATTAAAATAAGAAGAAAAAAAAAGGGGTCATCTGGGTGGCTCACTCGGTTGAGCGTCTGCCTTCAGTTCAGGTCATGATCCCGAGTCCCGGAATCGAGTCTTGGGATGGAGTCTCGGAATTGAGTCTCAGGTTCGAGCTCCGCATGGGGCTCCCTGCTCAGTGGAGAATCTGCTTCTTCCACTGCCCCTCCCCCTGCTCATGCTGTCTCTTTCTCTCTCTCTCAAATAAATAAAATCTTTTAAGAAAAAAAAATAGCCGTGTGGTTATGTGTTACGGAGAAATCTAGAACAAAGAAGGAGAAAAGAAACCATTACGGTCACATTAAGAAGAAAATATGTGGTTAAGGACTTAAGAAATGTGAAACAATGAAAAGACCTAAGACTACAAAGCACTGGACAAACACTGCCTTTTGACCATCAAAGTGCATACTCTGTAAGCTTGCTCATTTGTATCACTTCCTGGTTATCAGTTAATCATCTAGCAAATTAAAGTATGTCCCAAATTATCTCCAGTATTCACCTTGTCATGACTCATTTTACCTCTGACCCCTGGCCTGGATGATTTTTTCCTTTTTTCTCTCATATCTCTTCCTTTGTTTTACTTTCTTCCTAATATTTATTCACTTTGCTAATTTCCCCAAAACAGAAGTTCTTTCTACCCATTCACTTACTTAAGTCACACATTCAAACAGTGATGAAAGCGTGGCAAAAATAAAGTGGACAAGCGTTTTGAAGATTGTATTTTAAGGCTAATGCCTGATTACCTTTATAACATACTAACTGGCCTTATTTCTTTTAGATACTGAAAATATGCTAATTTCCATGGCAGATATACTGTGTATGTTTGCAAAAAAGCAGTATGCTCAGCTGACACGGGAGGAGATATTTTGATAGATACCAGCTTTCTCAACCTAATTACACAGACATAACTAATTTTACCCATCAGACATGCATAAGTTCATTGCTATTTCTAACACTCTCCCAAACTTAAACTGAAAGTATTTTTGACACACTTCCCTTCCCCAAATCATGCATTAATATTTACTCTGTTAAAAATAAGCAGTAGGAAGGTTTTTTCAACTAGTTTTTAAAAAATATTCTACAGATTATTACTATAGCTACCAATTTTAAATGCCTACTATGTGCTAGGAATTATCATGGGCATTTCTTGTGTTTTATTTCATGCTATTTAAAAACAACAACAACAAACTTTAAAAGTATATACAACTATCCCAAGCAGAGAGAGGAAAAAATTGAAATGCACTGTGTTAAAGCATTCAACTGAATTGAACTTAATTTATATATAGTCTCCTTTGGATTTGCAGAAAAACAAACAGATTTGACTTACAAAAGGGCTAGCCAATCAACTAGATCCCCTTTTTAAAGAAATTATTGTTTGTGGAATTATTTTAATTAAACTTCAATTTAGTGATTAAATTTGGGAACTGAGAGTGATAAACTCTAGGAAGGATGAAAAGAACAGAAAAATTGAGGAATATGTGGAATTTCAGAGTCAGAATAGTTCAACTACATCTGGTGACTTCTATCAGTAGCAAATATCGTAAACTGGGTACTATAGTGGGTTGTGCCAGTGTTATTTTGGTATATATATCTCTCTCAAACATTTCCCACATTGGGTTTTGAAAATACCAGTTATTAAAAGGGAGAGTAATAATTGTTATACAAAATTATAGTAGTACTAATAATAAAATAAGAAGGTGGTGTGGGCTCAAACAGGTTTGAGAAATGCTATGTCTTAAATCCCAGACTCACCTTTGTTGACTCATGATACATATTAAATATCTACTGACTTTCCAAGTCTTGGAGTGAGGATGCCTGTTTTATGAGGTTTCTTTTCTCCCTTCACTGTTTTCAAAATACTTTGGAGTAAAATATTTTGGAGTGAGCATTCCCCCTTATAAAACAAGGTAATGCCTAATAATGTCATAAAATGAAGGATTCACTAGAATAACATAGTATGTGAATTCTGTGAAGCCAAATTCTTTAGCCTCACGTAGATGCTCCTCACACTTTTTCCTTCTGTACGTATACTTACTGCTCTTCCATAGATTCTTATTTTATAAAATAATTTAAAAAGTTATTTTGGTTATGCTCGGTATAGTTGGTTCATTTACCGAAGCCCAATTATCTCTCAGGTAAGAAAATAAAGTCCTATGGTTTTCATAATCTGTTTGCTCTAATGTTTATGTAGAAACAACACATTTTTAAAATAATAGTGTTTCCCCATTCAAGAGTTAGCATAGTGAAATGTATTTTAATGACTAAATTTTAACTATGTAATGGATAATGTTTCAATGTTTTATGTAATTACCAATAAATTGTCATAGCATCTAAAATTATATATTTTCCAATTTAAAATGATAAAGTCTCATGGGAAAATACCATTTGCCATTGTTGCCACTACATTTTTGAGCAATTTGAGCTAACGTAAATCAAATTGGCTCCTTTAGTGCATTACTAACTTTCAAAAAGTAATTTGTCTCTGTTTCACCAGATCTCTGTTATTCTTTTAATGATGGAATGTGGCACCATACTTCTAAAACTCTGTGCCATTTTCAAGGTTTTTCACAGTGGGTTGCAACTCAGGTATCTATTTCTAGAACCTCTCTTCTTCGACTGGCCTCCCAGTCACTTTGGATTGTGGAGATTATTAAAAATGTAGGCAACGGAAAAAATTATGTTTAAAACCAACACAGTATTTTAAGAATAAATCTCTCTCTCTCAGAAAAGTTACTTAAAAAAATAAAAAAATAACAGGTTCTCAGTTTGAGATGGATTCTTTAATCTTTACTACCTACACATCTTTCCTCATAGGCATTGGACCCACCTTTTCTAGACTGTCTTCAGTACCTGAAATCTCTTGAAGCTGCCTTCCTTTTGCTGGACACCCCAACTAGGACATGTTTCCTAGGTTTGAATAGAAATATCTCTATTTAGAACCTTCCAGAGTGATTTTCGTCATCCATTATTTACCAGAGCATCCTGTAGTCATACACATTCCATAGAAAACACATGGTTCTGGAAAACTAAATGTTTCATGTAATGGAGGGCTAGCACATAATTCTTGAATTTGTGTAAAGAGCAGGCCTAGTCCTTTCACACGTTCACGCTTCCCCCATGCTCTTTGCAGAGGCTGAAACACCTTCTTTTGCTTTACTACTCCAATTCCCTGAACGCATCTCAAGTTCATAATCATCCTTCAGGAATTTGCTAAAATTTTTCACCCTTCGGACATTTTCCTCAGTTCACTCATGGAACTTTTTTTTCTCATTCCCTTTCTGGAATACAGTAAGTGGTCTTGTTTGCCACTGAATATCCCAATGCATCTTGTGACAAAATGGATGCCCCTTAATTGTCTCTTTGGGTGAGTACGACTTAAATTTTCGAAACGGCACCAAGGAAGTCCAAATGAAAATCTGACAGACTTTTGTGCTTAAACTACTGTATACGACTGCTGTCACCATTATTGGCTTGCAGTTGTTCCAGTTTCCGTCTAGGAAAGCAACAACAGAGATTGCAATCACTTCAGTATCAGCAATATTTTAGCTTAGATACAAAAATTTGTTGTGACTTTAAACTGTGGGAAGATTTTATTTTTATTTTTTAATTCTGAGTGGAACTGGTGCAATTAGTATCATTGAGCCAGAGTTAAATATTAGACTTTATGTAATGACCAATTCCCTGCGCAGATTGGCTTGTATCAAAACCAAGTATTTAAAGCATATAACACAGTACCCAACACTTTAAGGCATATAAATGTAATTCTTTAAGTCTGTGTGTGTATACACACACACGTACACACACACACACATATGTGTATGTATACACATATACAATATATATGTATTTTGAACAGGGGCAACTGGGAAGATTCACCTTCTGTGCATCATAAAGGGCCTTTGTCCTCATTTTGGAGGGAATAGAAAGCTAACTGCTTCTTAAGAAATTCTTGGGACCTGTCTATTATGGTAACATAATATGTCTTCCTTTCTAAATCATACAATCTTCAAAGTAAGCAGAGAACCCCTTTCTGCAGGTCAGTTGGGTCAATCCCAGTCGTTGGTCTTCTTTAACTCTACATCTCCAGTTCTCAGCATCATGTCTTCCATTCTGGTATTTGCTATTTAAGCTAAGTAGATAAATACATGAATGAACCTTTGCCCCAACCTTATAAGGATGTGCATTTAATTAATTTTTAATTAAAGTCATTTTTTAGGACAGATGATCAAATGCACTTCATATTAAACAGAAGAAAAAAACCCTTAATTATTGGTGTTACAATAAAGTTAAAAATATTAATGTTCTCCAAGGCCCTCCTTGGGTGGTCTGACCTCCTCTTCCTCTCCAGCCTTAATGTCACATCACTTTCCACTTATTTCTTTCACATTTTTAAGTATCTTCAACCCAATACTCTTTTACTTAGGTCTCTCGCTTCTGCTTGGAATTGCTTCTCTCTTATCTCTCTTATCCTTTTCTCAATTGCCTAGTTAATTCCTATGTATTCATTATTCATGTCTGCTCAAATGTCAGTTCTATGGGGATATTTTTCTGGGTTCTTTATTCTTGGTTGGATTTTATTGTTATAAACTCTTCTTAAAATGCATTATTTTGCCTTCAAAACACTTATCTGAGTTTGTAATTATTTATGTAATCATTTGAAGTCCTTTTTCTGTAGCAATTTGTCTAATAATTTTAAAAGTTTTTTTTTTCCCTCTCCCTATCTAAATTCCAAAACCATCAGAGTAAAATATATGTCTCTACCTTGACCATTATAAATCCATTACCTGGTATGGTACATAGCTGATAAGAAAAAAGATTTAGTAACCAAGTATTAATGAAGAAGGTAAACAAAACAAAACAAAAGCCTCCCAGCTACTTGGGCTCTGTATGAGATGTGTAAGAAACCTGCAGGTGGTTAGAAACCTCTGTGCTTCATGTTGATAGTCCCCCTGTAGAGGAACTGTACTCCGATAAACAGTACTTAATTTAAAACAAAACAGAACTCCACTTATCTAAAATATATTAGTAATGAGAAGATTTCATTATTTATTAATTTGCATGAGAAAGATTTGAGCTAGGCATTTAATTCAAAATTTTAAAATCATGTTTTATGAATCATTAAAATAATTTTCTCGGTTTCATTTATTTGCCTGCTTAGCCCATTTGGGCAAATAGTCAGTGCAGTCTTTCTTGTTGCCTTCATCCAGTATCTCCTAATGTCATCGTTTTATAAATTTTAGTCAATGTCCTCTTAAAGACCAAAGTCATTTTAAAACAGAAAACTTGCAGTTGGCTGGATAGGGCATTACAAGGAGAATGATTCTTATTGAAGGTCATCATCAGGTCTCAAACTTCATCCAGACTTTATCTGATATGGGGTTCCCAGAGAAAAGCTGTCACTGTGAAGGCAGGCAACAAGAAGCACTCTGAAGGTACTTGGTTGTGTGCTAAGACACTGTAGAAATGGGCATCAAGATATGACCATTTATGGGATTTTATACATGGAAAATTACTCACACTCAGGAAAACAAAACAGAAGCCTCATTGACTTCGGTTGCCTCACAGGCTTGTAAAAATATAAGTAATTATGAAGTCCTGGGGTTTTAAAGTTATTATTTGAGAAGAGGACTGACTCATCCCTAGAATACACACATACATGCTAAGTCTAGAGCTATAGTACCCAAGATGGCAGTCAGTAATCACAGGTGGCTAACCATCACTTCAGGTACGGCTAATCTCAATTGAGATGGGATACAAGCATAAAATATACTTTGGGTCTCAAAATTGGCCCCCCAAAAGAATGCATATCTCATTAATATTTTATATTAATGACATGGAAATATCACTTCAGATATGTTAAAATGTATTATTAAAATTAATTTTACTTTGTAGTTTTTCCTTTTAACGTGGTTTCTAGAAAATTTAAAATTGTCTGTATGGCTCACATTGTATTTCTTTTGGGCAGTGCTTAAAGACCATGGAATTGGAAGGCTTTCAGGAGGTAATATAGTATAATGGTTAATACCATGAATTTTGGCATCAGATTGTTTGAATTACAATTCCACCTCTCCTATTTGCCCTCTGTGTGGTCTTGAATAATATGTTTAACCTTTCTAAACTCAGTTTTATATTCTTTAAAAAGAGGACCATAATCAAATCTAGGTGAATGTTTACATGAGATAATACATGTACAACTCACAATTTCTGTCATATAATAAGATTAGCCTGTAACTTAATAATTGTTTATTGAACACTTACCAAGAACACGAGTGTATATAAGATAACACAAATATGTAACTGCATTCTCTAACTTAAAGGAGATGGAATTTTTCTATTATCGTTCGGTATGTGACCCTAAATTTTAGCTTGTTCAGGTTTTAAATTAGATATTTTAGGAAGAGCCATAATTATGTCTACATAGAGAGTTTTGAAGACTAAATGAGATTAATACTATGTAAATACCAGTTTTTATAAATGGTAAGTAGTATCCTAGCTCATGTTTTTTCTTTTCTCCCCACCTCGCCCCTCTCTTATTTTTTGGCTTGCCTCTTTGTATTCTGATCCAGCTTCCTTCAGACCTCTGAGGTCTGGATTGTGTTAATCCTTTGATTTCCTGGTTGTTTATCTTCCCATTAAGTTTGGGAAAGACATCACAGAGAACTTTAGGCCTCTTAAAACTCTCTGGTCTTCTGACCACTGGCATACAAGGAATTGAGGTTTTTGGTTCATTTTGACCCTTTAGTGCTAAAATTCAATATCTTCCTGGGGGAAGGTATTGTGCAAATTGCACTTTTTGTGATTCTAGTAAGAAACTTCTTCCAGCAGGTAATGGTTGTTTATTATTGTTGGATGTTATTATTTTGTCTTTACAGTTTCTAAAACTCAGTTGAGTGAAAATAGTTGTATAATTTGTAAAATTATACTAATTTTAAAATACATTTTAGGTTTTAAACTATCCATACGTTATTTAAAACAGTAATTATCTAGGAACATAGAAGTTGTCTCATAAAGCTTCCATGACAGTTTATTCATATGACTTTATATGACAGTTTATTATTTCCTACCCTATTGTACTATTTAAGAAAAAGATGGATAGATGTAGGCAAGTTGAGGCTGAGGACTAAGTGGAAGGGAAATAAAATATCAGGGGATGATCTGTAAAACTTTAAAAGTAATATTGAGTGTTCCATTTCTGAAAGCATAGAGTAAGGTAGGAAATTTTGTATGTTAGGTTTTATGTTATTTTAAATAAAAAGACATGAAAAATAGGGTATTAGAATTGACAAGTTCCCATGTAAAGGCACTTTATATGAGATTTATTTTTGCTCAACAGTCCCTCACTTTATTTACTTTTTTGTGGGAATTCTGCTGAATCTTAGCCCATGTTGAAAGAAGCAGATAAGGTGAATATATTGATAATCACATGATTTCCATCCTTTGCTGTACAGTTGGCTGGCTAATACCAAAAGCGAGTTTGCAGTGGGCAGTGGATCCCTGATAGGCCTTTTTGGCACCCCAGTTTATGTTGGGCTGTCTGAAAATAGGAGAAGCCAAAAAAGAGTAAAGTTAAAGCAAGAGCTAGAGAAAGAAGAAAAAAGAGGCAAGCATCAGTGAGAGAGAAGAGTGCATGCAATTCATTTGAGATAATTAGGCTGGTTTTAAGAACAGTTTGTTCTTAATTCTAGTCTCCAGAGTTCTAGCCATCTTTAAATCTGTGTGTCTAGAGTAAGGCAGTAACTACCACCATCACTTGAGCTGCAAGAAACTAAAGCTACTCAGGCTATTCCGAAAAAACCTCTTTTGACCAAAACACATCAGTACCAAGACTGTTCACTTATATGATCTAATTAGTATATCTTTAAAGTGTGCCCACTTAATATAACACTTTTAAAATGCAAATTATACAATGAGAATTCAGAGGAGACAAGCTTCCCATATAAATAAAATATGTTGCAAAATAGTCTTTTACTTTTGTCTCCAAATTGACTCATTAAACATACCTTTTTTTTTTTTAATTTTGAGGGATATTTGACTCTAAACAAGCAGTGACTTTCTGGGTGAGGTCAGCAGACCCTCTCCTGTATTATACCAGTTTTATTATAACAGTCTAATCAGTAGTCATATATTTAACTTTGGTAATAGGACAAATCCTTGGATTTGGGGCATTGCTTTATATGAAACATTATCAACAACAAATAATGTTGCATCTTTCTTCTCGTTAAAGCTTATAGAATGTGTAAGAAGGGAACTGCAGGGGAGTAAAGCTGATTTTTTTTTCCTCCGACTCTTCTACTCTTTGAAAATATCTAGCAAGGTACCATATAGTATCTTTTATTTTTCCCTCCCATCAATATACTTACATAGATCTTTATAAGTGTTAGAAGCAATATCTGACAGTTCAAACAGGTCAGTGAACATATTTATTCTTCCCAAATAAATGATAGTAAAGATTTTGTCAACGACAAAAGGGAAGGTGCACATGAGATGTGGGTAGGGTCACCAGAAAGGTGAAATGTACAAATGACTCCAAATAGATCAAAAGATCTTGCTTGCTCCAAAGTGGCATTCCCCTCAGTATGCTTAGAGTGGAATGAAGAGTCATTTGAACATAATTGATGGAACCAAGTGAGAGAGAATTTTACAAAGAGATCTGGATAAATATCAGGCTTAGCTCTAAAGAGAGAGGAAGAATGGAAGGTAGTATGGAGAGAAGTTTAGGGCATTTGGGCTTAATTAGTGAGATAAAGTATGACTACATCGCCTAACCTCTTAACCCTCAAAAGGAAAGAGTAAGCTTGGAAATTTTATACATCTTGACCTTAAAGAATTAAATACCTTTTTTTCCTTTTAAATCTCTTTAGATTATAGTTCTCGAAGAGTAGTGAATAACATTCCACGATTTGGGTAACGTTTCAACACAGGAGTGGTTTTATCATTGCTGTGTTACCATTTTGTTGAACTATACCTTCTGAGGTGTTTTTCTATTTTTTTTTTCCTGAGGTATTTTCCATAGAAAGTATTGGGAGATAACTGAAAAGGGATAAATTCAGTGTCTTACCTAAGTATCCTAATGTATTTCTTTGTCTCATTTGCAGAGGAAAACTGAAGAGTTGTAGGATACAGTGGGTATTTTTAGAGTTTTCAACCTGGTAAACTAAAAATACTAGCAGAAATAATACTAGCAGAAATTTCATATTAAAATGCCTAGATTATCAGTGGGTTAAGTGTCTGCCTTTGGCTCAGGTCACGATCCCAGGGTCCTATGAACAAGCCGCATGTCCTCTGTTGGGCTCCCTGCTGCTCCTTCTGTCTCTACCCTTCCCTTGTTTGTGCTCTCTCTCTCTCTCAAATAAATAAAATCATTTAAAAATGCTCAATTATCAATGACCTTATTTAGAGAGATTTTGGTTACTGCCTGTGTACATGCCCATGTAGAGGATTATAAAAATGGATGACAGAGAGAGAGAGGGAGGAAGGAAAGAAAGGAGAAGGAAGGAAGACAGGAAGGATGAGAGTTAGTTCTTCTGTAAAAAAATGGTGAAAACTTTAATTATTTGGTGTTAGGTTAAGCAGGATGGGCCCATTTTCATTTGAGTTCATATTAAGTTTAAATGTAGGCATTTAGAACAATAGCTGTAAAATATATGTAAAAGTATGATGGCAGGTGGCTAACTCCAAGGGTTCTATATTTGACTTACTCCACATATGAATAATCCCTCTCAACAAGCTCCTTAATACACGATGTAAATCATTTGGTGGCATGAGGCAAAGATAGTTTGCTAGACTTACAAAACATTAATTCAGTGGTTTAGTATAATGTTTTAAATCAGTGTTACAACAAAGTATATACTCTGTTTCAGTCATTTTCAGTATATATATATATTTTTAAGATTATTTATTTATTTATTTGACACAGAGAGAGAGATTACAAGTAGGCAGAGAGGCAGGCAGAGAGACAGGGAGAGGAGGAAGCAGGCTCCCTGCTGAGCAGAGAGCCCGATGTGGGCCTCGATCCCAGGACACTGAGATCATGACCTGAGCCGAAAGCAGAGGCTTTAACCCACTGAGCCACCCAGGCACCCTCATTTTCAGTATATTAATCCCAAGGAAGGGATATACAAATATGGGAATGTAAGTGGAAGCAGGATTTATTGTGGAAATATGCACAAAATTGAAGGATATACTTGCAAAGACATCGATCACCAGTAGCCCCAAGTTTTGGAGCCATTGTAGGATGGAAGCCACAAAGTGCCTTTTTTTTTTTTTTAAATCAAGCCAAAGGTTCTTTCCTACTCCTGATCCAGCTAATGATTAGCTGACACAGGATTTGAATAGTGCTTCTGTCTGCTTTTCTTCTCACTGTAATTGTCTAGGTTGAAGAGTGTTGATTAACGTGATTGCTTAAATCAGAAATCTATGAGTAAATACCTTTCCTGTAACTTAATGGTTATGTGGCCTCAGGCAGGCATTATTGAAACAGTGTGTCTCTTCTCCTCCTCTCTGTAATAACATAAGAAAAATGATGTGTTAGTCCAGGTCTTCTGAGAAGCATAAGCCAAGATTGGATAAAATGGGCAAGGATTTTATGACAGAAAATGACTGTGTGAGGAAACACAGGGAAGGAGGAAAAAAGAATGGGAGCCCATAAGATGTGATGTAGACGTGAAGAAATTAGAGAGTTCAGATTGAAGCATTATAGATGGCTGGACCATCTAAGGAAGTTTCAGTAAATCCTTGAGAGAGTCTTCAAGTCAAGCGGGTCATCAGAGGGGTCCCGTGTCTCCAAGAAATAGGTGCACCTTAGTATTCCTCATGGAGTCCTTTGCTGACAGGGAATAGCACACAACAGGTGTGGCTTTGGCACTAAGGTGACAATGAATTGGACAGTGCAGCAGCTGGAGATTCCTGCAGTTGGAAGTCTGGAAGACACGTTTTCTTGGCCAGAACAAGTCAGCTATTTCCTTCATAGGCGGAGCATTAAATGACCAAGTGCATATAATATTGCAGTGTAAGCACTTAACAAATAGAATCTATCACTATTTCTGTTACTCCTATTGCTATACTTCTGTTGCTGCTATTGCTGTGATGACCTTTTACTAATAACTGTTGTGCCCATCTTTTAGTCATATGTAAGTTACAATACATATCACTTTTTTTTTTTAAAGATTTTATTTGAAAGAGAGAGAGAGAGGACAAGTAGATGGGAGGGGCAAGGGAGAAGGAGAGGGATAAGCAGACTCTCCACTGAGCATGGAACCTGACATGAGGCTCAATCCCAGGACCCTGAGATCATGACCTGAGCTGAAGTCAAGACACTTAACCGACCTAGCCACTCACATGTCCCAACATGATCACTTTTAAATAACTTTGCCTTTTTTTTTTTTTGAGCGTGGGGATTAATTGTCATCCCTCTTGTAAGTACCTAGCACAGAGTTCTGATACATTCTTGCTCTGAGTGCCTTGAGTATTACAGAACACAAGAACAAGAAGGCTGCTTATGTATTGTTGGGGAATGAGCACAAGGAAACGAGACCTTCATAACTGGAACTTGAGTGCCCTTTGATCAAGGTTGTAGTCAGTAGAGGGAACCCCGACCATGACTGTCTTTTCAGCCCACCCACAGTGACAGTACCCATCAGAGGAAGGGAATCAGCACTCTGTAAAGGCATGTGGACCTTAAATAAAATAGTGGACAAATTATTTAACATTTATTTTTTTAGACTTGCTTAAGAAAGAGAAATGGTTTTCTTCAACTTGTTGCCAATATCCGCTTACTTTTTTATCATTTGTTTCAATGCAAAAGGAAGAACACACTTTGCCAGATCCCTTGAGAATTAAAGATATTTAAACACTAGTAAGAACTATTGAGATTTAAGTACAATAAATGCAAAAACAGAATTTTTAGATCTCCCCCAGAACAATGACCTCATTTCTTTCTTTAAGGGGACAAGTGAATGTGGCAGAGAAGTAGTGAAAGAGAGCCATGGAGACATTCCTGCCCTCTGAATTGCTGACCCTGAAGCCAAATACAGAACCTTTGCACAGAACTTTGGGAGCTTTCAGTAACTTTAAAAATGAATTTGATTCTTATTTTTGACATTATTTCTTCACTACTGAGGCTAGAACAGCCAAGTTATTATGTGGTGGTCACCTTAGAAGTTCAAATCCTGCCCCTTTCCTGAGTACTTTGATCATTTCTCAAGGAGACATACAAATTGATTCCACTTGGCTTGTCTACCTCTGTCCAGGTACCACACTGTCAGTGCAATGGCTCTGATATATCTTAGAAGGAATACACAGAGCCTTTGGAATCTATTAAAGCTTGTCTAGTTATCTGTCTCCATCAAACTGTGTGGTCTGAGGCAGGTTATTCCACATCTCTGTACCTCAGTTTCTTCATCTGAAAAACCAGAGAATGGCTTACAACCAAGGGATGGCGAAGCATAATAATGGTATATGCACAATGCATAGCACACAATGGCTGCTAAATAAATGGTTGCTGTTCTCATTTGTCTGGAAGATAAGCACATTATCTTTCTTTTTCAGTGTTTAAAAACTTAACACCAACCCTATCAATTGCTCAGAGAAATCAGTGTGTATAAAATGTCCTTATTCAACAAATCTTTACTAGTGCTGAAGACCATAGTCATTTGTTCATTTCTTGATTTGATCATTAATGTCATTCATTCATTCATTCATAAAAAACAGGCCCAGTACTGTGCTAACAACATAATTTCCATAAGTTTCTCTATCAACCCTGGCACATAGCAGCTATATAACGTGGGAAAGAACACTCCACCTCCACTTTAGATCCCTTGGCTATACAATGAGTATAACAATAGCACCTGTTCAGTGCCTGTCCCAGAGTAAATATTCAATGAACTGTCTCCGTTAATTCAACAAGGTGGAGCAAATACTGTGGGACAATATTTGTGTCAGTCATGGTTGTTACTTGGTGTTTAAGGATACCTTCTCAATGAAATGGTTCTTAGAGGCCTTTCTCAGTACATCTCTAAGATTATTTATGTATGTATTTATGTATGATTATTTATTTTGTCAAATGTCAAAGCTAAAAAAAAATCCAGTGTTTCTTTTTATTTTATTTTTTTGGGGGTCTTACTGTCTTGTACTCCCTGGACATTGTTTCACCTCCTGAAAAGTGATCTATATAAGCTACTTTGAAACCTCTAAGCTTTTAAAATCATATTTGCCCTTACTGTCAATTACAGTGTCTAGAAACACTAGGGAGAAGAAGGTCCACACATTACCAAGTAATGTAGTAGCAAGCTTCCCAGATTCAGTCACCATGTTATCCTATAATGTTATTTCGTTAGCCCTGGGCGACCTCTCTAGAGGGAGGTGAATGGAATGCATCACAAACTCTTCTCTTGTTAGAGAACTGCGGCTTGTTTGCAGTGAATAAGATCTGTATTATCCGAAAAAGCTATTTTTATATTTTATTTTTCCTTTTCTATTTTTCATTCCTTTGTTTTTTTAAGAATTTATTTTTTATTTTATTTATTTATCTGGCTGACTGCTTGGAATTTGTTTTCTACTTGGTGCAAAGCAAACAGTTACACGATGTCAGGAAAGCTTGCATAGGGCTTGGCTAGTAAAGAGTGGGGCTCTCTTAACTTCCTTTTTGATGTTTCACTGTTCTGTTGTAAAAGAACCCAACCTGTATATATATTTTTTCCCTTAGGCATTTTGGTTTACTGCTCCATCCTATGTTTTTTTTCTTTTTTTAAGAAAAAGATAAAATTAGAGAAAAAAAATCCAGTTAAATCCCTCAATCTCTAACTAGAACATGTGTCTGGAATTCATCTGATAGTTATGAGATGAATTGCTGCTTATTCAGTCACATTAACTGCAAGTACTGTGATCTTGCTTAAAATATATCCCAAGAGTTTGGGATTAGTATCATTAACATGCATAATCTGATGATAATATTAGTTGAACAATAATGATTATTTTAAAATTTTTATTTTCCAAAAGCAATTTGCAACATAGCCCCTAGAAATTGGAGTCTGCTATAAATACTTCATGATTTGAACCTAGGGTGGTATTAACCTTTCTCTAAATTTGTTAAGTGATAAGCTGGTACTTTTCTGATTTAAGGTATCCCCACCCATCTGTCCACCAATGTGTAAAAGCCAATGTGAATGAAATATATGGTGGGGGTTATTTAGGGTTATGTCTGTTATAGCAGAGAACAGCATCATGGTATAATTTACTCAATAATTCTACTGGATAACAAAATAACCTACATCTGCTACAATTTAGGAATCCCCAGAATCTTCAAAACATAACATCAAGATTGCCTCACACTGTGTTCACATATTTTAACTTCCTTACTATACAACTTATAAAAATGCATTTTCATTACTATATTTAGTGTTCTATATATATATATTTCAATTAATGTTTTAAATTTCCTTTCTAGCATGTTTTATGAAGTAGTTTGTATTTATTTTTGTATTTTCATTAATAGTCATAGTCTAATGTAATATCACTCACGGAAATGATTAAATTTTTCTTTTTTTTTTCTTATCACCTTAAGATGGCATCAGGTCTTACTATTCATTTAAAGTTTTGAAGTAATGCATTTAATACGCTTATTTCTGGAAAAAAAACTGTTTGTTTATTGTGTATGTTAGTCACCATAAAATATGTCATTAGTTTTTGATGCAGTGATCCAAGATTCATCGTTTATGTACAACACCCAGTTCTCCATGCAGTTCGTGCCCTCCTTAATACCTACCACCAGGCTCATCCATCTGTCCACCTTCCTCCTCTCAAAAACTCTGAGTTTGTTTCTCAGAGCCCACAGTCTCTTGTGGTTCGTCTCCCCAACATTTTTGACTAAAATTAATTAGAATTGTGGCCATTAGTCTGTGTTCCTTCAGACGCACTCTCTGTCCTTCTTCACAAGGGGCACTCTTGGTTTCTGCCCTTTGGTTGGACTTAGCTGAAAGGAACACTAGTCGGAGACAGGAGTAAGGGAGGAAAGTGAGGTCAGGCATTTATTTCTCTTGCTTATTGCTCTTAATGTCTTCTTGGATCTATTGCTTCCAAAGACCAAGTCTGTAGCGAAGTATACAGTCCTATCCCCTCAGCTGTTTAATTCTGGGTTGTCTGTCTTTGAGCCCCCTCACTAAACTCTGTAGCTTCTCAGCACCATCCCTTTTGGTGTCCCTATGTTCTGCCTGGAACTTAACAGAAGACCTTTTATTAAATTACCCTTTCCAAATTACCAAATTAGAAGGTGCCATCTGTTTTCTACCTATGTGCCGAATGACCAAAAGGTGTAAATGTATCAATAAACAGTAGCTCTTTATTCCAGCTATAAGTCAAGCATATTTGTATTACATGCTTATTTGGAGAATCAAAAATGTTCATTTCTTATTGGTATTATGTAACAATTGCCAGTAAAATTGCCTAGGAAAAAACAATCTATGCAATTCAAACATTGTACCTCTAACTTGCAGATTTTCTTCAAATCTACTGAAGGGTCAAGCCTATGACCCAATTCTATATCACATATGGAATGAAGTTGTATGCATGACATAAATTTAATAACATCAGGTGTCCATGTGTGTGCAAGATCAGTATGGAAAACATATCCAGTAAATGTCTCCTATGGAAAAAGCCTTTTTTACATTATTATGATTTTTTTTGCCTAAACCCTCAGATTTGAAGGATCAGAGTGGGCTTGCCCAAAGAGTATATGGGTATGGAGCAAAAGAGAACGGATATTTCCAGCATTGATAAAAGATTAGAAACTAAAGAAAACTTAAAATAAATTGAATAAGGAACAAAGGCCAAACTGAAGCTTGAAACTTAGAGTCTGCAACAGTGGACACTTAGAAAGAAAAGGTAAACTTGAAAGAGGAATGACACTCATAATGTTACTATATTTTTATGCCTATGTTAAGCCCTCACTATGGGCCAGCCACTTTGAGCATGACTGTCCTCATTCTCATTTTATATTTGAGAAAAGTAAAATAAAATTCTCAAATTCTCTAGTAAAGCAAAGAATTTTAGACCTAGTTCTCTCTGAGTTTATGTCTAAGTGTGGTTTCCAGATTCATGCTATTTAACCTCTTTAAACAAAAATTCAGTAGTACAGATAAGAGCCACCTTCTGTCTGCAGAGTCAGATGATGTGTTCATTCCGTCTTTATGGTGTGTCAAAAGATCATAAAGCAAAACACGGAGTGAAAAATGTGTGTAGACACTAAAATGGCCTCCATGGCTATAACAAAACCAACAGATACTGGATGGGCCCAAGTAGATCTAAATCCCCCCAAAAGTAGTTGGAGAATCTTAGACTTCAGTTCCTGAAGTTTATGGAATCTTCAAGTCTTTGTCATATAAGGATAGAAGGGGGGAATATTTAATTGCCAGGCTCATGATTAGATTGGAAGGTTCTTCAGATTCTCCTCCTAATATATGCATTTACTCTTCATGATTGGGCTCTTAGTTTTTTTTTCTTTAAATAAGGAACTCCTTTTGATTGAGTGAATACAAGTGAATTATACTTTTACTTACTTAACATCTGATATTTGCTAAGACCTGTAAGCTTGCTTTAAATCTGCTTGCTTTAAATATATACAATTCTATGGCTAGATATTTCTTGCATTTTACTTCTTATTATAAACTTCCTTGGAAAAGCCTGAAATTAAAGGCTTACTTGCTGGTAGTCATAAAGAAAACCTTAAAAAAACAATAATACACAGAAATACTTCCACTAGGATTAGTGAAAAATTGTGTGCGTGTGATACTATTAAGGATTTATTTTTCTTTATAAAACATATTTCAAGTTAGAGTATGGGTAAGCACTCAAAAATTGGGAAAAATAAGCTTACAAAATTAATCCTTTTTAGAACAATGTTTTTCAAAGTTGATCGAAGCATGTAATAGTCACTGTAGGTATTCCTGAGTATTGAGTACTGTCCCCTTTAATAATTAAAAGGTGTTAGACATCCCAAGACTCAATACCCTTGCTACTTGTGTTTCTCTCTTTGTTTTTTGAGCCAACAACCGAACATAACCAAGGTGCACACCAAGTTTCTCCTGGTTATCTGATAAAAGGCAATGTCCTTCTTTTCCTCTCCTTTTCTGCTTTCCTAACTTTGCTACCTTATGATGGAATGTCTTATCATTTGTAAAGTCAAGTCATTGAGAAGCTGCTCTATGATTTCATGTTTCCAAAACTTTTTGGCCACATGTGTGTTGGTCTGACTTATATTTTGATGATTGAGCTGCTCAGAGAGGATATGCAGAATATTCTACCTGGGGAAGTGTAAGAATGATTATGGATCACAATTTATAACATTTTTATGTCCTTATCCTAAGGAACAATACACAAAATCTCTCTGTTTTCTAACTTACTTGAGCAATGAGTTTAGCATTAATGTTAAACATTGCTTTTGATGTTTGTTTCATTTTTGAGAAATTTATATATTCCAATGCCAAGGAGATACCTTTATCCCATAAAACCTCCTGATTTGAAATGTAATGAAATGGTTTTCACAAAAAACAAAATAACCTTTCTTTGCCCTTTCCTAATCATATATACATACCTACACATATTTACATTTAACAATGGCATTAGGTATCTTTTGAAAGAATTCAAAATAAACTAATTAAAAGGAGGTAAGTTTAGAAAGGAAACTTACTGGTATGAAAACATTTTAATAGCTTTGAGTATTTGCATGTGTTTTCAGATTTATTTCTTTTAGGATTTTTAGGCGCATCATTTCCTTACAATTTTAGGAAGTGGCATCACCTTTTCCACTATAGTAAAGGTCACCTGTTTGGACAGACATCAATAATATTAGCATTCAGGATAGTGAATTTTTTTTTCTCCCTGTTGACAGGCTTGGGGGATATTACATATTATTAATATGGCTGACTAATTCCTAATTAGGAACTCATTAGCAGCTCTACAACTTTAGAGTTTGATGGATTTGCAGCCAATCTTGAAAAAGGTCACAATAAATGACCTCTGGCCCAAGACTTTCCCATCTGTCCATCATTTAATATCATTTTTTTAATGCTGGAAAATATAATCATTCTGGTTCCCCTTGGGAAAGTACATAAGGCCTTTTCCTTACAAGATTATTGTATTTAATAATATATTGATATTAATGCATTGTTTTTTATTTTTAATAGGACATTTCCACTCTTTATATCTCTTATATGAATTAGTGATTCTTCCTCTTAGAAAATATTGCTTAAAGGTAGATATGGATATATCAACCTGTGAGATATGCATACTAATTCAGAATGTTGAGATAAACAAAAGGAAAATGACATTTTGGTGATTCCCATAGCAACTGTAGAATGTACAACATAATGCATTCACGACTCCAAAGGGAGCATTTTTACATTAACAAAAGATATATTATAAAAACAAATGTTTTAATTATTGTCATTCTTAAAAGCCAGAGAGGCAGATCTATTTCTTAGAGTGATATGGTGCAGAACTCTAAAAAAGTAAATCATTTTAATTTAAAATTTAACAGTTGTATACCTGAAGTTTCAAATTATGTTAAACTCAGTCATATATTAAAATATGGAATGTAGTTTTTTCTTTCCTTTTTTCTGTTTTCTCTTTGGGTTAGGTTCAGATTTATGTAATTTAGAGAGAGCTTGAAGTTCAATGGGAACAATTTTGGAATTTTAAGTTCTCCCATGATGTCCTGAAAAACTTCAATGAGCTTAACGAGATATTTGTTCTACTTGTGCAAAAGCAGTAGAAAATGTTAAACAGATACTTTAATTTTCATTTTTTTTTCAAGCTTTCTGTAGATAAGGGGAAAGAAGCCCCATACAAAACAACAGAGGGAAGAAGTGTGTGGTTGCAAGAAAAGTTCCTCTCTCTTCCAGTGTCTTCATTTTAAGAATTACACAATATTAGATGTAGAAGTGGGGAATGACTTTACCAAGTTCTTTTATTTTTTTCCCGTTTCTTTGTTTTCATGTTTTGCTCCCAGAATAGAACTTAGCTTTCATGCCTGGTAGGTTCTTTCTTGTAAACCATGGTTAAGTTCCAGTTCTTTGTTATTCATTCATCAAAGACATAATGAGCCCATATTAGGTGCTAGCCTCTGATAGGATTGGGTATAGAGAAATTATAAGCAAATGTTATGATTGTCCTATGGAGTTAATCTGGCACAGAGGACACACATGCAGTAAAAAATTAAAATAATGGATAGTGGACAGTGAGATGTGAAAGAACAGAGTGCTATGGGGGAACATTAAAAATATAAGCAAGCCTGTGGGGCTTTGAAAAGCCTTTCCCAGTGATAAAATATGTAGGCTGAGGCCTGGTATACTCTATTTAGGCAATTTCATAGGTTAATTTTAAACTCAGAGATAGAAAAAAAATCCACCATCTTCAAATCTATAAAAAAAAAAAGGTTACCCTGGTATTAGGTTGTAAGCCTTTCCATTTGATGGCTTATTTGATACTCATCTTATTCAGTTCATTTATGTATCTATTTTTCACTCTAGAAAAGAAACAGTGCTTTTTTTTAAAAGTGGGAAATAGTGGAGGGAGACAGATTTAATGTATATTTAGTCAATAAATTTCACATGGTTTATGGACTGCCACCCAATATAAATTGAGGGGTGGAACCTACATGATGTATATTTTTGTCAAAGGTCTAATTGAAAATGGGAATAAACAGAAAAGAACTTTATGAGAGCCACCGTTGTATGGTCTCATGATAGGGGAGGCTCAAAGAAATAAGAGAGTGAATAAAAAGAGGTCTGAGCTGTCCAGCAATTGAATGCACGACCTTTTGAGTGAATGAACTGTTAACTACAGTGGTTGCACAAAAGCTAGAGTTCTTTAGAGATTAAATAAAACTCGAAAGAGATGAGAAATTCTCCCAGATGACAGGCTTCAACTAGGCTGAGTTTTCCCTTCGGGTCGCTGGGAGCCACTGACAGGTAATGAGCAGCAGCGGGATGGAGCCCATGAGCCAGTCACACAGGAAAAGGTAGATGCCTGTGTAAAAGAAAATGCAGTTAGTAAAGGACCAGCAATCAACGAGTTGGTGTAGGAAATACTCAGCCAAGGAAAAGTGGCATATTGGAAGGAAGGCTGTCTGGTATAATACTATTTAAATCCCAGTGCTTGCAATGTGAGAGATTGTTCCTAAATTGTTTGACCTGTGTTCATTTTATTTCCACAAAGAGTGAAAAAGTGCCTTGCAGACAAGGTCCACACCTCATAATTATTTAGCAGCTCTAGGTTTATTTGAACAGTAATGATCTGAGAACAGACATTTGGAAAAACTCTTTCACCAATGCAGTAGAATTGAGTTATTAAGATGCTGTTCTCATTGCCCTGAATTGACTGACATTTTATGTCTCTAACTTGAGATTATGTAGACACTGACTCTGATCAGCAGTCACACTGGATGTTCAGTCAGTGCAGACATTAGTGGCATTTAAATTAAATGAAACATTCCAGAGGTATGGTCAGAATTATCCTTCCCATCCTTAAGAGCTTATTTAAAATGTCATTTTCTCTAAGAAAACTTCTCAGACCAGGTCATGGTCTTCTTTTTCATTTAGAATGTAATTAAATATAATTAAATCATTAACTATTAAAATATTTGTTCAAAGTTGCCTTTCCTTACCAAAAATAAGCACTACAAGTAAAGGAAGAAACAGTATTGGTCTAATTTACCAGTTTTATTTTTTCCAGCACCCTCCCATAATTTTTTGTTCATAACAAGTACTCTATAGACATTTGTGAAATAATTACAAATAATAATAAATGTGGTATAGAGTTTGGGAAACTGTTTGTTTCTTAGCCGTACTGTTACCTAGTAATGGGACAATTTCCTAGTAATTTTCCAGCCAGGTAAGCCCCTTGATACTCATTTTCTTCTCTCTTACATAAGTAACCAAGTCTGTTCTGTTGTTCAAATGAGATAGTGAGTGCTAATTGAGCTCTAATCACTATTTGTCTACAAACTAGTTTTGGGAGGTTAAGTAACTCTTTTTAAAAAAAAATCTGTGAAATGAAAATGTTGAAAAATCAGTGGTATAACACAGGGCACTGTGATGGGCAAATAGGCAGTTTAATTAATGGTTAAGAGCTACAGTGTGGTTGCTGACGTTTGACACTTGGCTCTAACTCGCACTGGCATTTGATCTGAGGAAGTTGCCCTCGTCCAGCTTCTGTTTCCTCATCTCTCAAGCAGGCTGTAGGAAGAATTAAATATATGAAAATGTATCAAACATTTAGAACATTTTGGGGTATTAAATAAGTGCTAACACGTAACATGATCAAATGCTGGATTTGAAAAGTTTACTTGAGATCCGATATGGTGAAAGTTTAGAGAAGGACCAGATTTTGGAAGGTAGAGGAGTTTGGAGTCCAGTTTAATTACTCAAAAATAAATGGGGCTGGTGTGCATGAGAATGGTGGCAGAAAATGTGGAAAGAAATGGAGGCTGTCAGTTCCAGAGGATGAGAAGGTATTAGATTTAGGGGATGAACACCAAACTGTGATCTGCAGGATTTTGCTTGATCAATTGGATGACTGTTGGCGCCACTCACTGAGATTAAAAGGCGGCCAGAATACGTGAGTTCTGTTTTGAAGCTGTTGAGTTAGAGCTGCCTATAGGACACTCAAAGAGAGCTACCCAGTAGAGAGTTTGATATATGGTTCTGAAATAAGAGCAAAATACCTGGAATGAAGAACACACTCTAAATGAAAGATGAAACAGGAGAACATTGAAAGGAGGGGTATGTTCCTTCCTTTGAGCAGAGAACAGTTGAGTTATGTTCGTATGCAGATGAAATGGCAAAGGATTAGGAAGAAGTTGGAATTAGAAGAGCAATCAGGATTTCTAGGAAAGAAATAGAAGGTGGAATTCAAAGCATAGATCAAGGCAAAAACAACAACTCTGTCATTAGCATAAGGAAAAAACACATATATTTGGATATTTGGAGTGGAATGGAAGTTTTTCTTTATGCTGTGTATTTTCTATAGCTGCCTAACAAATTACCACAACCTCGGTGGCTTCAAATAATGCCCATTTATCACCTCACATTTCTATGGGTCCCATGTTTGAGGGGCTCAGCTCGGGGTCTCACAAGGCAGGAATCGAGGTGTCCACCAGACTGAGCACTTACCTATAGGCCTGGGGAAGAATCTATATCCTCATTCAGTCTGTTGACAGAATCCATTTACTTGCAGTTTTAGGTCTCAGATCCCTGTTTCCTTGTCGATTATAAACCAGGATCCACTGTCTGCTACCAGAGGTTTCCACATCCTTCTCCCACGGCCCCTTCCCTCCTCAAGCCCCAGTAAGCACATCATATCCCCTTAAGGTTTCCTCCTCCCTCACATCCCCTGATCTCCTTTTCTGCCTCTGCTTTTAAAGCTCATGGGATTACATTTAGACTGTTAAATAATCTAGGATTATCTCTTTAATTTAAGGTCAACTGATTAGTAACCTTAATTACATCTGCAAAGTATCTTTGCCATAGAAGGTAACACATTCATGAGTGTTATGTCTCCTCCTATGCACAAACGAGGGCTTGAGATGTTCGGGGGCAACAAATTCTACCTACCAAAAATGATTTTTGCCCTACCCATGGAGTAAGAGGAAAAGGAATGTAGGAGTAAAGTAAGAGAGTGAGTAAAAAGAAAAGAGGGAAGACATTGTTTTTTTTTGCTTGCTTGCTGCTGCTTTTGCTCCTGCTCAATGTAGCCATGAACTGCTTTTGGTGGTATTCCAGTGTTTGTAGCATTATACTAACATAATTTTGGAGGGTTGTTTGTCTTCTTTCCATCTCTAAGCTATTATAGTTTACAGTCCTCCAAAGGTTCCCTCTTTTACAATCCTTAATGATTTGGACTTACATGTACTTTCACATACTTTGTCATTTTTCTGAATTTGTGGTAGATGGGAGAGATTATGGTATTAGGACTACATCTTGTAAGGGAATTAGAATAGTGTAAAAATGAGCAGTGTTCCAATGACTTCAGGCAATTAAGTGAAAAAGAAGAGCTTAAATATTTGTATTAATTTAGAAATATTTTTACTTTATTATCTATAACATGATACAGAAATGTAGTCTTATTACATGTCAAGCATTTTAAATTATGCTTAATATTCTCAGTTCCCAATTAATTTTTTCTTAAATAGTATTTGAAATCCATTAAACTGTTTAAGCTGTTCAACTTGCAAATAGGGATCAGTGTCTTCTATCTTCATTAAAACTATTCATGGGATGAGTTTGAACCACTATGTTAAGCAATATTAAGTTAGGAAAGTGAATTGAAAATAAAACTAAAATGACATTTTATTTAGAGATTGAATTAACAAGTTATTATAATTTTAATTTTTGAAATTTAATTCATTTAAAAAGTCCTTAAAAGGTATGATTAATAATTTTAATCATATAAAAATCCTATTAATCTCTCACCATTATATTCATGTTGTATCTGCGTCATCATTAATGATTTTTACCTTTATGTTTTTGCCTTACATTGTGAATTTTAACAGTTGTCCAGCCATTCATTTTGGGTAAAAGAGACATGTTTCCCTTTCTTCTCTGTAAGGGCTAATATGTAAACAAAAACCAACTTGATCTTTGGACAGGCTAAATATTTTTAAAATTTTCTGTATTATGTTCATTGATAGCACCAGATGTAGTAGAGGAAATGTGACATGTCCCTCTCTGGGATTTTGGTTAAGATTCTTTGTTCTTCTTTCTTTTCCGTTTGTTCATTACCATCTCATGGTACAGAGATCTAAGGTGATTTAAAAACACACACCAAAATAATAATTCATCAAGAAAAATACTAAGTTAAGAATTTATTTCATCTTAGGGTGTACCAGTTTTCTAATGTCTGAGATATGGATGAACATTGTCATCAATGTGTACATTTAATATTTTTCTGAAAATACTATATTAAGGCATTATATATCTTATAATTGGTGCATCTTAGAATGAAAATTTAAAAAAATCAGTAAAGTCAGACAGGTTTCTTAAAGCATATATTTGTAAACTACAAATTAACAATTACTTTTGAATTTTCTTTAGGCTTCCTGGGAACCAGAGTAAAAGAGGTGAGGTGATCATTAGGTAGCTCTCATCAGATAAGGTTTTAAATTTTTTCTGGCCACTGGGGCTCTGCACTGGTATGCCTCACCCCTGCCCCCAGAGCACTGGCATTGTGTCAGCCCCTGGGCCCAAGAAGCTCCTGACGATGGCTGGTATTGACTATAGCTACACCTTAGAGCCTTCATTGCCACTTTGGGCAACTTTGCCAAGGCCACTTTGGATGCCATTCCAAGACCTACAGCTGTCTTACCCCTGACCTCTGAAAAGAGTCTCTGTTCATCAAGTCTCCGTATCAGGAATTCACAGACCATGTTGGAAAGACCCACACCAGACTCTCTGTGCAGAGGACCCAGGTTCCATTTGTGGCCACCACATAGTTTTATACGAGAAAAATAGAGTGAATTAAAACGTGTTAAAAAAAATGAACTCTTTCTTGAAGTAAAGATTATTTATTTATTTATTTATTTGAGAGCAAGATTGGGAGAGCACAAGCAAGGGGAGTGGCAGAGGGAGAGGGACAAGGAAACTCCCGGCCGAGCAGGGAGCCCGACGCGGGGCTCTGTCCCAGGACCCTGGCATCATGACCTGAACCAAAGGCAGACACTTAACTGACTGAGCCACCCAGGCGGCCCCCTTGAAGTAAAAATTTTTATTGAAATAAAATTTCACAATTAGGCCTTCTATCTCTTCTGCTGTTGAGAAGAGGCACGTTATTTTCATTTCCAAGGAGAAATTGGAAGTATGAAATTAACTCAATCAGTGGGTATTTAACCAAAAAGAGTCATTTAGGGTCTATTCTAGGATGGGACAAACTCCTCAGGGACTTCTCCAGGGCTTGTAGTAGATTTGATTCTAAGCTAGAGTAGGTGAGAAATACTCAACGTGTAACTGGTGGGCACGTCGCCAGAATGAGCAGTGAACTCTTCAAGGACACGAGAGGTCAACAGTCCAGGGTAACAGGCTGGTTAAAAAGAAGGGGCGCTGGGGGCGCCTGGGTGGCTCAGTGGGTTAAAGCCTCTGCCTTTGGCTCAGGTCATGATCTCAGGCTCTTGGGATCGAGGCCCGCATCGGGCTCTCTGCTCAGCGGAGCCTGCTTCCTCCTCTCTCTCTGCCTGCCTCTCTGCCTAATTGTGATCTCTCTCTCTGTGTGTCAAATAAATAAATAAAATCTTTAAAAAAAAAGGGGGGGGGCGCTGGGTAGACAGTAAGTGTAAGTGTCTGTAGATGATAAGATGGTAAATAGATAACATAGAGTGCATACCTATCAGGGCAAGAGGTTCTGAACAGAATTGCTAAGTGATACAAGATTATGAGAAGCTGGTGTCTTTAAAATTAGAGAGTTCCTCCATCTTGATTATGCCAGGTCATGAAAGACAAAGGCTCTCTGGAAAAAGAATGAATCGTGCTTGTCCTTGAAGACAGAATACGTTACCGTGGAACATAGAGAAGTGAAGAGAAGCAACATAATTAGGTTACAAAAATAAAGACAAGTGAGTCTTTGGATTTGCAGTCAAACCCAGTCTCTAGTGCCGTATTGGCTTTCTACAAGATAAAGGAGTATACGGGCAAGAAGATTTAATTTAAAAAATCAATTACTAATAATTGAGTATTTTGTTGTATATATTTTTTAGGAATTAATAGCTTATGATTTTTAGGTTGCAAAAAGTGCGTGGTTTCTAGTAAAATAATAAGCGAACTCTGACTAAATGTAAGAATTTTCAGGGTGCCTGGGTGGCTCAGTGGGTTAAAGCCTCTGCTTTCGGCTCAGGTCATGATCTCAGCGTCCTGGGATCGAGGCTCGCATCGGGCTCTCTGCTCGGCAGGGAGCCTGCTTCCTCCTCTCCCTGTCTCTCTGCCTACTTGTAATCTCTCTCTCTCTGTGTCAAATAAATAAATAAATCTTTAAAAAAATTTTTTTTTTCAGTCAAGCTTATGTATCTAGACTTCCAAGAATATCCAAAAGAATCAACAAAGCTTCCTTTTGTTCTTGGTAGGGTTTTTTTCTTCTCTTCTCTTCTCTTCTCTTCTCTTCTCTTCTCTTCTCTTCTCTTCTCTTCTCTTCTCTTCTCTGCTTTGATTTGATTTCATCTGACATTCAGTACTATTTGAATCATTGAAATAATAGACCCACATCTGTGATAAAAGTTTTGAGAGACTCAGTAAGTCAAACGGCACTTTATTAACTAAATCACAGATTTTGTGTGTAGCTTTTGTTTCTTCCTCATTGTATTAACCACAAGACTTTATTCCCTCTGGAACTGTAAATCAGAGAATCTTGGGATATAGATAGGAGCATTAAGAATATCTTGGCTGTCCTGAGCAGTAGCTCAGTTCTGTGAAATTATATCCACTGAGATCTACGGGGTGCTTGAGACAGCTTTATTTCTCAAATTTATTATATTCCTTCACAGCTTCTCTTAAAGATTTCATAAACTCACGATGAAAAGTGGTCACTTAAAATCAGACTCCAAACATAGCAGAGGTAATCAGACTTGGCTTTTTCTGTGCCCTACATGAATAGCAAAAGCATTAACTAATGGTAAAGGCACCTGTTGACCAGGGAGAAACAAACCCCAGGTAGTTCTCTTCTTAAGATGATGCTTCAGGAATTTTTCGGGGTCATTTAATAAGCCAAACTCTCTTTTACAACTGAGCTTAATTTTTATAGAAGGATAATACTTATTTTTTATTTTATTTTTTCAGAAAACTCACAGGACATTTTCAAACTTTTTACTATTTGATCTATTTGCAGGTTGTAGAAGAAAAATTTATGTTTTATTACAGGAGCAGTAGATGCTTTTCTATTAGAAAAGAGTGACTCAGATTTTTATTCTTTTATGATTTTACTGATGACTTTGTTTTATGCCTTGGGGATCAAGATGTCTTTGTTTCTTCGTATCATGTTATAACCTTTATTAGATATCAAGACCCTAGAATGAGCTGGATTTAGTCGTTAAAAAAACCAAAACTGTATGGTATAGTGTTCAGCAAATCAGTGCGTTTGCTCTAAGAAACTATAAATAATAAGAAAAATAAACACTTGGTACAATTGCAAGCTAAAAGATCCAATTTGAGACCAGTGGATATAAATATATCAATGCTTAAAGTAACATTTATTTATTTCCAGTATAATTAACAAACAGTGTTATATTAGTTTCAGGAGTACAACATAGTGATTCAGCAGTTCTATATAGTACTCAGTGCTCATCAAGACAAGTTAATTTTTAATCCTCTTCACCTATTCCAGCCTTCCTCCTTACCTGGCTCCTTTCTGGTAGCCACTAGTTAGTTCTATAAGAGTCTGGTTTTATTTTTTTATTGTCTCTTTTGTTCTTTGCTTGTTTATTTATTTCTTAGGTTCCACATATGAGTGCAATCACATGGTATTTATCTTTCTCTAAGTGACTTTTTTCATTTAGCATTATATTCTCTAGATCCATCCATGTTATTGCAAATGACAGGATGGGTTGAGTAATATTCCATTATATATCTATACACATAGCTGTGTGTGTGTATACACACATACATACACATGTTCTTAATCCATTCTTTTATTGATATCATTGAACCCTTGGATTGCTTCCATAATTTGGCTACTATAAATAATGCTGCAATAAACAGGGGTGCATATATATTTTTGAATACATATTTTCCTATTCTTTGGGTAAATACCCAGTAGTGGAATTACTGGATCATATGATAATTCCAGTTTTAATTTTTTGAGGAACCTCCAACACTGTTTTCCACAGTGGATGCACCAGTTTGCATTCCCAACAATGGTGCACAAGGTTTCCTTTTTCTCCACATCTTCGCCAGTGTTTGTCTCTTGGGTTTTTTATTTTAGCCATTCAGAGAGGTGTGAGGTAATATGTCATGGTGATTTTGATTTGCGTTTCCCTGATGATGAATGATGTTGAGCATCTTTTTTAAAATTATTTTTTATATATGTATGTACTTATTATGTAGACTCCAACGTGGGCTTAAACTCATGACCCTGAGATCAGGACCTGGGCCAAAATCAAGAGTTGGGTGCTTAACTGACTGAGCCACCCATGCATCCTGAACCTTTTTTCATATGTCTGTTGGCCATCTTTATGTCTTCTTTGGAGAAATGTCTGTTCATGTCTTCTGCCCATTTTTTAAATTTGATTGTTTGTTGTTTTGGTGTTGAGTTGTGACAGTTCTTTATGTAATTTAGTTACTCCTTATCTAATGTGTCATTTGCAAATACCTTTTCTCATTCAGTAGTTGTCTTTTAGTTTTGTGGGTTGTTTCCTTTGCTTTGCAGAAGTTTTTTATTTTGGTGCCTCAGTAGTCTCAGTAGTTTATTTTTGCTTTCATTTCCCTGGCCTCAGGAGACATATCTAGAAAAATACTGTTCTGGCTGATGTCAGAGACATTACTGCCTTGCTGTGTCCTATGATTTTATAGTTTCAGGTTTCACATTTAGGTCTTTAATCTATTTTGAGTTCATTTTTGTGTATGGTGTAAGAAAATGGTCCACTTTCGTTGTTTTTCATGTGGCTGTCCAGTTTTCCCAGCACTGTTAGTTGAAGAGATTTTTCCCATCCGGTATTCTTGCCTCCTTTGTTGTAGTTTAATTGACCATATAATCATGAATTTATTTCTGGGCTCTCTGTTCTGTTGGTCTGTGTGTCTGTTTTTGTGCTGGTATGATACTGTTTTGATTATTATAGCTTTGTAGTATATCTTGAAATGTGATTATGATACCCCCAGTTTTATTCTTCTTTTCCAAGATTTCTTTGGCCATTTTATAGTTTCATACAAATTTTAGGATTATCTAGATTTTATGAAATATGCTGTTCATATTTTGATATGGATTACATTGAGTTTATAGATTATTTTCAGTAATTTGGACATTTTAATCATATTCTTCCCGTCCACTATCATGGAATATCTTTCAATTTGGGTTGTTTTCAATTTTTTTCATCATTGTTTTATAGTTTTCAGAGTAATGGTTAAGTTAATTCCTAGTTAAAAAATAACATATCTACTAACCATCACTTGATAGGTTTCAACAGTTCATTTACAAACTTTTATCTAATAATAAAGCAAATGTGGTATTAATACTAGGACTTTTTTTTTTTTAAAGATTTTATTTATTCATTTGACACAGAGAGAGAGATTACAAGTAGACAGAGAGGCAGGCAGAGAGAGGAGGAAGCAGGCTTCCCGCTGAGCAGAGAGCCCGATGTGGGCCTCGATCCCAGGACCCTGAGATCATGACCTGAGCCGAAGGCAGCGGCTTTAACCCACTGAGCCACCCAGGCGCCCAATACTAGGACTTTTTATAAACAGTGTATCATTATCCATCCGAAATAGTGAACCATGGCCACTCAAGCACCCCAAGCTGTTTTACATTTTCAAGGGAAATGCAGCATAACTTGGTATCTTTCTAATACTGTGTTCACTTCTAGCTTTAGATAATTGTTTGCTTTAACATTAAATCAGGTTATATTACTTTGATGATGTCATATCTTTAACAATTTATATTTTCTATCATTGTTGTGGTTAATGACACCAATGAAAAGAGAATGTCAGAAATCTGTGTGAAACCATTAATGAGGTCAATGATGTCTGCTTTGGTTTCAAGATTTGAGAAGTTATGTGGAACCTTCCAGGCAAACAAATACCATCAGAAATTCTGGTTTTTAAAAGTGAAATCATTCTTTCCAACTTTTGTTTATTATTTTTTTTTCACGTGACTATTGTTTTTAGACTAAAAATGCTTATTATGTAGTTTGGACTTTAGTACTTTATAAATGGAGCTGTTAAGTATTTGTTTTGTTCTGGAGTGAGGTGAAAAAATAGTGAAACACTAAGCATGCTGTGGAACTAGGAAGTTTTAGAACACCTTGTATATGGAAAATCTTTATACAATTTTTGAAAATTCTGTCAACTTTTAAACAAAACACTTAAAATATATTAGCTGAGCTTTTTAAAAAAAAAATAGAGATGGGGGTGCCTGGGTGGCTGTCATTTAAGCATCTAACTCTTCTTAGCTCAGGTCTTGATGTCAGTGTTGTGAGTTCAAGTCCTTCATTGGGCTCTATGCTGGGTGTGGAGACTACTTGAAAAAAAAAATAGAGGTGGTTCTTTCTGGTCTTTGCTGTGATTTTTTATGATACATAGATATTGACTTAGAAAATGATTGGTGTGTTCATTTTATTTTTGGCCTTAATCCCCCACTTACCCCCAATCCCTTTAACTTAGACTTTATTTTTAGAAGCAGTTGTAGGTTCAGGGCAAAATTTGCCAGAAAATACAAAGATCCCATATATAACCCCTGGAGCCACACTCACATGACTTGCTTCACTATTAGCCTCCCAGTGTAAAATTGATGAACCTGCCTTGACACATCATTATCGTTCAAAGGGCATAGTTTATGTTGGAGTTCACTCTTGGTGTTTTACATTTTATAGTTTTGACAGATGTATACCGGCATGTATACACTGTTAAAGTATCATACAGAGTTTTTTTCAATGTCCTAAAAATCCTTTGTGCTCCACCTGAATATGAGTAAGTATATATGTATAATATGCATTGTAGGATATAATTATATGTTTAATATATACAATATACATAATAAAATTTTATATGTATATAACCAGAATCTCCCCAAACATTAGAACACAGAGCATATTTAAGAGGTGGATACTTTATAAGGACATTTCACTAAGATTTAATCAATTTGCTGTTCTAAGTTTCAAATTTAGATATTTATACGTTTGTATTTTAATAGAAATTGAATCTCACAAACTCAGTCCATCTTAATATAAACCAAGTCTTAGTCCTTAGTTTAGCAAATATGCCATCTAGTCCTAAATGAGATTACATGAATATTGGCAGGTTTGTACAGATGAATTTAGATTTCCATTACTCAAAGACTAAAGGACCAGGTGGCTAGAGATTTAAAGGTTTAAATTTGGGGGTTTGAATTTAGAACATCATAAATCAGCAATCTAGTAGCATTACATATGATATTGCTCAACTGGAAAACAAAAAAATTGAGAATTTTTATTGTTTCAATTCTCTAGAAAGTTTTAAACAATATACATTATTTATTTTGAGAAAGCAGAGTTAGATTCCTCTCACTTTTTTTCATTGAACTGATGTCTAATTTACAGAAATTTGTGGTGTTTAGTTTTCTATTTGATAACCTGCTGTGTTGAAAACTTTAAAATATGTGCTATGCATACCAATGATAATCTCCTTCATTAAGATTTTATTGTGCTTTTCAGTAACCTGGAAATACTATTTTGGGAAAACTCTTAGGAACACTCACTACTCTGCCTACTTCATTAATTATATAGTAGGAATTTGAAATGGGATATAATAGATTTTAGCTGTATAAAGTAGAATTTGAGTTATTTACAAACATGGTTTCATTAGTGTACAAACAGAATGAAATTATTAATCCTTGAGGAAAAGTAAAATCTCATCCTCACTAATGGTGACATTAGGCCTTATGTTTTATCCACTGTATCTGGCTGTCAGTCTTTTGACAGCAGGTGTTTCAGATGTCTGTTTGTTTGGACTTAGAATATACACAACCCCTAATCATCCTAATATTGACAGAGCCTCCACTAATTTTAGACTGTAGGTGCAATTGGTGTAATTGTAATAAAACTTGGACTGAATAGTCAAGGAAGATGAAGAGTCTGTTTCATTAACCACATATCCATAGAGTTTTCACTGCTTTGGCATAAATTACAAAAGTAACTTTTTCTCCCAAATGTAAGGTGACCTAGATCTCAATACTTCGTTTAAATTGCAAAATGTGACATATATACAGAAAGATTATTGTAAAAGGTGGAGGAAATTGTATACATATTGTCAAATGTATCTCAATGAAAATTGAATCAAATTGCTTTCTTACCAGCAGAGTATGGAAGTGCCAATGTCTTAAAAATTTGCATACTGCTTGACACCAATTTCACTTCTAGGAATTTATCCTTGAGAAATGAGCATAGGTGCGTTCTGTTTTAGGATGTTCTTTGCTGTTTTATATAGAAGTTTAAAAAATGAATTAGCCTAACATTCCAAATGTATGACATTATTGAAATAAATTTAGAGGTATCCATAAAATCTAATATTATGTAGCAAATAAAAATAATATTTCCAAAGGTGTTTTCCTCTATTTAATTCTGACATAGAAGGTACTCAATCACTACTGTTTGAATTAAAATAAAGTAAATATATTTCCCCTTTGTGTTTTCATTGTTTTTTTCCTCAAGCCATACTCAGTGCTTTTTGAGTAAATTCAGGATTGTTACCATAGAAGCTATAGAAAAGAAAAAATATGAGTAATTTCTGTGTGACGGTTATAATTTAAAGCCAAACAGTATGATGGTGTAATTGCCTTACTGCAGATTGTTGGCAGACACAGGTCTAGAACCCATTTATATCTTTGTAATTTTAGCAAAATAATACCGCTTTTCAACTCCAAAATTAAGGAGAAAAGTTTCCTTTCAACCCTAGCAAAATGATGTGCCCACCAAAGTTAGAGGGTATCCATATGTAAACAGTGGTCTAATTCCCATTGGCATTGAGCTGATGAAAAAGACTTTTTCTTTATCCATAATTTGTTTCATATTCCTGAGCACCCCGTTTTTCTTTCTGATTTGAGGGGGAGAAGATAAGTCCTATTTTGCACATCTTTATTAATCAAGCAAAACTGGGGGACAGATGTGGGATTCGTTAGCTGTTACAGGAATAGACAGAAGGAGAGCCATAATTTTTAGGCTTGTCGCTTTAAATGATGCCCATGAGACAGCATCAGAGACAGAACTATGGAGATGCAGAATCCAAATGGTAACAGCGTACTTTAAAGGAAAAGTAAATAAGTTGTTCTTCTTTGCTGATGTGCACTCAGGATGTCATAATGTACATACATTTTGTTGTTGGTTGTTGACTGGAAGCTGAAGGAATCATACTCGCCTACAAGTTCTTCAGGTTTTCATTCAAATGGAAGCCGGGGTAGACAGATACTTTAAAGTTAGCCATCCCCTTCAACATTTTTTAAAAACCTAGCATTATTCACATAGGGACCTAGAGTTTAGAGGTCAAGGCTAACTGGCTCCAGAATACATTTTAAGTATATGTTAAATTGATTCTTCAGTTATCAAACTTCTCTTTGTTTTTTAATAATATTTTAAACCAGTTTCCTATTAAGAATCATAGTTAATATAGGAACCTCATTCTTCATATTTAAACTTTCAAAGATTGAACTGTTTAATTTTATGGAAGTACCTTGAAAAATTCTTATTAATCCCAATAAATATATTTAGGCTAATAAAACTGGGATAAGAAATATTTATGTCTATTGCTGAATGCAGCATTTATTTTATACCCTACAGAGGACAAAAATCAATATATTTCTTTTTATAAAAAATACATTTCATTCAGGTTTCTACTTTTATGGAATTTGAAATATTTTAAAATGAAATTAGTAATATTCTTCTTATTAAATGTAAATCTCTACCCCTAGTAGTTAAGTATATCACATCCATATCTGAAACCAACATATAATAAGCACTCATAAATTAACAGTATTTTAAGTGATACTTTCTTTGGAAGTATTAAAGCTTTTATTTTATTTATTTATTTATTTATTTATTTATTAAAATTTTTTTCCATTGGATATTCTTTTTTTTTTTTAATTTTATTTTTATTCTTTGCCCAAGGGGTACAGGTCTGTGAATCATCAGGCTTACATCTTTCACAGCACTCACCAAAGCACAAACCCTCCCCAATGTCCATAACCCATCCACCCTATCCCTACCCTCCCACCCCCCAGTAACCCTCAGTTTGTTTTGTGAGATTAGGAGTCTCTTATGGTTTGTNGTCTCTTATGGTTTGTGTCCTTCCCCATCCCATCTTGTTTCATTATTTTTCCCTCCCAAATAAAGCTTTTAATGATCTGTTGTGTTTGTTTTGTCATTTCAAAGTCAAGCCTGGTTCAAAATAGTTCTATCGGCAAACATTCTTTTAAATTCTCATTATAGGGTGCCTGGGTGGCTCAGTGGGTTAAAGCCGCTGCCTTCGGCTCAGGTCATGATCCCAGGGTCCTGGGATCGAGGCCCACATCGGNAGAGCCTGCTTCCTCCTCTCCCTGTCTCTCTGCCTAACCTCTCTGCCTACTTGTAATCTCTCTCTCTGTGTCAAATAAATAAATAAAATCTTTAAAAAAAAATAAATTCTCATTATATTTCTTAAAAAAAAATTCTCATTATATTTCTAAAGAGTCCATTTAGCTGTATTATGAACTTATTGCTTTGACTTAATTATTGCAAAACTATTAGTGGAAATCTGAAAGAGTTACGAATATAACAAAGACCTACTATATGACTCACACAATACCAAAATTTTGGGATTTGATGAGAGTAAGACATTTTTCCTGTTCTCTCAGGTTTTTGATCCACTCAAAACTATACTGACTATAAAAAAAAAAGTTATAATCCCAGAGAATTCTGAGGGGATTTTGATTTTATAGTAATTCTGCTAAGTATAAACTCGTATTTAACAAATTGGAACAGACGGGTTAATGATCTATTGATGTTCTCCCAGTACCCATATGAAACATCCTAAGGATCTTACTTTTACTTTCTCTTTAGAATAGCCATTGTTTTAATGGACTTAAAATTAGTAAAACGTGTTCTTTACTTTTTGAAGGAAAACTAAAAAATAAAAAGTAGTTTGTTTATTTGGAAGCTGCAGTCAAATCTAATACGATTTTTGCCTTTAGTAAATCAACAAAAACAGTAACGAATGCAGTAGGTCTTTCCTGTATGGTGGGCATATATGTTTCTGGTTATAATTTGCCTTGAAATTTTTGGCCAGTATGTAACTGGAAATATATTTTTAAAAATATATATTATTATGCAAATATATATGATATGTGATGTAATAAAATATACGATAGAGAAAATGAAAAATAGTAAGGAAAATTATCTCTTAATTCCTCTATGTAAACAGATACTAATTAACATTTAGATAACCTATTTTGCCTTATAATTGCTTATTTTGATATATGATATGAATGTGAATGTCTTGTTTTCTTTTTTTTTCTTTTTTTTTTTTTTAAAGATTTTATTTATTCATTTGACACAGAGAGAGAGATTACAAGTAGGCAGAGAGGCAGGCAGAGAGGAGAGAGGAGGAAGCAGGCTCCCTGCTGAGCAGAGAGCCCGATGCGGGCCTCGATCCCAGGACCCTGAGATCATGACCTGAGCCGAAGGCAGCGGCTTTAACCCACTGAGCCACCCAGGCGCCCGAATGTCTTGTTTTTAATGTATAGTATCATGATATTCTTTCATTCAGCTGTGTTACAATGATGATTATGAATCAGTGAAAAAAGTATTTCGAAAGAGTTTCAAGGACAATCAGGCATTTCTAATTATGAGTTTTGGTAGTATTACTGCTAGCATTACCATTTTCTCATATTTGAAACTAAAGCACAGAGGAATTAATAACTTTAAGTTTATTTAAATATATAATATATTTCTGGGGCACCTGTGTGGCTCAGTTGGTTAGGCGACTGGCTCTTGATTTTGGCTCAGGTTGGGCCTCTAGACTCAGTGGGGAGTCTGCTTGAGATTCTCTCTCCCTCTCCTTCTGCCCTCCCCCCCGCTCGCTCGCTCTCTCTCAAATATATAGATCTCTAAAAAAAAATATTTCTAAAATATGTATACAAGGTTAGGGTTAATGGGGATATGCTTGTGGGACACGTTTGGGATATATTATTTCACTGAAAAGGATAGTTGTATTGTCACATAAAACATCTTCTTAGGGTGGAGAGTTGCAGAACACCTTAGAAAGAAGGAAGTGCTAGGGTGCCTGCCTGGCTCAGTTGGTAGAGTGTGGGATTCTTTTTTTGTTTAAAGATTTTATTTATTTATTTGGCACAGAGAGAGAGATCAGATCACAAGTAGGCAGAGAGGCAGGCAGAGAGAGAGGGGGAAGCAGGCTCCCTGCTGGGCAGAGAGGCCAATGTGGAGCTCGATCCCAGGACCCTGAGATCATGACCTGAGCAGAAGGCAGAGGCTTTAACCCACTGAGCCACCCAGGCGCCCAGAGTGTGGGATTCTTGATCTCTGGGTCATGAGTTTGAGCCCCACATTGGGCATAGAGATCATTTAAAAAACTGAGGGTTACTGGGGGGTGGGAGGGTAGGGATAGGGTGGATGGGTTATGGACATTGGGGAGGGTTTGTGCTTTGGTGAATGCTGTGAAAGATGTAAGCCTGATGATTCACAGACCTGTACCCCTTGGGCAAAGAATAAAAATAAAATTAAAAAACAAAAACAACAAAAACAAAAAAAACAAGTAACTAAAGAGGCATCTGGGTGGTGCAGTCGATTGAGCCCCTAACTCTTGATTTTAGGGTCGTGAGTACAAGCCCCACATCAGCCTCTATGCTTAAAATAAATAAATATTAACAAAACAAACAGAACAGTGCTTCTTTTGAAGAAAAGAAACTATATTTAAGAGCCCCTTATGAGTGTTGATCATAGAAAGAAGTACCACAATGAAGACATCACCATAGAAAAAGAGAAGGGCAGATGCTCAAAATTATTTCTCCTGGTTATAAAGCAGATATATATACACACACTTATATACACCTACACACATATATGTGTATATATATATATTTACAGTAGCAACTCTACATAAAGTAAGCCAATGGGAGCATAATTTTTCATTTACTATGCTAAATATGTGCTCAGAGTAACCGTAACTATAGCTAACGTGAATATTACCCACATTTGCATGAATTAGCTCATTTTATGCTGATAAGACCCTATGAAATAGAAAATAGTACTTTGCATAATAGTGTATACGTATGTGTGTGGATGTATGCGTACATGTAACGGTAGATGTAACCACTCTGATTTCTAAGCTTGTACTTATTATTTCAACTTTTTACTGTTCACACCTTTTATCTATTCTGCTATTTGCTTCTCTTTTCTTGAATTTACCTCCCACGCTCACATGGTCGTACGATTAGTTGTCAGATTATTGCTGTTGGCTCTTTTCCTTTCTCTATCCCTCTCTCTACCCCCATCAGTTGTTGTTATTGTAAATCTAATTTTAAATAGGTAAAATAAGTATAATAAGTATACTGTACAACAATGGAAAGATTCAAGGAATATGCAATGAAAAGTAAGTCTTTACCTCACACCTACCTTCCAGTTGCATTTTCAGGAACTCCCACAGCTGCCAAATCTTGTTCAAAAAGCTGATGTATTGCCTTGATGTGGAGCAAGAGAAGCCATTTGGGTCAGAATGTATGACAGGCATTTACAAGACTGTAAAGCAAGTCTAAAAACAGGAAGTTAAAGATGCACTTTTTGAACCTGGGTCTTTCTGAATTTTTACACCATTAGTGCTAACTGACATTAGCATGTCTCTGCCTCTTCCTGATTTCTGAAAACCCTATGAAATGGAGAAAAGCCTCAGTAAAAGAACATATTCAAAATGCATATAATTATTCTAAAATAAATTATTTTTTTCACTAATCATTCAGAATCTGTTGTATGGGGATCAAGTTAGTAGTACAAATGGTGCTCTGTTTAAAATTCAAAAGCATAGGAACACATTTTGTACCTTCTCCCTCTCTGTTTTAGAAGACTGTTAGGTGCTTTAAAATTTTTCTAAACACATTTAATTTACCAGTATGTTAAATACATTTGTGTTTCTTATACAATAAATCTAGAAACATTGAAAATTAGAAAAAAAGAGTTGCAAAAAAGAAGAGGCACAAAATCACCAAAATTCTTCCACTCAGAGAAAACCACTGTTAATAGCTTCATGTTTTGTATTATTTACATGCATATATTTTATTATATATACATGCATATGTTTTATATATTGATATACATGGCTGACATATATGTTTATTAAAATATATACATATAAACTTATCAAAACATGCTATTTTTAAGCTTCGTACTGTGTGTTTATTCACATGTCAATTTATTTTAAAGATACATTCCTTTCACTAACTATGGATCTTCATGTTTTTAATGATTGCACTCATCTATTGCATAAGTTAGGTTTAAATATAAGCATCTAAGTGCATGATTTAGTTTGGCCTTGAGTTTTTCTTTTAAGTGATGCCCTTTACTGGTCTTGTGTTCTAAGACATACTAGCTTTATACAAGGGATTGAGAAATGTTTTCTGTTTCCTTGAAGAATTTGTATAGGATTTGCAAGTGTAATCTTTTTTTTTTAAGATTTTATTTATTTATTTGACACAGATCAGATCACAAGTAGGCAGAGAGACAGGCAGAGAGAGAGGAGGAAACAGGCTCCCTGCTGAGCAGGGAGCCCAATGTGGGGCTCGATCCCAGGACCCTGAGATCATGACCTGAGCCGAAGGCAGAGGCTTTAACCCACTGAGCCACCCAGGCGCCCTGTAATCTTTTTTTTTTTTTCTTAAAATCTCTAACTCTTCTGGTCCTAGGCAAAATGGAGTAGGCTCCTTATAGCCTATTTCCCCTACTGATTACAACTAAAATTTCTGGACAAAACACAACTACTGAAGAATTGTGAAGCTGCGTATTTTGGAGGAAAGTAAAAATTTGGAGAAGGGACACATACAGAGAACGTTTCCTCTTCCTTCTTATTGTTCCGTATTTCTATCAACCCTTTTTTAGACTTTGGGCAGCAGGTCCAGGAATATTAGGCAACATGGACATCAGTAATTCTGAACAAAATCTCCATATTTATTTCCAGAAGGCTAGAAAAGTAGCCCCTGAAAGATGGAGAAGGTGACAGAAATTTCCATTTTTCTCTTTTTATCCTTCTTTCACCTTCCTGCATAGGCCCTGAAGAGAGACGCCAGCCCAGAGCAGTGGCACAGGGAGCAGGTAACTGAAACTCTAAGAGAAAACTGGTCTTTCTCGCCAGAAGCACTGGCCTAAGGTCCCTGTGGACTGAAGTATGTAAAAAGAATCCCCATCTCTCTCTCTTTTGTCTCATAGAATTGATACAAGTGTGGGCCCGATTTTTCAAGTTATAAAGGTAGCAGCAACCCATAGTACAAGAAATCTCAGACAATTCAATAAAATAATAGAGATTGAAAAGTAAAAAATTAAAACTGTGCACAGAGGACATGATGTTTTTAGAGAGTATCTCAAGGAATCTATGGCAAATTTTTATAAATAGTAAGGATATCAAAGTTGCAAGATATAGCATCAACATACACAAATCAATTTTGTTTCTATATACTAGCACAGAACACTTGAAGAGAATTTCTCCATAAGTAACTTTATAGTTGTACCAAAGCTCTATGAAATACACAAATCTAACAAATCATGTGTAGGATCTGTGCTAAAAATTATGTAACAGTGAAGAGTAGGGAATGATTTATCAGGGAAATGATCATGCTTCCTGAAAGGTTCCTCTTCAGTAGAATTGATCGTGCGCGCGCGCGCGTGTGTGTGTGTGTGTGTGTAGTTATTTTTCTTTTCTCTTTATGTCTGTGACAGCAATTCAGCATTAAAGAACACGCTTCAAACCTAATTTCATTCCCCTTGGTATGAACGTATATGGCATGTCTTGTCCATGCCTTAAAAAACTGACCTTTCCATCCCACTGTGGTTCCTAAAAATGACATTACTGAAACTGCATTTCTGCCTGATCTTGTGCTCAGTCATTTCTACCTTGGCTATGTTGGTTTTCTGGGGCCTATGGGCCAGCCTATCCCTCTCTCTTAAGATATTCCCTGCTTTTATGTACCTGGAATGATAAATTGGATAGCACTAGTCAACTCCTTAGAAAATTTACATCTATGTTATTCTTCCAGAAAACATTTTTTACATTGACACACTCTTTTTTTTTTTTTTTTTTTTTTTCTTTGCCCAAGGGGTACAGGTCTGTGAATCATCAGGCTTACATCTTTCGCAGCATTCACCAAAGCACAAACTCCCCAATGTCCATAACCCATCCACCCTATCCCTACCCTCCCCCCCCCCAGTAACCCTCAGTTTGTTTTGTGAGATTAGGAGTCTCTTATGGTTGACACACTCTATCTTGTTTCATGTGATTATCTCTGGGTTTCCATTTTATTTCTATAGATTTGTGTTCATATTGTTCAGGAGAAATTGCATCAGACAGTTGTTAAAGACGGCAAGCAAGACATTGTTCTACACTATTGCATTTGAGGAGACGTTGAACTCAATTTTGCTGAAACAAAAAGCAGGATTTTTAAACCGTGCCGTGAACTAATGGAAAAGTACTGGAGGATGTTAAGGAGAAGGTTGGTCACTATGATTAGGTGTATATGTTTACTAATTGATGATTATTGAAGTTTGGCTCCTGTCCTTCCACAGAGACTAACTAGGAGATAGGAATGCTTTATTTCTTGATGTTTACATTTCAGAGGGGTGGCTCCTATGTCCTCGAGAAAGACTTTGCTGAGTTATAGATTTACATCTCAAGGGGCAGAGAAAGAACTTAGAATCCTAAGTTTTCTAAAGCAAAAGTTCTAACAAAAGGGATGTCAGAGAGTATGATCAGGAAGTTGAGGGGAACATTAAGGCCATTTTGTTCAGTATTAAAGCTACATGAATACACATAAATAATCATCTTAAAATAGTAGTTCAGGCGCATGTGGTTAAGTATGCAGTTGATGCATATTCTAAAATCTTTACCCTATAGCATTGTCTTTTTCTCTGATCTTAACTTGGCCAAACGTGGAATCGATAAAAAGTAGTGTACTTTGTGAGAGATTTGTCTTTCTCTACCTTTCAATTAATCTGTGAGAATATGGTTTGTTTCTTATACAAAGTTAAGTATTCCAATTAAATAATCATAAGGGGCTTCAATATGTGATGTTTTATGAATTCAGTTCTCTTGCACTTGCATTGCTCTTGTCTATGATAAAGTGCCATAAATTCTCCTTAAGGGCATTTCTCCTAATCCTTCAGTTAAATAATCCAAGTTACAAAGAACCTTGTACCTAAAATCATTTGTCCTATGTCCTGTCAAAGATCTTTTACCTCTTTTTATCCATGTACTCTTGGGTATATACACAGATGAAGAATTAATGGCTCATAGGGTAATTCTATGTCTGACTTTATAAGGAACTGTCAACTTGTTTTCCAAAGCAGTTTCACCATTTTCCATGCTAACCAGTCATTTAAACCGATGCCAGCTTCTCCACTTCTCAGAAATGTTTGTTCTTGTTTGTGTTTTTGATGATAGATGTTTATGGGTGTGATGTCGTATCATATTTTGATTTACAGTGACCTAATAGCTAATAATGTTGGACATCTTTTTATGGGCTTCTTGGCTATTTGTATATATTCTTTGAAGAAAAATCTATTCCTATTATTTGATAATTGTTTGAGTATTTTTGATTTGTAAGAGTTCTTTATATATTCTGGATACTAGATATCAACACATGTGATTTTTCATATATTTTCTCCATTCTGTAATTTTTTCCATTTTCTTGCTAGTGTTTGCTTGAGGAACAAAAGTTTTCATTTCGATGAAGTAGAACTTATTATTTTTTTTTCGGTTGCTTGCACTTCTGGTGTCATATCTAAGAATTCACATCTAATCTGAATTCATGAAGATTTATACCTGTTCCAAAATTTTTATAATTTTAGTTATTCCATATGTCTTTGATCAATTTAGGTTAACTTTTATATGTGTGAATTAATTTCCCAACTTTATTCTTTTGTATGTGGATATCCAGTTGTTCCAGCATCATTTCTTGAAATAACCATTCATTTTTCGTTGAATGGTCTTGGCACCTTTATCAACATCAATTAACCATAAATATGAGGATTTATTTCTAGACTCTGAATTACATTCCATAGATTTATATGTCTGTTCTTTTAACAGCGTTACATAGTATACATTACCCTGACTTCATTAATCTTTGCAATCAGAAAGTCTACATTCCCCAACTTTGTAATTTTTAAAAAATATTCTAGTTATTCTGGGTTCCTTATATTTTCCTATCAATTTTATGATCAATATATTAATTTTTACCAAAATAATTCTAGAATACTAGAATTCTGATAGCAATAACATTTAATATATAGATTAATTGGGGGAATATTTTCATATTAACAGCACTGCATCTTATAATTCAAGATTAGGGGATACCTTTCTTTTTGTTTCTTTTTTTTTTCTTTAGTTCTATCGTAAGTGTACCTGTCTTGCATCTCTTCTGTTAAACTTTTTCCTAAGTATTTTTATATTACTGTAAATGAAATTGTTTTCTTAATATTATTGTGAGATTATGCGCTGCTAGTGAATAGAAATAAAATTGATTTGTTTTTTGATCATGTATCCCGCAACCTTGATGAACTTGTTCAGTAGCTGTAATACGTTTGCATGCATGTATGTGAGTTTATGTGTTTGTAGGGGTGTGTGTTCCTAAAAATTTCCTGTATGCAAGACAATGTCATATGCAAATAGAAATATTTTTGCTTTTTCAATTTCAATCTGGATACCTTTGTTTATTTTATTTGTCTAATTACCTCTAGTATGCTGTTGAATAAAAGTGGGGATTATGAACTTTCTTGTCTTGCTCCTGATCTTAGGGGGCGACCTTTCAGTCATTCAGCTTACAGTATGATTTTACCTGTGACTGTTGTAGATGTCTTTGTCATGTTGTAGAATGTTTTCCTAGTTTGTTGATTATCTTTTACCCCAGAAAGTTGTTGAATTTTGTCATATTACTTTTCTGCATCTATTTCAGTAACCATGTGTTTTTATCTTTTTTTCTATCAGTAGATGTATTATACTGGTTGATTTTTCTATGTAGATCAAGTCTTGGATTCTTGATATAAATCCCATTTGGTAATGGAGTGTAATTTTTTTATATATTGCTGGATTCAGTCTGCTTATATTTTGTTGAGGATATTTGTGTTTATATTTATAAGAAATACTGATCTGTTATTTTCTTCTTTGTGTTGTCTTTTAGTATGAGGGTAATACTGGCCTCATAGAATGAGTTGGAGAGTATTCCCTCATCTTCTAATTTTTGAAATGGTTTGTGAAGCCTAGCTGTTAATTCTCATTTATGCCTTTAGTAGATTTAACCAGAAAACCTTCGTGTCCTTGACTTTTCTTTATGGGAAGTTTTTGATTACTAATTCAAATTCCATGTATCAGCCGCATATTCAGATTCTCTGCTTCTTATTAAACCATCTCAATAATATGTCTTTGTAGAAATTTGTCCACTTCATCTCGATTCTAATTTACTGAATCATACTAACTCATAGTATTCTCTTTATATATGTTTATGTTTTATATATAATTTATATGTAATATATATAATTATATAAGGTCATTAATAATGTCATTCTTCCATTTTTAATTTTAATCATTCCAGTCTTTTTTCTTTCAGTCTCACTAATGATTTGTTAGTTTTGTTCTTGTTCTTTTCAGGATTCTATATTGGATTCATTGAATTTCTTTATTGTTTCCTATTCTCTCATTTATTTCTGACTGAATATTTAAAATTCTTTCTTACCAGTTGATTTGGCTTTAGTTTGCTCTTTTTTTTAGATTTGTTTTTAAGATGGAAGACTAGATTATTAAAATCTTTTTTTAAATATAGGCATTTACAGCTTCAAATTTCTCTATAAACACTGCTTAGCTGCATCCCATTGTTTTGATATGTTTTCTTTATAATTTTATTTATCTTAAAGTATTTTTTTTGTTTCTCATGTGAAATATTCTCAATTATTCTATCTTAATTTCACTGATTAATTCTTCTGCCTGCTCAAATTTGTTATTGAACCTGTCTAGTGATTTTTTTTCTCATTAGTTATTGTACATTTTAACTTCAGAATTTCCACTTGGTCCTTTTTTTATAATTTCAATTCTCTACATTTGTATTCTATATCTAGGAATACATCATTCTCATTTCTCTTTTGCTTCTTTGACCACATTTAGAAGAGCTAATTTAAAATGTTTGTTTAGCATGCCTGTCATCTAGATTTTCCTAAGGACAGTTTTACAGACTGCTTTTTTCCCTACACATAGATCATAATTTTTTCATTTTAAAATTTCTCTTAATTTGTTATTAAAAAACTGGACATTTTAGATGTGAAAAGATAGCCACCTTTGGAATTAGGCTGTCTGTCTTTCCCATAGTTTCTTTTTTTTTTTTTTAGGATTTTATTTATTATTTATTTGAGAGAGTGAGAGAGAGCTTGAGAGGGGAGAAGGTCAGGGGGAGAAGCAGACTTCCCATGGAGCTGGAAGCTGGGTGTGGGACAGGAACCTGATGCAGAACTCGATCCCAGGACTCTGGGATCGTGAACTGAGCCTAAGGCATTTGCTTAACCAACCGAGCCACCCAGGCACCCTTGAGTTTCCTGTAGTTTCTTATTGTAGATGCTCGTTGTTGTTACTGGTTTTTTTGTTTGTTTGTTTGTTTACTCTCTTTTCAGAACTAATTTTTCAAAGTATATTCTCTGTCATGTATGACCAACAAAGTCTCTGCTCACTTAATTCAGTTTGACAGAGATTTCCTTAGAAATCTTGAACCAATTTATCTTCCAGTCTTTGCTGGGGGTTCTGTGTGCATATGGAGACATACTTTTAATATTAAGCCTTGGAGATCACAGCTTAAATCCACCTTTAGCCTTTATTTACTGCTTGCATAGATCCTTGAGTGGCTGTTGTAATCACAGTTACAGAATTTTGGCTTCGTGACTACCCAGTGGTTTAAAGGGGGGACATAGAAGACTGGATAAAAGGTCACAAAACTCCCTGTTTGCACTGAGATTTAGTGTGTTTTTCTATTTTTTCTTTTTTAAATAACTACTCCTTTTAAACCTTTAGTTAACTTCCTGAATTCTGAAAAAGTCGATTCTGATCTTTTTGTCCATATTGTCATCATTTTAATGAAAGACATGTTTTTTATAGTTCCTTACTCTAGCCTTTTCATTGATGTATTTCCTTTAACTTTATGATTTATTTTTCTGTTTTTCTCTCTCTCGTGTTTTATTATCTATATAATGGAAATTCCAAGAATTACATTCTGGATGGTTGTGAGGATGCATTGAAAATATAGTCAGAAGTTCATTTTTATCTCCAGTAGACAATAAATGTAATTATTTCTTCATTTTGAAGATTTTTTTTAACTTTTCCTTAGTGACAGTGTAGTTGTACAGTTGCTAATATATTCTACTATTTTCCTCCAAAGTCTCACATAAAAGTCCATATAGATGTTTCTAGAATACTTTATCTAAGATTATGTTCTACCCTGGATTTCCGTCTTTTGTCCCTAGATTTCTTTTGTACAGATAGCCATAAATGGGGATCCCTGGGTGGCTCAGTCAGTTAAGCGTCTGCATTTGGCTCAGGTCATGATTCCAGGATCTTGGGATTGAGTCTCACAGAGCAGGGAACCTGCTTTCCTCTCTGCCTCCCACTTTCTCTGTGTCTCTCATGAATAAGTAAATAAAACCTTTAAAAAAAACCCGCCATAAATGGTTTGTGGTCCTCAGTAGTTATAAGCTGCCTGATTATAGTGTATGCAAATATCTCAGAAGTAGTGTATACATAATTTATGGAGAAACAAACTCTTTCCAATGGAAATTTTAAGTTTCCCTTCTAATCACTTGCATATCACTATCCACAGATAATTATTGTTCTTTCCAGAAGCCATGCACATGTTCTTCATGTAACCATGCCCCTTGGTAAATATCAAGTACTTAATATAATGGACAAAGGTTTAAATACAGATTGGTTATGCCTCCTGTCTCAATCTGTGGTATATTTAACTGATGATATAGGCCTTGAGATTTTCTAATAGAAAATACATTTCCCAAAAAAAAGAATTCCCAGCAGAAAATTGTGGTTTAGCCACTAAAAAGAAATAAATGATTGTCAAGGAAAACATTACTCTGAACCTATTTATTTATTTATTTATTCATTCATTCATTCAGTTGCTCCCGAGTAGAAGGGAGTTTTAAAACTGATATTTATAGCTTTAAATTTGGGGCATACTAACCTTGTATTCACTTCCTCTCATTTACTTGTTAAACATTTGGCTCTAATATTTGGATTTAATTGGAGAAGGAACTTTGTTTATGACAACAGGACCTGAGTGCCCTTGTGTGAGTGTGTGTAGGCACATAACTTTTTTTTTTTTTTTTTTAATTTTATTTTTATTATTTGCCCAAGGGGTACAGGTCTGTGAATCATCAGGCTTACATCTTTCACAGCATTCACCAAAGCACAAACCCTCCCCAATGTCCATAACCCATCCACCCTATCCCTACCCTCCCACCCCCCAGTAACCCTCAGTTTGTTCTATGAGATTAGAAGTCTCTTATGGTTTGTCTCCTTCCCCATCCCATCTTGTTTCATTATTAACTTTTTTTTTTTTAAGACTTTATTTATTTATTTGACAGAGAGAGACACAGGGAGGGAACGCAAGCAGGGGGAGTGGGAGACTTCCCACTGAGCAGGGAGCTTGACACAGGGCTCTGTCTAGTACTCTGGGATCATAACCTGGGCTGAAAGAGGCACTTGATGACTGAGCCACTCAGGGGCTGTATGTACATGTCTTATTTAGATTCCCTATTTAATGATTACTGTAACAAAAATACACTCCATTTGCTGCAGTGGGTAAACAAATATGGTTGGTCACCCTTAAAATACAGAGATCCATATAGTTAATGCAGTTTTGCTCTTATCAAAGAAAAGTCACCATTTGACACTTGAAATGAAAAATTGAACTTTTTTGCTTCTAGTGCAAAAGGACAATTAACTAATAAGGAATAATCTTTTTGAAACTTCAAACTGATAGTCTCATATAGGATTAGAGGAGTCGGGAGTACAGGGATTATAGAACTTAAGAAATAGCAACTGTGTGTGTGTGTGTGTGTGTGTGTGTGTGTGTGTGTGTGTGTGTGTGTGTGTGTGTGTGTGTGTGTGTGTGATTTGTTGACCTGTAACAACAGAATTGATGACTACCTTGTAGCTCTCAATGGCTGACTTTGAATCAGATGGGGTTGTGTCGGATTGACTGGCTCTCAGAAGTCTGTATTCTGATGGGAAGTTGACATTAACCAGTTCTGATGGGTGTGTAGTCAGTTCGGGCATCCATTCCTGTGACCAAAGAACAATCTGTATTTTTCTTTCTTGAATTTGGAGTGTAAAAACTATATAGAGTTTGAAGTGTAGAAATAGTTTAGACTCTCAGAGTCACCCAATAGAACCAGCAAATGGCCCAATGCTTTGATTTGCCATTTATGGATTAGGTAATTGAGGTGTCACTAATTTAAAAGATTATAAATGTATTAACTAGAAGAAATCTTGAAAAAGTGATTATCTCATTATCAGTAGCTCATTACTCTGCACAATTTGTCACCTAGTTCCATTAAGTTCTGTTCTCTTCACTTAAGGAACCACGATGAGAACATGGTAAGTCCAGAATTGAGACCAGATTCTCCGCTCAAATATGTCTTCACTTCCACTTACCGACCTGTCTTAGTCTTTAAAAAATAACCTCTGAAGGTTAAGGTCCACTGAATTACAATTATTGCCCACTTAATTTTGTGAATTATTATGTTGATTTAGCAAGTCAAGACCATGGGAAGAGAGAAAAACAGGAGGAGTACTTTTTCTGTTAAGATATCTCTAAATAGCTATCTAAAGAAAAAAATACACATATAAATAAAAGAAAAATATATTTAGAAAGGCTAGCATCAACATCTTGGATGTTCTTTAGAGCTGTAGTAGTGTATGGTTTTATATTATTAAAGTAGTTATCACCAGTATAAACAGGCCTCAAGTTAAAAATCTTTGTATAAGGATTTATTTTTACAAATAGTTTTTTTTTTAATATATAACATACTGTTTCACAAAAATATGGGCAGGTTAGTCTTTGGGAGTGCAGACAATAGCCAAAACCTTATTTAAACTCCAGTATACTTGAAGTGCTATCACAAGAGCGTGATTCCAGTTATTCCTAACCACTATTTGAAAATGGTTTCTGTTTGCAACTGCATTTTGAATTACATATCAAGCAGTGAGAAGCATTGCCCAATACTTAGAATTTAATAACAAGGAAAGCACTCCACATCAAAATTTGTGTGATACAGCTAAAGCAGTACTTGGGAAAATATGAAACCTTGAATACATTTGTCAGGAAACAGGAATGAGTGAAAACAAATGAACTCCCACAACCACATGTGGTTGGCTGGAGCATGAATAATGTATAGCTCCTTTTTTTGTAATGGCCAAAGAGAGTGGGAAGGACCTCCAGTAAGCTAAGGGACTAGCTACAGGAAAGTCCAAATTTTCTTTTTGTTTTTTGTTTTTTGTTTTTAATCCCAGAGGACCTCAATCTTTAATGAGTACAAGTCACCTAAAGAGATGATTGAAATGTAGATTTCTCAGCTGCAGTCTCTGGAGATATGAATCTGTTGGTTTAGGTTTTGTATGTAATACTTGATTTTAACAAGCAACCAGATGATTTGAATGTAAATTTTAAGAAACGGTATCTCTACTTATATGACTATATATTTATTGACTATCATTTTTATTAAGCTCTGAATGGGGAAAATGGATGTTGGGATAGTAGCTAATGCTTTTATCATCCCTAAGCCATAGACACATTTTGATTTTGTTCTAAATTGAGTATATTTTAGGTAGAAAGTGCTATTGTTGAATTTTCTGTGTCTGTGTTTTTGACTTCCTAGGACTTAGTCGTAGCAGATTTAGTAGATCTTTCAGAACTAGTTGCTATTTTGCACTTTATCTGGACAACCTGATGATGAAAATGTACAGAGGTAGCAGCACCTTTACCACCCCCTTTCCAACAATTGTTAGCATAAAGGATTAACAAAAGATCAACCCTGCCTTTGATCTTCTATCTAAATTTCCTTCAAATTCATATCTATTGACTCATCAAGTAATATTTCTCAAGGTAAGAGGTGCAATCATTTTGAATTGTTATCTCAGGGATAAATGTTAGCAGAAAGAATGACTATATTCCCATAAAATCGGAATGCACAGTGAGTTTTCCATTTTGAATGTAAAAAGTCTTTCAGACATTTGTTTGAAAAAAAAATGGAGTTTTGCAAAGATTTAATTTTATCTCTAAAGCCCAAAGGACAAATAATGGGGCTTGATTCTAAAGGCTTTCACTCCTCACAAACAACATTATCAAGGTTGAAAATTTTATCCTTAAAGTAGCATTATTCAATAAGTCTAACTCTCAAGCTAGAAACATATAATTAAACATTAGCTATAAAATTATTAATAGCTTACCATTTATCTGGAAGCGCCATCTTTTTCTTCAACCTTACCTCTGTAAGAAGTTTCCACACAGCAGTATAACTAAAATGCTGTTTCTGGGAACATAAAAGGAAGTATCTTCCTTGTGGTCCAGTTTTTGCTTAAAAACTTACTGTGCAATAGACTTTTGGCAATATTCCATATACTGTTTTGGAGATTACATTTTGGAGATTATGAATTCTTAGTAATACAAAGTGAAATTGTGGGGGTTTTTTTAGATGTATCTGATGAAATAGACGTTGCACATTAGAACATGAATATGAAAGAAAGATCTTGGATTGCTTGTGCATCTTGGAAAGACAGCTGTAAAGGAGTGTGACTGACTCCTTGATCCCCCAGCTTATGTACAGATTCACATGGGACCTTAACCTCACTACAGTTATTCCTACCACTGTCCCCAAACATCAGGTGCCAACCCAAGCACCTAGTTACCACGCTTGGACTCCACTGTTTTCACTCTAAAATCAAATTGATTTCTTACAACAAAGATGTGCACAATTATGATGAGGTAATGCTGAGTCCTAGAAATCATTTTTTTTTTTTCGTTCTTGGTACAGCATCCTTCAGCAATTAGAACCAGAGTTTTCTCTTCAGTAGAACACTCAGATCCCATTAATGGCAAATGATCTCTTGTGTGGTTATTTCTCCGGTCAAAGTTAATTTTACTGTAGTTACTAGACTCAAGCTAATGGTGTTTACTAATCTGTTTGCTGCAAGTGATAAACCAAAGGAAATAATGCTGACAGAAAGATATCAGCACAAATTATGAGCAGCCAATGTACCATACAGCCCAGCCTTAGCTGTTTTTCTTTTCTCTTAATAGAAGACGGGGATTCACTAATACACAAAGCCACGGTTGATCTTTGAACATATTACAGAGCTTTAGTTCACCACACATCATGCACATTATATCGGATAACATTCATTGCCACTTCTTGAGGTGGATTAGTATTTACACATGAATTAACAATTAGAATTGGAGGGAGAGAAATTGAATGTGAGACTGGCTTTCTGAGGACTGCTTAATAGATAAGCTTTGCTGCACCTTTCTTAGTCATCCAGAAATATTGAACAATAACAAGCATAGCATCCAAAGCTCTCTTCCTCTCCAATTAAAGTTTTGGCCCTTTTAGATCTGACTCATTAGAAAAAAGGCTCAAATTGGCCTTACGCATTTACATTGGTTATTATATCATATAAAACTCGATACACATTCCGTCAACCATAGGAGAAAATGCAAGTCTCAGAAGTTCAACAGACATTAGTTTATCTGTAATTAGTTCCTAAAAATAAATAAATAAAAATAAAATTTAACAAATTGCATAACTGTAGGAAAAAATAAGCAATAATTCAGCCCACTACCAAACATGAAAAGTACTTTCCAGAGTTAAGCTTTGGAATTTAATTATCCTTCCATGTTTTGAATGGAAGATGCATCTATGGTTATTAGGATTTCAGATTACATTTCAGGCAGTAGAAATATAGTCATACAGCGACATTAGGCTTATTTCTTTAGCCTTGTCCTACCCAAAACCTGGTGCTTGGTTCTAGAGCAGTTGCTAACCAATCATGTTACGTGGGGCAAATGTCATATGGGTTTTTAAAAACTCACGCTTTGGTGCCTATATCCTCATTTTTTTTTCCCATGGCAAATTAAAGGTAGTATCAGGTACCTTATATCTTTACTATCCTGTATGTCTAATTTATAAGTGTGTATCATCATGCTTAATATATAGAAGATACACATGCATGTTAATTTCTTCAGTATCCTTCTGTACTCTCTGTTCCAGTTTAACCTTCCCAACTGGGTAAAAATAGGTCCTTGGTCTTGGCTAGATTTTTGGCACCCTTAAAATATTTTTCTGTTTACCTAATAGTGATTGCCACCTTTCCCTCAAATAGTATGTATCCATAAGTTGCCAAATGGGTTATAATCTGTATTTCTTGTCATTTAAATAGTTACAGAATGTCATATAGTTATAATTAAATAAAGTTTGCTGTTCAGTAATATAAGAACAGTCATATATTCAGAAGGGTTTTTAATTTCCTGCATCCTAAGAAAATGCCTCAATTTAGGTACAGGTGGAAGGTAAAAATGATACATTATTTGAAAGAAAACTCTATGGAGACTAAATAATACCTAATATGAGGATTTATACATAGCATATTATATATTGGTACAAAATATATTTATAATAACATTGGTGTGAATGCTATAGAGCTTATGATGAGAAAATTATCCATAATTACATTGAGTCAGTGTTTAATGTGTTAGACACTGTGCCAGAATCTCAAAGTATCTTAGTTGATTCTTACCACCATCCTATGAGTTAGGTATAGCATCAATTTTAATGATGAGGGACCAGTTTGGCAACTTTATTTGATTTAAACTACAACTACCATAGATAGAAGAGTTCCAGGATAAAAGGCAGATCAGTCTAATTCCACTGGACATGCTCTTTCCACTGAGTGATACAGCCTTCTGTTGGTAGAAGGATCTTGCCTTACTTAACTCTCAAGGAAGGGGGCTGTGTTTCTACGGTTGAATTCCCAGAACTTTGCATAGTTTCAGGTATAGATTAGATGTGTTTGCTTGTGTTTTGTTTCTGTTTTTGCTGTTGTTGAATGAATGAGTGTGCTGTTTCATCTGTTGCATCTAGCATAGGGTCTTGTATGTCAGAAATGACTTAAATAACAGTGCCCTTAAATTTTAATTATAACGAAAACAAGTTCTTAATTCAGAACACCAATTGTTAAAATGCAGGTAGAAGCCATTTGACAATACTCAAGGAAACGCCTACTGGTGGATTTGTGGTCCAAACTCTTTGCATTGTACACGTGTCCCTGCACTGTCTATGTCATATGGAAGTTTCAAGCAGAACCTAGTAGCACAGTGGTGAGGAGCATGCTGCCTTCTGATGCAGAGCTTCAGAGTTTCCTTCTATTTGGAATATGTGACTTTTATCTGAATAATTAATAACCATAAATTCTTCTATGGACTTCTAAAAAACCTCATATTCCTCTACTGTGAATGTTATGCAATAAGTATGTTTTTATTTATACTTTTTAATTTATCATATATTTCATAATTATGTACCAATAAAAGCTCAAGTGCAGCTCATACTAAAATACTTTCCTTTCAGTAGCTGGCTTGGCATATTTTACATTTTCAGTAACGTGATGTTTAGTAAAAATGTGCCAAAGGACCTAAATTAATTTGAGTAGAATTGATCTGTAGGCAAGCACTGATTTAGAAGCACAGCAAGTATTCCTGCCATCACTCGTTTTCAGTTTTGGAAGAGAAGATTATCACTTAAGGCAAAGAGTTACAATAAAAATTAATTTTGAATCATATGCCATAAAATGGAGATTATTTTTCAGCATTCCATTTTTGTGGAACACTCATCAACTTCTAAATCATCATAAAATGGATTTGAGGGCTAATGAGAATATATGATTTTTAAAAATTTTCCTTGTTACGGAAAATTCACAAGACATGTGGCTTATTTATGTAAATGTTTCAAACTTTAATATTTAACTTCAACTTTTATTGAGTTCTATGTTATAGAAAGTACTGAGGGGTGATAAAGATTTGCACAGACAAAAAATAAAGTTAGTGTGTTCCAAAATCCCTGTCTTGGCAAATACATACAAATATGTTACAAGGGTATCCAGGCAGGGTCATAATAGTGGGAGCTATAGAAAAGTAAATTATCTGCCCTAGTTAGAAATAAGCTTGAAATTTGTTAATAATGCCATTATCCACATTAAGATGATGCAGATTTTTTTATTGTGTTATGTTAGTCACCATAAATTACATCATTAGTTTTTGATTCCAAGATTCATTGTTTATGTACAACACCCAGTGCTCCATGCAATATGTGCCCTCCTTAATACCCACCACCAGGCTCACCCATCCCCTCCCCCCCTCTCCCCCTAAACCCTCAGTTTGTTTCTCAGAGTCCAATAAAGTGTCCTGTGCTCCTTCCTCATTTTTCTCTTTGCTTCATTTGGGGTCTCTGTATTCTCTCTGGTATGTGGTCTCTCTCTCTCACACTCATTATTTCCCCCATCATTCTCTCTTTCCTAATCCCCCCATTCAGTGTGATGTCTGCTAGATTTCTCATCCTTCTTTAGCATTTCACTCTTGCTCTAACGTGTTTACTTTGTAAGAAAATCATGGCTTCTGTAAAATTGTTAGAGTCGAATAAAATGGCAGTTTTCATAGTACGTGTAAAATACAATGAAAACACATCTAGGATGTGGGGACTTGGTATGTATCCGACTCTGCTGCGTTATCTCGGCCTCACTTAGACGTCAGTAGAGATTATTGCTGTTGACATTTTTCAGGTGAGGAAACTGAAGTGTATGAGTGTCAGACGATGCTGGGCGCAGTCCTCGGGAAGCAGTGCCAGTCTTGTAGACTAAGGTGCACAGTCATGTGGCTCTGGCTCTTCACTACTCCTTCGCAGGCAGCTAGGATCCTCGACCACAATGTATGAAACGGAGTGAAGTGTTCTCAAGCAGTCTGTGAAGTGAAGTTTGCCCACACTGCAATTTTGGTAACACTGTTTACTAGTGTGGACCACAGGAAAGCAGAGATTAAACACCTTGCCCTAGTTTCCTCATCTGCAAAATGAAGTAATAGTAATAACTACATCAAGGCTTGTTGAGGACTAAAGGGTTTAATATGAGTTCAGCACCTACAGAATGTCCCACAGTCGACACTTTACAGTGGAGTGCTGGGCAAGGTTCAACAGCAGGGCTCTGGGTGGAGTGGGACTTGGGCAGGCTGGTTGGGGATGACCTTTGGTTTGCCACATTTGCTGGTTTCTGATTATATATATATATATATAATCCTGTCATGGCCAATTTCAAGCTCCAGTGTGGCATTACCAAATGTGGTATTGGAAAGAATTGCACAGTGACATCTGGGACACAGATTTCCACTATACAGATACAATAGAGGTAAATACCCTCAAGAGCATAGATATTATTAAAATATAGTGAAATATTTAGGTTGCAGTGAATTTTTATATTTTCTTATCTTTGTAGTATAATCATTTATATTATTTAATTTTTTAAAATAATGTTTACGCTTAACAACCGCTTCATGCAATTCCTAATTATATGATGATTGGCTCTTACACATCTTAACACAAGTCAATCCCAACATACTACTGGATACTATATGAGTTTCTCTTTAAAAAAAAAATAGATAATAAGCTCAGGTATAGATTTAGAATTCTCAGTAGAACACCCCCTATGACAAGTGCATTAAAATTTTCAGGTGATGTGAAAAAGTGATTTTCATCCTTGGTCTGGGAGCTATTGATGATTTATGTAAGCTATTTAACTTTAATTAACCTTATAAGGGAAGAATAGAGTATAATAGTAACAGAAATTTGGTAAATAGACGTTTAGTTCGTGAAAGACTTTACATATGAATCTGTTTCCCTTGTTTTCCAGACTGTGATTTTTTTTTTCCATTTTCCCATAGTACCCCAAGAAACAAGCACAAGGACAGGAATATGCCCTTAGATGCAGGATGATCTTTCTAAAACACAAAGTTAATTGCTGCAGTATGACATAATCAGATATGAAGTAAGCTGTTACCTTTCTAAGATCTGGGAAGCCAAAAAGACTATTTAAATTCCACAGTGATTTAAAAATAAATGTAATTTAGGTTGACCTACGACTTTTCAGAAGATGTACTAAACTATTTTGGGGAGTAGTTGAACAATTTAAGGAGGGGAGAAGCTAATTGTCCAGCTCTGTTCTCTCCCAAAGTTTAAGGTGACTTAAAAGAATAATTATCTTTAGCAACCTATTGCATTCCCTTCTTTACCTATAATCTTTCATATTTTTAAGAACTTTGTCTTGTTAAAGAATAAGCTAAACAAGCTAAGTTTATTTTACATTTTTGCCAAATGTCCTTTCTCCCAATCCTCACGGGGTCACAAGCTGGGTTCCTAGGAAAGCTAGCTCTGGGATGAAATTGAGTAGGCAAGGTGTTTATGCTAAGGAATAACCTGGGACCCACACCCATGGAAGGAAGAGGAGGGAGAAGAAATGGAAAGAGGGAGAGGTGAAGCTGTCATGTACTTGTCACAGCAGCTGTGGCCAAACCCACAGCAAGTTCCAGAGCTGCAATGGCCCTTCAGAATTGTACTGCATTGGGCCAAGTTATTCCCACACTATTCTTTTATGGTATGTATGACTTTGATCAAGGTGGCTATCCCCAGCAGAGGAAGTCCTAAATGGGCTGAGAGGTGACAGAACTTCCAGCAATAAGACCAACAGCTCCTTTAATGAACGGGGCACCCCAGAGGCACATCAGAGTGTCCACCCTCTACCATGATAGTCCAGAAGCCCATACTGCTTTTGGGGACCTTTTAACCTGATGGTATCTTTCATGACCAACCTTGTGTTGTACTTCTTTTCTCTGTCTCCTCATTCTCCAGTTTTGCTCTTCCTCCTCTAATTTTTTCTCATTTCTTAACCAGATAACTAATCTCTAGCTGTCTGTCTGATTTGTCTGGCCCTTTTTGATTTGTGAGTCATCAATACAAAGTTGTGTTCTGTATTTTCAAAGATGGTTTCACTTGCAAGGAATTTCACTTTTTCCCCGTGGAAAGGTATTTCATTATATATATAGCAATGAAATCTGATTTGCATTTTCTTATAAAAACTTTTTATATGTATCAAATCACAGATGATAGAATACTTTTAAGACTACTTCATTGACTTTGTTATTGTGACATACAGCCACCATGTCTCATTAATTATTATCAATAAATAACTATTCCTTTCCAGTACTGAGATGAATAACACAACAGTTGTCAGGTAAGTTTAGATTGTAAGCCATCCCCTGTGTTGTGGGGGGAGGGGAGAAAAGGCATTGCTTTGTATCATTAATAGCTTCTAGAAGAGTACTAGACTCATAGGAATGACTGAACAATCTCCTGTTCAATTTATCAAGTTTCTGTTAGGATTATGAAATGACACACAGCTGAGGTTGTATATGTTCACGTGAATGGACTTCTAAGCAGTAGATTCTCTAGGGATGATTTTTCTAAAGTCAGTGCAAATCAGGGAAGATCACCTGCTTGACCCCCTTCTGAGTATTTTAGAAAGAGTATTTCTCGGAGAGAGTCGAGATGCATTTCATATATAGTAGTACAGAATCTTTTTATGAAGAAATAAAGTTGTATTCTGATGAATACTTCAGTGATAGCGTTTGCTCATAATGCTAGCAAGGGATTAAATGTCATTTTCCCCTGGGAAGTGACTTGGATATGTTTCAGTATATACCCAGGTATATATTAGGTCAGCACATCCCAGACCAAAAAGTTTTAGGAAGACAACAGTGCTCTGCACTATGCTCACTGCCCTGGCCTCCACTTTAAAAAAAAAAAAAAAGAAGAGGAGAAGGTAGGGAGGGGGAGGAGGAAGAGGAGGAGGAAGAAGAGGAAAAGGAAGAGGAAAAGGCAAAGATTTAGAAAAGTTTGTTCAATTCCAGAACTGAAAGTTTCCACTTCTGCCATTATTTTTCTGACACACCTGAGATGTGGACAATTATGAATCATTCAGTGTGTTGAAAATGCACCAAAATCAGCATCTTTTTAAAATGAAATACTAAGAAAATAGGAACTAACTCTATTCCTGATGGAAAATGTAATGTCATTTAAACACAATTCCCTGTATGTCATATTTTAAAAACAAGATTCCTCTACACCTTAAAATATTTAATATTTGCCAGTCCTTATTTCTGTATATGATTTCTTTGCTTAAGGAACGCATGTTTATCTTATAGCTGAAGAATCTTGAATATTCTTTGTAAGGGTTGAATTTGAGCAAATATACAAGCTGAACTTTTAAATGATTCCAACTCTTTCTTTTAGAAATATTTAAAAGTTGGTCTGTGCTTACAAAATTGTGGAAAGAATTGAAAGTCCTTGTCTTTAGGTTTTCTTGCTATGTCTTAAACATTTTTAGTGTACTCTGGAACTGCCACTAGAAATGGAATATTTCATGAAAAAAAAAAACACTGTGAGAAGAATAAAATCCTAAAACTTCCAAAAGTCCAGTGTTGCATTTTAATATGGTAAACATGCATTTCTATTACAACACTTTTCTCCTCTCCATAGAACCCTAAATTTATATCTTTGAGAAACTTGGTTGAGAATAATGTATGTTTGTTTAAGTATATTATACCTACTACATTTTGCTAGTCATTTATATTCAAAAGGACTTGTTCTGATGTGGGATAAATTATAATTCAGATGATAAATTTTTGGATTTCTTGTTTTTATAATACCTAAATCATGCATATTTTTGTCAATACAATCCATCACATAGTGATATATAAGAATTAATGTTTGCATGTCTGTCCAATTTGATTATATAAGGAACTTACTCTCCTTAGGGGAACGTTTTTCAGTATCAAGTCAATAGTTTATGATTTAGCTTGGAATTTGAAAGGAGGCTTCATAGAAATTAGGAAAAAATTATTTTTGTGTGTGTGCTTTTTCCTTTCTTTGTTTTTACCCTAATTCGATAGATGATGACCAAGTTTCTTTAAAATATACAAGGCAAATTTGGGAAAAAATTTGAGGTTTATTAAAATGAAGAGAAGAGTCATTTTTTCAAGGTAAACATACAAAATGCATATAAAAACAAGCATGATTTGATTATGAATTCTCCCCTTTGAGGGAGAATTGCAAAGGCTTGTTAAATGTATATGCCTTTTATTGTTGTTGATTGGGTATTAGCCATAGATTAATGGTTTGAAAGATCATTTGAGTCACTGAAGTAAGTACATCCAGTTTTATTTTTTATTTTATTTTTTAAATTTTTTAAAAAAGATTTTATTTATTTATTTGACAGAGAGAGAGATTACAAGTAGGCAGAGAGGCAGGCAGAGAGAGGAAGAAGCAGGCTCCCTGCTGAGCAGAGTGCCAAGTGTGGGGTTCCATCCCAGGATGCTGGGATCATGACTTGAGCTGAAGGCAGAGGCTTTAACCCCCTGAGCCACCCAGGCTCCCCAAGTACATCCAGTTTTAGAACTCTGTTTCTTTCCCAGCTCAGAGATTTGAGGAAACAGATATCAGAAGAACCATAAATGATATTTCGGAGATACCTGGGGTTTTGAGTTGTTTGAGGAAAAAGTTTTGAGTTGTTTGAGGAAAGTGTAAGCAACCCAGAGTTTTCCAGGCTTTTTCATTAACCAGTCTGAAACCCAAAGGCCTATATTAAACTGTTGAGACTTTGTCTTATAATAAGCACTATTGGTGGATACTGAACAGTTTTGGTTTTGTTTAGAAAAAGCAGACACTACTGTATTTTAAGGGGAAAATATTATCAGAAGATATTAAATAACTTGCAGAACTTCTGGACAAATCCATTGGTCAGACTTGGAAACTATAAAGTCAAATGTTTATAATGAGCAGCGAATTCTGGCAAGGAATTTAATGATGAGGTTGAACTGAAACAGCCTTTCCTAAATAAGCTGGTATAGAGTAAACAATAAACTTTTGGTTGTGGTGACCATTCCAGTATAATAAAGAAGCATGAAGCTGAATTTAAACAAAAATCAAAGTTTGATTAGACATAGATTTCAAGTGCAAGTCATGTGTATTTTAATATCAGACATGTGTCTGTATACTGGATTTCTGAAGCTAGATGTAGGATTCTTTTTTGAAATAAATAGCATTTGAACAAGTCTCCAGAATTCAAAATATACTTCTCTAATAATTACTGTAATAATAGTGGTAATGGAAGCTACTGTTTGTTGATCATTTGCTATGTATCATTTTTTCTTGGTTGATTTGTGGGTCATAATTAGTATTAGGTAAAAGTAGAAAGCAAGTAAGGTGACTTGAGTTGAAACACATATCATGTCCAATGGAATCCACAACAGTTTATTTTAAGTAGTTCTTGCTTTAGTGCCAAAACCAGTTTTCAAATATTGGCCCTGACATTTATTACCTGGGAAACTAAGTAAATCTTAGTTACTGTACTGAGTTTGAATTTTCACAACTAATAATGGAAACAATACCTGCCTTGTAGGAATGCTATGATTTTATAAAATTTAAGTGCTCAGGTAGTTTAACATGATGTTCATAATGTCCATCATTGGTATTATACAAAAAAATGGACCAGCGTTTACAGCAAAAGAAAATATTACCCCAAACTAAGACAGTCTCCTGTTTGAATAATGTTGATGCCTTTATTTTTCCCTGTTTGAGTTATGGTGATGACTTTTGAGGAAATCTTTCTACCTAGAAACAGGCAAAAGTTCAACGTAAATAAAAGGGATGTGCTGTATAGCATGTCAAGATAGGTTGGCGTGTAGTTAATATTTTAATAAGAAAGGCATGATGGGAAAATCTGTAGGGTCTAAATTACCTACTGTATTCTGTTAAAATGAGAGTAAGTGAGGTAGAAAAATTATTAGTGTACAGATAGATGAAGAAACCCTGATATGAGAAATACTGACTTTATAATCATTATTCTGAACTCTAGTTCTGACATCTTACTAATGTCCATATTGATTAGGTCCCTGGCGGTCAGTACTGCCTCTTGTTCTTCTTTTTGAGGTGAGTTTTTCCATCTTGTGATTCTGTCCAAAGAGGAATAGAAGAATGAGGGAACAAAATACTAAAAGGGCAACAACAACCCCAGAGATACATATACACTAAACAAATCAGAAGAGACCAGAAACCTGGGACAGGGTTGGGGTGGGGGGCGGGACAGAGAATAAGGTCAGGTGGGAGAATACAGCAGAGCTGTACACTAGATTTTGGGTGTATTTTGGTCTGTTAGAAGAAACTGCATCCCAAAACTTTAAAGAAAGAAAAAATACATATATGTATATATATATGGTTAAATACAATGAAGGGATAGATGATGACTCCTACCTTGCAGAATTTAAGAATCAAAGCAGAGGATCATAGGGGAAGAGAGTTAAAAATGAAGCAAGATGAAACCAGAGAGGGTGACAGACCATTAGAGACTCTTAATCTTAGGAAACACACTGAGAGTTGCTGGAGGGGTGGGGGATGGGGTGGGTGATGGACACTGGGGAGGGTATGTGTTGTGGTGAGCGCTATGCATTTTGTAAGACTGATGAATCACAGACCTGTAACCTCTGAAAAAATAATACATTATATGTTAATAAAAATTAAAAGATTAAAAAAAAGAAATACTGACTTTGCCAAAGTCATGCAGTAATACATGGAAGAGCTTTAGCTGGTGCTTCACCTTGTATAACTTCAGCATCCAAACTCCTTATCATTAAATCAGTGAAGACAGCTTCAAACTGTGGGTCCAAGAGCCTAAGAATATGCTATAGGGAATAAAGGTAGGGCCACAGGGCGCCTGGGTGGCTCAGTGGGTTAAAGCCTCTGCCTTCGGCTCAGGTCATGATCCCAGGGTCCTGGGATCGAGGCCCACATCGGGCTCTCTGCTCGGCAGGGAGCCTGCTTCCTCCTCTCTCCTCTCTCTCTCTGGTTGCCTCTCTGCCTACTTGTAATCTCTCTCTCTGTGTCAAATAAATAAATAAATAAATAAATAAATAAATAAATCTTTAAAAAAAAAAAAGGTAGGGCCACAATTAGCAAAATAGTAAATAAACACTAGAGTTGTGTATCAGCCCTGTCTTAGGTTAGGATCCTCCAGAATCAGACTGTGGGGCAAGGATATAAATTTAAAGCTTATTTGCATGGTGTTCCCAGGAAGCACCCAGGGGGAAATGGAGAAATCAGGGAAATAAAGAGAGCCAATATTGTGTGTTTTGGCAGACAGATAACCACTGTGGACAACTGGGACTCAGTCCAGCTGGGAAACTCTGAAAGCCAGTGTGAAACACACCTCAGATTTCTACCATTTGAGACCTAAGGTATATTTACTATAAGTCTGAGGTAAAACTTGCTCTTCATTTCATAAAAATTGGTTAATTTTTTAAAGAAAATTATGAGACTTTTTTTTTTTTAAGATTTTATATATTCATTTGACAGAGAGAGAGAGAGAGAGAGCACAAGTAGAGGAGCAGCAAGCAGAGGGAGAGGGAGAAGCAGGCTCCCCACTGAGCAGGGAGACCGATGTAGGGCTCCACCCCAGGACCCTGGGGTCATGACCTGAGCTGAAGGCAGCCACCTAACCGACTGAGCCACCCAGGTGCCCCTATGAGATATTTCCAAAAGTATACTTTGAAAATTACTGAGATAAGTATGAGTAACATAGAATGCACATATACTGGACACTTAACGTTGACCAAATTAGTGAGTTTGCCAATGCTGTGATCAAAGGGAATTTAGAAACCAGCTTTCCTGTAGGTCAGCCAGTGTTTTGTTGCGCTGAGTTTGGTGCTAAGCTTTGATCTGGCATCTGGGCTCTGGTCTGGATCTTCCCTTGCCCAACTGTTGGCTCTGACTTTTGGTTTCTTTCCATCCTGATACTGGATTCATGTATTCTGGGGAGTACTGGGCTGAATCACAAGGTGTGAACTCACTGGATTAGAGAGGGAGGTAGTGGTGGACTCTGCATATCTTTGTTACCCTAGAGCAGGAAAGTCCTCAAGATGGAATGCGGCCTCAAGGTGAATGGTATTGGGGCGGTTGATAAAGTGTGTGTATGTACATGTGGGTGTTTGATATCTGTAAGCCCTTCCTTTAATTAATCTAACTACTCTGTTTGTTTTATACTAAGTATTTCCACATTTCCTCCTATATCATATTCCCTAAGAAGTAATAGGCAAAAACCAAGCAATTAATCCTACAGAAAACAGGAGAATTATTGCTCAGCCAGGGAAGAAAAGTGTGGGCACAGGTTGAGTTGAGACAATTCATCTTCCTAATTTTTTTTTTTTTTTTTTACCATTTATCTGAATTTGGATATACAAGTGATTCAGGGAGTTAATTTAGAGCATAGTTGTCTATGAGACTTTGGAGCTAAGAATACTGTGGATCCTGATACTTCTTAGATGTTTTCAGTCGGAAACATTACTTAAGACTTGATTCATTTTTGGTATCTGTTAGTGTGAGGTAACAATATCTAACTTTAAAGTCTAATTTTTGTTACCTTTTTTCCCAACTATCCCTGTTTTCACAGTCCCTGTTAATTATAATCCACTGCCTGAATTATGCAGTAGATGTTTAACTGATCACTGCCTCTTCCCTAATGCACATTATGCCTGCCAGAGTGATTTTTTTTTTAAATATAAGTGAAATCATAGGCCTCTTCTCTTTATCCTTCTACTGGCTTCCCAGCTCACTCAGAATAGAATCCAAACTTTTTATCGTAATTTACATGGCCCTACCTGTTTTGGTGAAGGACTGACACTCTGACCTCATCTTCATCCAACTATGTGCTTGCTTTGTTGCCCTGGTCACCTTAATTTCCTTTTCCCCCTAGACATATTGAGATATAATTGACATGCAGTATTGTGCACATTTAAGGTGTACAGCGTGATGATTTGACACATGTATATGCTGCCGAATGATTATCACAGTTAAGATTAGTTCACATCTCCATCACCTCAAATAATTACCCTTTTTTGTGTGAGAAACTTTAAGATCCATTCTTTTGACAACTTTGAAATATGTAATATATACAGTATTGTTAAATACAATAACCATGCTGTACAGTAGATTCCCAGAAGTTAATCAACTTGTAACTGGGAGCTTGACCAACATTTCCCTATTTCTCTCTCCTCCCAACCCCGGCAGCCACCATTCTATTCTGTTTCTATGAGTTCTGCACTTTTTTTTTTTTTTTTAAAGATTTTATTTATTTATTTGACAGAGAGAGAGAGATTACAAGCAGGCAGAGAGAGAGAGGAAGAAGCAGGCTCCCTGCCGAGCAGAGAGCCTGATGCGGGCCTCGATCCCAGGACCCTGAGATCATGACCTGAGCCGAAGGCAGAGGCATTAACCCACTGAGCCACCCAGGCGCCCGAGTTCTGCACTTTTAAAGTGATATCATGCAGTAATTTTTTCCTCTGACTTATTTCACTTACCATAATGTCCTTAAAGTCCATGCATGTTGTCACAAAGGGCACGGTTTCCTCCTTTTATGACTGAATACTATTCCACTGTGTATCTATGTACCGCATTAAAAAAAATATATATCCTGTGAGTTCTGCAGGCAGATGTATTACCTCTGGAATCACAGTTACGTTGTGTTACAAAACTGTCACTGTGTCTGCAATACGCTTATTATCAGGGGCTCAGGTGCGTGTAGATCCCGCCTGGTCTCTGGGTGGTTGCAACTGCCTCTAGTGTCTGGCTCAGTAAGGTGGCACCGGGACAAGGGTCCACTTTAGGGCCTCTGACTAGGTCCTCCGACAGCAGGCTTGGTGTGTGGATAGGTGTGGCTCCTATCAAGTGGCTGGGAGGGCTTCATCATGGTCATTTTGTGGGTCCCTTGGTGCACAGGGCTAGCCCTGGAATACAGTTGTAAGGCACTGGGACCCAGTCCCTGTCCTGTTTCAGGGTCTGTAAGGAAGCCAGAGGTCTGTAGACCTGGCTCTAGAGGCACAGATGGGTGTGTCTCCCACCAGGCCCCTGGGCAGGCTGCACTGCAGAGACTGCACAGCTGGGGGTGGGCGAATGTGTGTCTGCACACCCACGCATGCATAGCGCTGGAGCTATGTACCTACAGGGCTCTTTCAGGTTATTCAGTGGTGTGAACACCAGTGTGTCCTGCCATGTCCCTGTGTTGTCAGGACTTTCGAGTGACTATGGCTGGGGCAGGCTGGAGTGCGATGACAAAGTCCTTTCAGAATCTCCGCTTGGACTGAGTTGGAGGGCTCACCTCCAGGGCCTGTGGGACTGTGGTGGTGAGAGGCTGGAGCCCTTCCTGAGCCGATTTGGGGGTCCACAGCTGGAACCAAAGTCTGTGTGTCTATTACCAGAGGCGTGGGTGGGCCTTGCTCCTCCCTGATCCTTTGGTGTCCAATGCTGGTGACAGGACTAAAGTCGGATGGGGCGAGGCTAGCCCTCAGGGGTAAGGAACTATTTTCTGGGTCTATATCTGTGGCCTGGGCAGCTCAGCAGCCTGAGTTTGAACTTGATTTCTCAAGGTGGTTCTCCTAGGTCTCAGAGGGCACTGGGATTTTGACATCTCCCACCTGGATCCTAAAGTGGATTTTTATGCAAGAATAGATGCAAATTATTGTTGAGGGAATATCAGAACAGGTTACTTCCCCTTGGGCCCCCTTGCTGATATGTCTTTTCTCATGTTAATGTCCCGATTGTTCCTTTAACAGGCCAAACGCACTCCCATCCTAGGGCCTTTACTGTTTTCCCACTTCTTCCTTCTTCTGAAACACTTGCATCATCTGCCTGTTAGTAGCATGCCCTCACTTCATTTAGGTCTCTGCCCAAATGTTACCATATCATGGAGAACTTCAGGACTAATCTGTGTCAGAAACAGTACCCCAACGCTTTCCATGCCTTTACTCTGTTGTATTTTGCTTCATTTAATTTACTTGTTTTACATTAATTTGTTGAATTTCTTTAAACACAGATATTTAAAATCTGTAAGAATGTGGAATTTGTGTCTTTCTGCTATATACAGTGTAAGGTTTCCCAGTAGCCCTCCCAGTAACAGCGGATTAAACAAAGCACCAGAGGAACAGGCACGAGGGGAATTTTTAATAGAGACGCCCTCGGGCGAGGTTCCCGACTCGGAGAGAAGGGAGTCGAGGAAGTCGGGCCCAAGGCAGGGTGATGAGGGTATTTATTGGGAATGGTAGGTGGGTGGGGAGAGTCCGGCTAGGCAGGGGACGGAGAGTTTTGGTTTCTCGCTTAGGTTTTGGTTTCCTGAAGTTGACGAGTCAGCTGCAGGGGTTTTGACGAGAGGGTCAGCAGTCTTGGACTTCCTCTATTTTGTACAGCTTTCGTTTCCCTCCAGCCCAACATACAGCACATTGAATGAATGGGGTTTTGGGAGTGAGAATGAAACAGAGAAATCATGTAAAAGTATTACCATGGTGGCTGTGACTCAATTTAAATTATATGTTTCTTTTGTTTAAAGCAGGGGTCAGCCCTGTAGCTCTTGGGCAAATAGGGCTCTGTGCCTGTTTTTGTAAATAAGTCAGTGTAACACAACCACACCTATTTGTCTGTGTATTGTCTACAATGTATTGCATTGCATTGCTGTTACAAGACACAGTTGAATTTTTGTTACAGAGAGTAAACAGCCTGCAGAGAGTAAGATACTTATTATCTGTCCTTTACAGAAAAAAAAATTGGCTTTTAATCCAAAAGAAATGAAATACATGAGTGGACTGAATGAATGAAAATAGTAAGAACGAATGATTTAAATCTCCTGCTTACTTGGGTAATGGTAACAGCCATCAGTATGAATTTCCACTTGACATTTTTGGTATTGAGTTTAAGTGAGCAAACTTCCTCATTTTAACAAAACGTAAAATGTTATCCTTTGCACATTTAAAAATAAGATGCTTGGACTTGTTGAACTCAGGCCCAGAAACTGAGGATTTGCCAAAGGTCACAGAGCAGGTCAGGTGCAGATTGGAGGTAGAGTCCAAGGTCTCTCCATATTTAGTCCATGTCTTTCTCCAATGTGTGTTTGGGTGTCAGAAAAAATAAGCCATTTCGGCAGTTTTCTTAAAAGTTGATTAAACCCCGCAGTGCTATTATTGTCAAAATGTTGTTGCCAATTCTCTTCTCAATTAGTAAAATGGATATTTTAAAGAGAAGCTTAATTTTTAAATGCGTTCTTTGATGAGGGATACGTGCTTTCATGGCTGAGTACAAGTAAATGAGGGTGATATTTTGTGTCTTCTTGAGATACTGTGCACACTGGAAAGAATTATCGCTCTTCTCTTTGGACAAAATGATGTTTGTTTATTTCTAGGTGTAAGAATGTAGATTTTTTTCCCCCATCTAACCAAGTGGGGAGAAAAAATCATTCCTATATAAAAGAGGTAAGTTTTATTTAAAAAGGAGCATTGTGAGAGGAATCAGAAACCTGGACTCCATTCTGGGAACTCTTTGGTAAATTTGAAGAACCGTCAAATACATACATGTATATATATTTAATAATTACCATATTTGTATTCCACCATAATTCTTGGTTCATAGTTGATATTCACAATGTCCACAATTGGAAATCCACAATTGTCGATACCTACAATTGTGGATATCCACAAATATTTGTGGAGAGAATAAATAAATGAGTAAATAGAAAATGTAGAGTTAAGGTTACAAAAGAAAAACGAAGGACATTATACATACAAAATAGACACCTGTTTTACAACAGACCCCTTTGTGATAATAAAAGCTGGAACTTGGAGACTTAAGAGGATGTTAATGAGCCTTATAAACCAGGTCCAATGTGCTTTGTTGTGTTTTGTCATATTTTGTTTTCAAGTTTGCAAGGAATGTAGGTGGAGCTAGGGCAGAGTATCTTTGCTTACTCAGAAAAGGGTCAGGAAACATCTTTGGGAACACATGAACATTCCTCCACTATGTAAGCCATAGTAAAGAGAGTAAATATAATACCAAACAGTCAATATAAAAATTACCCAAGTTAATGTACATTTAGAAAGCCACCATTATATCCTCTAAAGTGGTGAATGGGTCCAGAGTAATACCACAGAGTGGAAGAAAACAGTTATGTTGATCAAGATTTTTCTCATTGCTAAAGAGAGAAACACAATTCTACTTAGATTGAATTGAAAGAAATTGGGGGTCAGTAGGAGTTTACTACGTATTGAACCAAGAAATACAGATTTGTCCTCCTCCTCACAACTGGGTGAACCCAAGGGTTCAAATAATTTGTTCAGAAAACTGTTCATTGCTTAGGCCTACTTTACTCTGGGGCGACTCCATGCTCAGGCAGTTTTCTCTATGTTGGAGTACCAGGTGGATAACCTTAAGAGTTCATTCAATGTAGGAAAACATGTGAAAGTCTTGTCCAGTCATCATCGCACATGTGAGCGAATGCTCTAGGGAGGGGTAGAGAAGACACATCTGTCTATTTACTTTGGGAATTAAAAGGCAACCTCCTTTTGGGAAACTAACCTTCATAAATCAATGTAATGATTCCTCTGGATGTTAATTAGTGGAATGTTTCCTCCAGATAGGTAGAATAAATTTTGATGTAAATTGTCAGGACTTGCAGTTTCTGGCCTAGCCTGTGAGGCCTAGAAGTTACCACTCTGTTCTAACAACAGGTTAGAAAAACTGGACAAACTGAAAAATCACCAACTGTTCTTAGATCCGTAAGACAAGGGAGGTCAGAGAATGTCCTAGACTGTTAGGGCTGCTATAACAAACTACTGTAGAGTGTTGGCTTATAAACAACAGAAATTCAGAAATTATCAGAGTGCCAGCAAGGTTGTGTCTGGGTAAGAGGCCTCTTCCAGGTTTGTGCACAATTGTCTTCCTGGTGTCTCCTTCCTCATATGGCAGAGAGCAGAGAGAGGGGCAGCAAGCTCACTCATGACACTTAGAAGGACTCTCGTCCCATTCCTAAAGCCTCCACCCTAATTAACCTCCCAAAGGCTCCTCCCAGTACCTTCACACTGGGGACTCAAACATTTAGTCCACAGCACAGGGAAAATCTCTACCTCCAAAATTAGAGAGGCGGGGAGGCACATGTAATGGCAACTTATGTAGCGGAAATCCACAAACAGAAACCTCCAGAGGAACCAGAGGCAGGGTAGGAAAACCTGACATGTCACTGACAAATTGGTAGGGACTTTGTGTACAAGTTTGAGAGAGAAAAAATCCAGGGGGACCTAGTCATTGGAGGGCCACTACACTTTTGTGAGTTGTACCTACTGGAGCTCTCTCAGGTTCTCACAGTGAATAAGCAGAGAAAAATCCCCTTGTGTCTCAGGAAAATAACCGTTCTGAAATATCCCAGATAATTCTGTTCTTATTAACAAGGTCCTTCCTCAGGGGAAACTATTTAATCAGAGACTAATCTCCTCAAGCTTTATCAGAGCCTAACTGACCTAGGGGAATAAAAATACCCAGCTCTTGTTGGATCCACCCTTTCATGAAGGAGATAGGAAATGCCGACCTCTAGCCTAGTTCATCTAGTGTGCCTGTCAAGAAGAAAACAAAACAAAAAGAAACAAACAAAAAAACTACAAGGCATCCTCAAAGGAAAAAGATGGAGTTTGAAGGAAGAGAGGAGGCTTTAGAACCAGACTCAGAAATGGCATGAATGTTAGAATTATCAGACCAGGAATTTAAAATTACTGTGATTAATATGTTAAGGGCTCTAATGACTAAAGTAGATAGGATGCAATAGCAGATGGAAAATGCAGAGTCAGAAATAACTTGAAAAATTCTAGAGATAAAAAGCACTGTAATAGAAATGAAGAGTGTCATTGAAGGGTTTATTAAAGAGTAGGATGAGGAAAGAATCTCTGAGCTTGAAGATATTGAAATAGAACCCTCCAAAACTGAAAGCAACGAGGAAAAACAAAACAAAAGCAAAACAAAGAAAAAAACCAAATAAACAGAATAGAATATCCAAGAATAGTGGGAAAATTTCAAAAGGTATAAAATACACATCATGGGAATACTAGGAGGAGAAGAAAGAAAGAGAAGAAATACCTAAAGCAATAATGACTAAGATTTTCCCCCAAATTAATGATAGATGGCAAAACACTTAGAAGCAACCAAAATCTTTCAAGTAAAGGGATAAGTAAATGGTGTACAGGCAGAAAATCAAATATTATTTAAGCATCAAAAAGAAATGAGCTATCGAACCATAAAAAGACAGGGAGGAACCTTAAATGCATTTTACTAGGTGACAGAAGCCAATCTGAAAAGACTACATCGTGCGTGATTCCAACTGTATGACATTCTGGAAACGGCGGAACTGTGGGGACAGTAAAAAGATCAGTAGTTGCCAGGGGTAAGTTAGGACGGAGGGAGGAATGGGTAGGCAAAGCACAGAGGATTTTTAAGGGGGTGAAACTACTCTCTCTTTTTATGAATGGTCGATACCTGTGATTACACATTTTACCAAGCCCATAGAATGTGTAACACCAAGAGTATATGACGGCATAAGCTATGGAGTTGCAGCGATGATGTGCCAACATAGCTTCAATTGTAATATGGGACAGTGGATGTTAGTAATGGGGAGGTTACATGCATGTATCCAGGTAGAGGGTAGGTGGGAAAACTTCTATCTTCACAGTTTTGCTGTGAACCTAAAACTGCTTTAAAAAATAAAGTCCATTAAAATTTTCATGAAAAGTGTGAATTTTAATGGTTGATTTAATGAAATAAATGCCCTCCATGACTCTCATCTGGTTCGAGTGATGAGCCTAGTTCTGTGTTACTCACTATATTTAGTACGAGGAGGCCCTCGAATCTGCCCAATTTTGGGCAAGGAGGCTGTGTCTCAGAGCTGATAGCCCAAAATATACAGAAACTAAGGTGGAAAGAATGCACAGAAGATAGAGATGTAAGGCAGATATAAAACAACAAGAAATCCAGTCCTGTGTTGAGGAAGTAACCTAACATTCATCTATATTAATGGGAAAGTAGGGGACAGAAAAACCTATAAAGGTGATTATTACTCTTTTTTTTAATTTTCTTTTTTAATTTTTAATTTTTTTTTAAATTTTTTATTCTTTGCCCCAGGGGTACAAGTCTGTGAATCATCAGATTATTACTCTTTTTAATTCGAAGGGTGGTCCCCCTAACTGTACAGACTCTCTGGAATGCAAAGTAGATATATTGACTATCACAATGTACATTTAAATTGCTTTATTTGGCTTGATTTCCTCTTTGAGCAAACATGGAATAGGTTTTACAAAGGAAAGGTGTATATATAGATTTTACAGATTATCTTTCCCAAATGTTTAATGTTAACATTAAATGGACTGAGGACACTCAGAGAGTTACAATGCCCTTTCTAAATAACCAGCAATCTGCTTAAGACCTGCATTCTGTCCTCAGATCTGTAAGGGGGGGGGGAGGGTGTGTGTGTGTGTGTGTGTGTGTGTGTGTGTGTGTGTGTATCTCATTTTGATTTTATTTTCTTTTTAAAGTTTTAATATATATAGGTTCTCTATATATGTAGGTCTTCTACATTGTAACTGTAGAATTGTAAAGACATTATTATGCAGTCAGAAAATTTAAATAGAAGGGAGGAAACTTATATTTATTCTATACCTGTGATGGTCTGAACTATGTGCTGAGAACTTTAATGATTCACTTGACCAAAATATATTAAGTATCTATTATACACTGACTCTGAGGGCAGACAGTGAAAGAGACAGGCGAAGTCCCTTTGCTCACAGAGTTTGTAATCTAGAGATTTTGGTAGTCACTCTGAAAAATAATGAGTGGACAGTAAACAAGGAAAAGCATGATGGGGCAGGAGTCCCTAATTTATGTTGTGAATTGGAAGATGTATCTGAAGAGGTGAGCAGAAATGCAAATGTAGTAAGTGGCCAGTCATATGTAAATCTCTAGAAAGAAGGTTGTGAGCAGGGGGAAACAGCGTGTTAGAGGCAAACGTAGTTGTGTGTGAGAAGAAATGTAGTTGTGTGGAGAAATGTAGTTGTGTGTGAGACTCACAAAGAAGACTGCTTGAACCATTGTGAAAGCTAGGGAGGGTCATGTGATAGCTTGTAAGCTTTGGTAAGGGGTTGGATTGTACTAAGTGAAATAATTAGAAGATTTGAAAAAAGAGAAATATTTTTTTAAAGATGTATTTATTTGAGAGCACGTACACGAATCAGTCCGGGGAGGGACAGAAGGAGAGGAAGAGAATCTCAGGCAGACTCCCCACTGAGCACAGAGCCCTAGTTGGGGTTCCATCTCAGGACCCGGAGATCACAATGTGAGTTGAAATCAACAGCCTCATGCTTAATCCACTTAGCTACCCAGGTGCTGGCAGAATTTTTTTAAATTTTTTTTAAATATCACAAGAACCCCATGTTTCAGATATTATTGTGCCCATTTTGTGGATGGGAAAATTTGAAGCTCAGAAGTACCTGCAATAGCAACAACTCAGTACCTAAACAGCATTCAAAATAAGATCCATATGATTACAATGTCCTTTTTCATTAGACTGGAGTGCCTCTTACTATTGCCATTAACTCAGTTCTTTTTTTCTTTTCTTTCTTTCTTTTTTTTTTTTTTAGATTTTTTTCCCTTAATTTATTTACTTGCTAGAGAGAGCACAAGTAGGCAGAGTGGCAGGCAGAGGGAGAGGGAGCCTGACTCGGAGCTCCATCCCAGGACCCTGGGATAATGACCTGAGCCGAAGGCAGATGCTTAACCGACTGAGCCACCCAGGCGCCCCTAACTCAATTCTTTGCCACAAAACTACAACCATACGATATGGGTGAAAAAAATAAAAGACATTGGAAACTGAACAGTGCTTTTCTGTGGGAGATAAAAGATTATTTATGTATTTCCCCAGTCTGCATTCACACACATTCTTAGTGCCTTCTTCATTTTATTATAATGTTCTTTAACTCTTTTCAATGCTGGATATCAAAGTCCTTTTATCTTTTTATTTTATTGTTTTTGGAAACCAAGATCTTTTAAAACATTTCTTGTACTAAACGGAACAATCTGAATAAACTCAACATGCATGAAAATAGTATCTTAAATCTGAGGATCAAGAATTAAAAATAATGACTGAGGTTTTTATCACATTGGTTAATTGTCAGTTTGTTGAGCAACATTTTTCAACTGTTGCCTCTTTAGTCATTGTTTTTAAAGTAGGATTATCTATAATTAAGGAGATTAACCTGAATTAATATTTTCACACCTTTTGCTAGCATTGCCAGGGATAAGTAGCCGAAATGTGGAATAATTTCTCTCTCAATGATTTTTCCTTTCCTTCTGTTTTGAAATGGCTTTAATTTTCTATTTACACACTGCATTAGTAGACATGGATTAATTCTGTTTTGTTTTTTCCCTTGTCAGTCACACAGTATCCAAGATTGTTAATATCATCCTATGGGATAAAAGAAAGCGCTAGATTATAGTTGAGTTTTACAAAACACACACATAGGTAGGCGCACACACACTAATTCCACACGAAATGGAAAGAGGCCCGTGGATCTGACAGACTGTGTTATTGGTCTTGACATGTTTAGCATATTCACAGATAATTTGCAAAATGCCACAGTGTAAGGTGATCGCATCTGCAGGTGACCAGGAAATGAGAGAAGCAGTAAGTTGAATAATAGGAGTAAGATTCAGATGTTTCATTATAACTTAGAATGATGTACGCTACCCATATGAATTCTATTTACATTTAAGTTATTTGAGGCAGAAGCAATAAGGCCAGAAAAACAAAAGCAAATATAGAGGAAGTGGGAAATATTGTTTCAGAGGTGAGCATGTGAAGAAGAAGAGCTGGGTCTGTGTCAGTGATTTGAGGTAGCTGCCAGGGAAACTGTGTCTCAGGCTGCCATTTGTAGGTATTTTGGTTCTGATTGGCAGGGAACATATCCCACATATTGTGTTCAACTCCCTTAAATGATAATCTGATAGAGTGAAACATTGGCAAAGGAAGGACATGGAATAGGGAAGGAACTCAATAATAACTTTCTCTGATTTTCAAAATGATTTCAGAGAAAAGGGTCAGCAATCAGATTGTGTTCAATTCCCGCATCTGTCTGTTGGGGATCTAAGATTAGTGAACAGAGCAGAATATATAAGGTTCTTGATGCTTTAGGCAATGTGCATGTTTAATTTTCCTCAGCTGTGAAGTGGGACGGTTACCTCTTTAGAGAGTGTTTGTTGGATGAAACCAGACAAGGCACCACATATGCCTGACAACTTTGAGATGGTCAGTGAAGTTTATCTCTCATTTTTTTCTTTTTGTAATAATTATTGAAAAAAGTCAGGGACGATAATACTCAAAAATAGAACATGTCTCAGAAAGTTATTTATCCTCTTCCCCCCAAAAATCATTTCCTCCCTTAAGATTGCCCCTGGTGGCTGATAGCAGCTACAGCAGTCTCAGGCTTTGACCTAATGTGCCATACCCACAGCATTTTTCATATACACTTTGACATCAAAAATGCTGGGATGCCTTCTGTAAATAAGAGAAATGGTAAAGTAAGTTATTTTGAAATAACACTCTAGCAAGAGTCAAGAATAATTTAGTTGGGGATTGTGAGAGGAACATGGTTTAGGAATGTGAGTTCTTAGCATACTTATGTGTCTGTAACATGGCAATATCCAAAATGGTTACAAAGGTGATGGATAAGACAGGTGGCGTGAATAGGACAGAAAAATACCATTGGTGATAGTCCCATTATTCTACTATAGTTTTCAAAAAGTGGTCTTTAGCTCATCCTGAACAGGGAGAACAGACAAACACATAAATCAGAATTAGGCCATTTTAGCAGTTCTTTAACTCCTCAAACACAGTTCTCTGAGGCGTATTCAAATGTAGAAAATACCTGTAATAGGTAGACTCTGTTTCTGACTTGTCAGCCTTCCCCAAATTCACTTATTTCCTGCTTTTCCCCCCAGATGTTCTGTGATCTTGTGATCACACTCCTTTCAACGATATAAATTTAATCAATTGAATGGTAAGGAGGAATGTAAGCTTTTGATGTCCCACTTCTTTGCATGGCTCCCTACTAGGTGCTTTAGATAGGTGATTTGATTTAGTAATCACAGCAAGTGAGGAATCAGACTTACAGGGTTACCTACTCAGGGATCCCCTAATGAGTAGAGTCAGGATTCAAATCCAGGGTTGTCTGGTTCCAAAGCCTGAATTCTTCCCTTTGTAACATGCTGTGATCTATGTCCAGTAAACTGCAGTTTGAGGCTTTGTCACTCACCGTGTAATAGCATAATTTTCCCACAGGAAATAATGCAGTAGAATAGCAAAAAGGCCTGTACTGCAGAGGAGTATTACAGCCATCCCCCTCCTGGGGGGTGTGTTTGCTTGTGTGTGCCAGTGAATGTGATTTTGTGCGTGCTTATGTGTTTGAGTTTCCCTTGTACAGAGTGCTAGGCCTCTGATGGAATGGATGGCTTCATGAAATTCTTGGAATTATATCACCAAAACATCCACCTCTCACAAGGGCAGCATCAGAGCAATACCTACAGAGAATAGCAATTAGCACTTTCTAAAATAGTTTAATTAATGCAAAATCCTATTTCACTAGCAACCAAAATAGGATTTTCATTTTAACCCATTAGTAATAGTCCTGTTTTATGAGTACTGTTACTTGATGTAATTTTGAGGGGAAATCAAAAAATCAAAATAATCATGACTCATTGAAACAGCTTCAGATGTTTAACCTTTCCAAAAGTTACATATAACGTTCACCACCCAGCAACTGCAACTGAGTGATAAGGAACCAAGTTGGAGACCGGGGAGAAGGAGATTATCAAGTATGAACAATTAATTTGAGCACTTCTCTCAAACTCAGTGGGCAACATAGGTTGAGTTTACAGTCTTACACCTGAAATTTAAAAGCTAAATTTTTTTGAGGAGAGCACAGAAATCTCAAATTGTCCTTTTTTCTACAAATAGTGATTTATTTACATATACTTAAAATTAAGAGAATCTAAGCTGGAAGCAGTCTCGGTCCTATGCTCTGACTCCATTTTTTGTTTGGTGTCAGATATCTTGGTATCAGTGATGGCCAGTCCCCTCACCACACTCTGATGTCCACATGAGGGTCTCCATGCTGCTCTCACCATAGCCTCAGACATGTCTATCTCTGCACCATGTGCAGGACAGCAGGCTCTGCAGAACTGATCTTGCTGAGTCTAAATTACCATGACCAGAGACTTCAGTGTGGAGTGGAGTGGAGGGCCCTTTGAGCTTCAGGAAAAGGTCAGTCTTCCTAGTTCTTTTATTACGGAACCTAGGATTAGTTTGTGCATTTGAGTGGGCTTTGAAATTCTAATCCATCTGGGGCTCTTACTTGAAGAAGTTGAACTAGTTGCGGTTAAGCACCTCACAAATTTTTGAGATGACCTGAACTCCTTTGTAGAGAGTAAAGGCTGAAACAGAGATGTGGAACAGAGATGTGTCCTCTGCCCGTGGGCTCTTCTGACCTTTTTCCTTTCTCTCACTCCTAACAGCTTCAGCAAAAGGTAAGGACCAGCAGAAGCATAATGTTAGGGTCCACTTGTCCTCACCAGTCTCATGGTGATGGGAATGTCTCTTGGGAGTTCTAACTTTTCCCTCCTTTTTCTTGGAGTTTCAGTACTCGGTTGGGAGACTCCATGGCTTCCATCCTGTTCACTCATAGAAACTTTGCTCTGTGAGGTTCAGATGCGGGGTTCCACTATGGGACCTTTAACTGCAAGACTGGGATAAGGAGTTCCTTATAGGACCTTTAGCTGTTTCTGCAATAGGTTTGCCAGTGGTGTCACCTCCTGCAGTCACACAGGCTGCTCAGGGGAGAGAGACCAGAAATTTCTTTCGACAGGCTAGAAGTACTCTCGGAGGACAGGGATGTGTTTGCAGCACTTGATTCAAACACAGTAAGACTGGGGATTGGTCGGAAGGGTCTTGCCTAGCCATGCTGGTCTGCCTGCTCCTGGATCCATGAATGCTGATCCTGCTAGTTCTGTGCTTACCTGTCCAGGCTCTGCATGTTTGGTTTCTTACCCCCTAGCTTTACCAAAAGATGTGGCCCCAAACACCCCAGGGAACCGGTGAAGGCTCTTGAGGCTGACTTGGTCTTTATTTTTTCTCCACAAAACTCCATAGCCTGGACAGAGAGGGAGGAAAAACAAGTGAAGTAGAGAAGCAAGTGGGACTAGAAAAGGCTGCTGCCCTCCCTTCTGCTGCTGAACAGCTCATGAGCTTATAATGAGAAGAATCTTTGAGATCATCAAGTGCATTCTCCTGCTTGATGCAGGAATTCCCCCTAGAGAAACATCCTCCTCCTCCTCCTCCACACACACACACACACACACACACGGCATTCCAGTTTTTTCAGAATACTTCTAATTCACCAGTCAATATTCTCAGAAACTTTTATACAGTTGTGTTAGTATTACTTCAGAGTAGATTCCTTTAAATGAAACTGCTGGTCAAGGAAAGTACATAATTTTGATAGTAACTAAAAAATCATGCACAGAGATATTCATTGCCATTGATGTATTCACATCACAGTTTCTGGATCAAAGGAAGGACTTTATAATGGTTAAAAAATGTCCCACAACAGATCAGACTGTCCATGTTTCAGTAGTAAGTATTCAAAAATAGACTGGATGGTCAGGATGTTGTATAGGGTTCTACAACACTGCATATGAGATGAAAGGGACTTAACATCTCAGGAATATCCAGAATTCAGTCTTGGCATGGGCATTTTGGAGAAGTACTAAGAGCCTCCCAGTGCAACGCCTCTAAGTGGTGGCTTACATGGACCTGAACCCTTCCAGATGCAGTTCATTTTCCAGGTAAGCCTAAGAGAACATCAAAGGCTATGCAGGACTAGCTTGCAGGTGTTTTGTCAAAGCTCCTTGGCCTTGTCTTCTGGAATCTTTGCAGTGCCACACTTTTGGCCAGGGCTTTTGGCCTCTGTCTCAAATACGGGCATGCCTACTGTGTCTCCTGCTGGGATGGCCTGAGTATTGCAGTAATCCTCTGCCTATCATATCAGAGGAAACCAAGGCAGCTTTTCCAGTCAACAAAAAGACTTTTTGTATCTGAAGAGGCCTAGTTGAAAGGTAAAAAGAATAGCCAGTGGCAAACTTCAGGCAGAACTGGTGCTCTTCATATCATGGACAAATGTTTTACAAACTTCAATGGAAGCAACCTAATTAGTTCTAGGTCTTACTAAGCTCGTGGCCTCTTGCATGGATGTCAGATCCATGTCTGGCATATTCTTCCTAGCTTGCAGCTAGTCCAGTGGGCAGCATGACATCAGGTCATACAAGGCTAGGGATGGACGTGATAGGACTTGGTGCCCATAGTCGCCATTAGAACATGAATGCACACATTGATCACATCTCTTTTGATCTGGTTAAATTTGTTCTCAAACATCATTATGTTCGTGAATATATTGAATTCTCTTGTACAGTGGTTGTTGAAGGCCCCCATGGAGGTATCAAACATGCCCACTGTGGAGCTGCTTCTGGCCATGTAATAGGGCAGCATGGATTCGCTGCTCATGGTGATCTTTATGAAGCCAGTTTCTGCTAGCTCCTCCACCTTCCTCACCATACCGTTCAAGGCTTCCCACGTTCCCTGCTTCTCTGGCAGGTTAGGAATAGTGTCCTCTGGTGTGCTCTCCAGCTTCAGAGCCCTGGGAGGGAGGCCACTGTGTGACAAAAGATGGTGTGAGGTCTTTCTTTCTTGGCTGGACACAGAGTGTGCTGCCCGGGGCTTGGAGAAATGGGCATCACAGAAAGCTTCTTTCCAAGTCTGACACACCTTGTTGCCACCACTGCCACGTTTGATTACTCCAAGTGAACCACCAATTACAATCCTTCAACCACTCCTCTTCTGTGGAGACTCAAGCTGGGCTTAAAGCAGTCCATATGGCCCCTTTTATCTCCTCATGCTCACTGTGACCTGTGGTCATCGCACATCCCTTTGTCCCTGCCCCCATCACTTGCCCTTCAGAACAGTGCCTCCCCTTTGGCCAACTGGGAGACCCCACCAGGCATGGGGATTGGGGGTAAGCAAGGTGGCTAACTTGGTTTTTATGAGGTGTAGCAGTGTGCTAACAAGGGCAGTACTAACCAAATATAATTAAAGGTAATTTCTTACATTGAATTTTCCTTTTGATGTAAAAATAAAAGAAAGTAGTGGATCAGGTCTTATTATTAATTAATGATCAAAGACTGACTTGTACTCCCTGTTTTATCTAGTTTTATGCATCTTATTAAAATACAAACAGTGTTATAATTTTATTTCCAACAACAGTCATTATGTGTGTAGCAGTGGATAAATGAAAAATCTATTTCTTTACAAGTAGTTTCTGAAATTTGAAGGAAGCAAGGAGAAATTTCTGTGGAACATTTACTTAACATATTTTAGACATGGGCAGACTCTAAATGTGGACATGGAGGCATTGAGAACATCAGATAGATAGAAGTTCAGTATGCAAGTGACTTATAGTTTATCAGTTATGTCAAGTACCTGAAAGTTGCCCCCAGATAGCAGTGGGCCTTACTTCTCATTTTACATTATTTGGAGAATACAGAAATATTTGCTAGGGGTAAGTACATTCCTTTAGTTATCTTTTTTTTTTATAAGATTTATTTACTAATTTTAGAGAGAGGGAGTGTGTGAGGGGGAGGAGAAGGGGAGAGAGAGAGACTCAATTAGACGCACCGCTGAGTGGGGAGCCCATGCAGGGCTCACAGTGCACAGGGCTCAGTCTCAGGACCCCGAAATCATGACCTGAGCCAAAATCAGGGATCAGATGCTCACTTGACTTTGCCACCCAGGCACTGCTCTTCCTTTTGGTTATCTTTTTCTTTTCTTTTCTTTTCTTTTTTTTTAAAGATTTTATTTATTTATTTGACACAGCGAGAGAGAGAGAGAGAGAGAGATTACAAGTAGGCAGAGAGGCAGACAGAGAGAGAGGAGGAGGCAGGCTCCCTGCTGAGCATGCAGCCTGATGTGGGCCTCGATCCCAGGACCCTGGGATCATGACCTGAGCCAAAGACAGAGGCTTTAACCCACTGAGCCACCCAGGCGCCCTTTCTTTTCTTTTTAATTTAAGAGACATAGAGCGTATGCAAGAGAGCACGAGCAGAGTGGAGAGGCATGAGTAGCATGACAGGGAGAAGCAGGCCGACTCTCTGTTGAGCAGGGAGCCCTGCCTAGGCTCAGTCCCAGCTAAAGCAGATGCTTAACTGACTGAGCCACCCAGGTGCCCCTCCTTTTTGTTATCTTGATTGCTTTTCTGGAAGATATCTATCTTCCATCTTCCATGTATAGTATCTTTCTCTAACTCTTGTATTTGTGTGTGTGTGTGTGTAGACACACACACACACACACACACACACACACACACACACACACACACACATATATATACTTAATGACCTTAAATAACTGAAGTATTTTAAAATTGTGTCATTTAACACTATCCTTAAAGTTTGATGTTAACTAATTCATTTAAATATAGCTACTCTTTCTCTCACTGTCCAACACTCTCCACAAGAATATAAAAATTATGCCTTTCTTTCACTTTATGCTCCTGTTTACATTTTTCCTCAATACCTCCAATCAGGTGAATGATTTTGAGCAAATGATTGTCAGTCCAACCACAGACCAGAGCAGGCAAACCTTGTATCTGGCTGCCTTCCTTGTACTTCGATAAACATGGTAGCATTATGTAGTTATCAGAGCAAGGGTTCTGATGCAACATATATCCAAACCCCTGTTCTGTCCCTTCTAGCTATGGGACATTAGGAAAGTTTTTTTAAACTCTCAGAGTAGAGTTTTCTTTCTTTCTTTTTTTTTTTTTTAAGAATTTTATTCATTTATTTGACAGAGAGAGAGAGAACACAAGTAGGCAGAGAAGGGGGAAAGCAGGCTTTCTGCTAAGCAGAGAGCCCGATGAGGGGCTCGATCCCAGGACCCTGGGATCATGATCTGAGCGGAAGGCAGAGGCTTAACCCACTGAGCCACCCAGGCACCCCAGAGTTTTATTTTCTAACCTGCAGTGTTGGCATAATAGCATCGCCCTCATAGGTATAAAGTGAGAATTTAATAAGCTGCTGCAGAGAAAGCTCTTAATTTAGGGATTAATGTTTAATATGTACTCAATAAATGGTAGCTGTTCCTATTAATGAGTTTCAAGTATATCTTTCACATAGCCATCAATCTAGATAAAAATAAAAATTTCTAATTGAGCGGCTCTTTCAGTCTGTTTAAGAAATTAGACGTTCTCCTTTGCTCTGTGTACACATAGGTAAGTATACAGAGTCATTGCCAACAAACTCCATTCCCTGAGATCCCGGGAAGTAAGTAGCCCTTTTCTAGAGCAGAGTACAAGGGTTGCAGTGATGTGTGGCAGGTGAGCTGTTGTTTTGCTCTCAGGATTTCTGCCCACGTTGGGCTGAGGAGAGGATAGAGCACAGCAGGCATTTTTATAAAGGCCCAAGGGATAGGTATTGGAAGGAGAAAATACAGTCATTGAATTGAACACTGAAAATTCAAAGCAGAGAACAAATTTCCAACTGAGCCTTCAGTTAAATTCTCAGGAGGGAGTCAAGCATTAGAGACCAGGGATTGAGACTGAGCTCTTGATGTGCTGTTAGGACCTTTGTAGCTTTGTCAAGTTGTTTTATTTCTTATCACTTCTACATTTATTGAATGCCTACTATGTGTTAGGTCAGGTGTTGTAAGCTAAAAATTACAAAATTGTCTCTGCCTTCCAAGTATTCAGTGAGGATTGGGTTAGGAATAGATAAATAAATCGCTAGTGAGCAATATGGTGGAAGGGAAGTTATCTCAGAGTGATATGCACTAATTTATACACAGCAAGGAGAAAGTCTTTCAGGGTAGGAGAAAATTTAACTGTAAGTCGTAGTTAGCATAGGAATACCTTGGCAAAGATGGGGCATGTTGGTCATTGCAGAAGGAGGGACCAGTTTGTACAGAAGCCAAAGGCAAAACTGACCACTACCCAGAGAATAGTCAGGAGTTCGTGTTAGATTGGCGCAGAGTAAGTAATAAAACTTCCAAGAAGTCTGGAGAGGAAAGCAGGGTGGAGATTATCGAGGGCCTTGAAGGCTTTGTTAAGGAGTTTAAATTTATCTTGAATATTGTGAGCTATGGAAAGGACATGAGTAAATCAGTCTCGTGTGCTTTTACAGGATTAATTCTGGATCCAATGAGGACAGTGAACTAGAAGGAGTTAAGGGCTAAACAAGGAGAAATATATTAGCATTTTCAGAAGGTCTGGAAAACTGGTAAAGTGCTAGGCATTGACCTGAGCCTGAAGAAAGAAAGGTATGCTTGGGTTCTTGAAAGATAGGAGTGATGATCAAAGTAACTGTGCAGTTTGATCCTTGTATTCTATGACTACATCATGAGATCTTGAGTTCTGGAAAAAAAAAACTAATTCAACTCTTCATTCATTTGTTCATTAGTCCTCCATTGAACCAACATTTAATAAACACTATGTTTTAGGACCTGTGCTAAGGATGGCAAATACGGAGATGGTGCCAAAGACCAGGCTTTGAAACATCTCACTGTATTTTTAATAGTGAAAACGGACATACTTAATTATAACGTGGTGTGTGCCACTAGGACTGCGGTAGAGGTGTTCTAAGAAGACATCCTTATGCTCTCTGGTTTCCTCTTGAACAAGGTTAAAGGAACTGGATGGTCCCATTCTGTTACTCAAAGGAATCTAATTAGGTACGTGGAAACATAAACAGATGATGTTATTTCTGAATTTTTAAATTAATCTTTGAGGTTGTTCTGGAAGCAAAAGGTCAGGCTGGAATCTTCCCTCTTCTTCAAGTTTTGGGACAGTAAGGCCTGGATTCAAATCCTAGCTAAGTCCCCTGCTATATTGATTGACCTGGAATAAATCTGTGAACCTTTATAAAACTTCACTGTTCTTATCTGCAAGTTTGCACCTGCATGCTGTTAAACATTTGAAAGAAACACACACTAATTTAAAACTAGACTAGACCAACAATGTATGTGTCACAGGTTTCACATTTCTAGGACAAGTGAGGAAGAGTCTCAGAGGAAGAGCAGATTAGGACCTGGAAATCAGGGTTCAGATGATAATTGAGTATTGGAGTATTTGGTATCGGAAATATACATTTCTGGTTTAGAAATGGTGGAACTGAATATTGAACTAGAAAGAACTCTGTATAAAGTACAGTTTAAAGGAAGGAAATGAAACAGATTGGAGATTGGACAAACCACATATGAAAACTCACAGAAAATGTGGCCAGTCCTTGAAAACAACACAGTCTAAAAAACAACAAAAAGAAACATGGAAAAAACAAAGTGGGTAGTCTAAGTGACAATGAGACCAAAGGAAAATTATCCTTCTGAGTGCCTCACTCTTTTCCTTTGCTTTTTTCCCCTCTTGCCTTTCTTTAATTTTCATTCATGTTACTTTCTTTTTCTCTTTTGTGTATTCTAAAGATCCTCAGAACTTTCTGACACATTTATATCAAATCCTTCAAAAAATGTTCCTTATATATAAATGTATCTTATGACCTCAGTAACTTGTAGTTAATTTTGCACGGGATATGGGTGCAGGTAGACAGGCTTTAGGTCTAAGGAAGCAGTGACCAATTAGTTTTAAAAAAATTCTTCAGTATGTTAACACTATTAAAATTTCTGTGCTTCAGTGATAAAAGAGAGGGCAATTAATTTCCAGTTTCTTATTGGGTAGTATTAACTAAATCATACTAAAAACATAACACACCCAAAATGAAGGCTTCTGTTGCTACGCCCCATGTCACCAAACCCAGACTTAACTGAATTACAGTTTCGGCTCTCCTGAAAATGGAATCTTATACCAGTCAATCAGGAATTACCTGCTCAGCACTGTAATCTGCTTGATAGACCCCTGACAACCCCTATAGGAAATTAACCTTGCAATAACCAACCTACTTTTTTGCTAGTATAATGTCCTTTTTCCCACTCCCTTCTGTCTGTAAAGAGTCTTTCTTCTTATATAGCTCTTTGGAGCTCCTTTCTATTTTCTAGATTGGATACTGCCTGATTCCAATTGATTTTTGCTCAAATAAACTCTTAAAAGTTTTTATACAACTCAGTTTATCTTTTAACAATCCCCATGGATGTTTTAATGGGAAAATATTGTTCGCTCTTTCTGACCTACCTCAAAAAAGTAACAGCTTTCATGACATTGGAAAGAGCTTTTGAAAACAAGAAAGAAAAAAAAACAAAACAACAAAACAAAACAGGCAACGGTTTGAGTCCTGTCTCTGACATTCATTATTTACATACTGTTGTGATGTTGGATACTTTGCTTAACATTTTTGACCTTTGAATCCCTTCCTTCTAGGGGAAAATGTAGTTTGACGCTCACAAGATTATAATGAAAATTTAATACATTAATGTTTCTAGACTACAGAACATAGTTTCTTACATATAGTAATTGCTCAATAAATGATAGCTCTTATTACATAATTAGCTAAGCTGTTTTGTTTTTGGTAATGGTGATGGTGGTGTTTTTCTTGGAAGTATTATCTGATGAAATGATTATTGGCTATAGAAAAGATTTCAAGAAAATCTAAGAAAATTATTTCCCTTCCCATGAATAATTTTAAGGGAAGACATCTTTGAAGTTTTACAAATTTACCTCTGTTATACTATCTGTAGGTTCATGGCAGCGAACAGAGAAGAAAATCATGACTTCAGGGTTGGGAAGCTCCCTGGTGACATAAAATCAATCAGTTAGTTTGTGGTACCTTGTCTTTCTCCTGCTTATTATACATACCAGTGGAGTAAGACAGCTATTAAAATCTATTAACCTGATATTTCTCGTTAAACTGAAAGATGAGTCCAGAATAAAAGATAAAGAATATTTAAGAAGAAAGTTCAGTCGTGTTCAGATGGTCAGTTTCCTCAGGTTTACTCTCTCATTGGAAGAGATTTTCTTCTCGGACATGCTAAGCAGGTGCCTCCAGGAGTGACGTGAATTAATTGCAGCTTCCTCCATGAATGGCGGTTCTGGGTCTGTATCTCCTCAATGTGGTTTAAATGTTCCTTAGGGTGATATCCTCCCATTAAAGTAACTTGTTTAGAGAGTTCATCTGAAACATTAAAAAAAAAAAAAGATACCAAGGAGCAGGGCCTTTCTGAGATTCTCAGGTTGAATTTGGAGGGGGGGGGGAATGGGTGTTAAGAAGGGACTCGTTACTGGTGAGCTGCGCTATAATATCATTTGGCTAAATTTGTAGATTTTGCCCATTTCCATTACCCACTGCCATATTCTTCTTAGCCTTGGCATAAGTGTCATTTTATGACAGATCATAATACACAGATTTGTATGATGCTTATAGTTCAAACTTAATTCAGAATTGTTTATGATGTCAGGCAATAAAGCCATTGTGATAAATAATAAAGAGTAAAGTGGGAGAGGAATTGAGGTAGTTAATCAAGAGAATAAAAATATGTTTTCATTTGGAAATTGGTGGAGCTTATTGTTCTAAAACATACACAGGAAGAGAGGTGTTCCTGGTAATAGGAGCACTAGAAAGTAAAACCTTACGCTCACTGTGATAAAATAGCAGGATTGAACAGAAATAGGCTTCTCTGAGTGCTGGAAGTAACTATAGAAGGGAAGCCTATCCACACTTTGAGTTATTCCCCCCAAACAGTCAAGTAAGTATTTAGATCATAATAGTAATTTTACTATTCAGCAATAAGAGAAAAAACACTAATATACATAATATAAATGAATTTCATGGCAGTATGCTTAACAAAAAGAAATGTACACATAAGAGTACATGTCCTTGGATTTCATTTGTAGGATTTTTCAAGAATAGATAAAATTGATGATACTACAAGTCAGAATATCCATTATCTCTGGAGGGTTGGGGGCAGTGTACCTGATAGATTGGTATGGAATGGAGGAGCCTCTTGGACTTCTGGGATTTTTTTTTTTTTTAGATTTTGTTTATTTATTTTAGAGAGAGGGGAGATACAGAGAGAGGCAGAGGGAGAGGGGGAAAGAAACCCAAGCAGACTATGCGAGAGTAGAGCACAATGTGAGACTCCATCTCATGACCCTGAGATCACAACCTGAACTGAAAACAAGTCAGATGCTCAACTTACTGCATCACCCAGCTGCCCAGAATTTTTTTTTTCATTTTTATCTGTTAGTAAACAGATGATTATAGACATATGTGATATCCATTAAGATGTACATAGACCTGTCCGCTTTATTTTATGTAACTTATATTCCAGTTTTTTAAAGGATAAATTTGTAGATTAAATCGACCTCTGTATTTTGGTGTACATTTTCTGCTTTCACTGTTCTCAGCACTGATATAGTTTTTCAATTTGGTGCTTAGAATAACCTATATGAATGTTTTATGACTACATAGAATTGTGTATATGTGTGTGTATTAAAAGGGAAAAACAAGTAAGCATCTATTTATTACCAACCAATTTGTATTTATTATTTCACTTAATCAGCATAGCTACCCTGTAAAGATTTTGAGAGATGAAGTTGGTTACCCAGAACCCATGAGATTAAAAAGCAAAGCTAGAAAAATAATATAAAACAATCTAAACCCCAAATCCACAGTTCCTTCCTCTGCTTCCTCTCTATATAGATGGTATCAGCCAAATAGTTTAATAATATTCTCAGTCTGTGCATAGAGAGACCATTTAATTTTGTTTTCTTCACAGATGGAAATATTATGGGATTTCAGAAGTTGACATATTTACTTATTATTTGTTTACTTCATTTTATTTATTTTATTTATTTTATTTTTAAGATTTTATTTATTTATTTCACAGAGGGAGAGAGAGCACAAGGAGGCAGAGAGGCAGGCAGAGAGAGAGAGGGGGAAGCAGGCTCCCCGCCGATCAGGGAGCCCGATGCGGGCCTCGATCCCAGGACCCTGAGATCATGACCTGAGCCGAAAGCAGAGGCATTAACCCACTGAGCCACCCAGGCGCCCTGTTTACTTCATTTTCAAAAAAGGATTTAAGGCAAAGGAGGATTTCAAGAGAGTTGGTTTGGGATTGGTTAGCCCTCTGGCAGTATGGGGGGTGGTAAGATTTTTTTTGGGGGGGTCAATATTATTAATGTCTCTTATTAGACACATTTAACTTCTTGCTAAAACTATTAAATCATCTTTCATCCTGATGGGCATAGAAGCTCTAAGGCATAAAATTTTAATGTGTGCTTACTTTATTTTAGTTCAGTCAGAAGGAATAAAAGGGGGGGCTAGAAATTTACTCGAATATTTGATAGAAACCTTGATTAAAGTATGAGATGTACTAGGGAGTGTTAGGCAAGTAAGAGTGAAATTAAAAAGGTTCCTCGGACAGAAACCTCTCACCTTTTGCCCTAAAATAGTTTAACTCTATATCTTCTGCCTGTTGGGCCTCATTCTGCTTTCTGAAGTCACCCAAAATAAGCCACATTAATATTCCTCAAGAGAGCTTTTTCTTTTTCCTTGGAGCTATTGAAAGACAGGGTGGCCTATACCATCAGAGTGAGTGATCCTGAGTGCTCATTGACCACTAGTTGTAGAGCAGTGGCTAGGGGATTCTTCTGTACTGATAGCCCAGCAGAGATTCAAGCAACTTGTGTAATGTGGGTAAAAAACAAAACAAAACAAACTTGCAAGACCTTATATGGGATACATTAAGAAAGGAAAAATTTCCTATTTTAGTATTCTGATCCTTTCTGCAAGAATGCTTCTTGGGTATAAGTGATGCTTCCTGGTTACAAATATATAGCATAACAGGGATTCATTCATGCATTTTGTAGCTTTACTCATACAGAGACATACATTTCTTAAGAGCAAGTTGAGCTATTCTTGTCACCCCTTACTGATGCAGTAAGACACCAAAATTAATTTACTCTCATTAGCTTTTCTCTTCCCCAATTGCCCATAGTTCAGCAATACCACAGTTAACCTTGGGACATCATATGTGCCGTCTTCTGTTACATAGAACATCATTCCAATAATAAGCACTCATTATCTGTACTTTCTACCTTTCCTTTAGTAGGAAGTGTTTATGCAACATTATGTTCATTTGATTTGTACGTGGTAGACACATGGGAGGGACGGACCATGTGATAGACTTGATGTCAGTATATCGTGATAAATGTTATACAAAGTTTCACTAAATGATGATGAGAGACATCCTACAATAAATGCACTGATTAAATGTGAAGATGACATTAATAAACTTACCTTTTCCCCACACAGTGGTATATGGATTTGGCGTGGTGGAACTCTAAGAGTCTAAGTCCTTGTTAAAATATGGCAAAACCTGAGGCTGTTTTCTCTTTTTTATATTAGCCTAATTCAGAATGTATACTTCTTAGTTGGGTTTGGGGTAGTTAGGTTTGGAATATCTGTATTGAAATTTCCATGAGGTTCAGACAGTATGGCATCAGTAAAACCTCCTAAAATGTTGCCAGTCTCATTATTGCAAGATTTTACAAGGTTTTTCACAAAAGGAAAGGAGATGCTGATGGTAACAATAAATTGGAATTTGGTTTAGAGTTCTAATATACACTGACATGAGAACATTACCTAAAGGCAGTATAGGGCAAGTATAAGCATAAAGCATAACAAAGTACATGGCAGTAATAATAGCAATTATACTGTTAAAATGATGCTTTTTGATACTGGCTTTCAGATGATCCTGGCTGTTGTCATAATTACCATTGTATTTGGGAAAGTTAAATTTGCTTGGCAAAAGAAATAAAAATGTCATTAGTATATATGCATGCAGTTAATTTCAAACATTCTTCTTCCCTCTTATAAATAAGGCAATATGCTATCAAAGAAAATAAATACCGGGTAACAAATAGCATGGCATCACTGAGCTCACATAGTTACAGCTGCTCATAGAAAAGACAAATTATTTTACGCTGAATCTTCTCACAGTTTGTATGCATGTGTTGGTGTCTCTAGCACAAGGTATCAGCAAACACTGACCTTATTTATTTTCTGTCAAAATTCAGAATCTGTTTTCTGTCACACGAGGTGTAAACATTGTTAAAAACAGACAGTGTTATTCCAAACAACAACAACAGGAACAGTACTTTAGGGAGAACAGTAAAAGAAGCTTCTTCCTCATTTAGAAATTATTCTAAGGACTAAGTGATCTAAAAAGGGGGCACTGGGCAGCGGGGCCGTGGGCCGTGCGTCGCTTTCATGCCCTGGTCCTGATGTTTTCTTCCTTTCGTCTTGTGGGAGCCTGCTTTCCAGCCAGACCACAAACCAGCTAGTAGGAGGGGTCATGCCCGTGGCCATTTTCATCGGGCTTTCTTTTCTCTGGAGATAGAGAATTTGGGGGAAAGTCTCCTTTACCTCACCTCCAGGATGCCAGAAGACTTTGAGGACACTTCCAATGAGACTCAGGGCCATTGCTTAATATTTACTCCCTTGTCATACACAACCCATGTATAGGATTGGGTTTTAGTAATGACTGACATATCCAGTGTCTGAAGGACTTTCTATTTGTTTATCCTCTTTGGCTTCTTAACTGTGAACTCATCATGGAAAACACAGCTGAATATGAATCAAAGCATTGAAAACATTTTAGTGAAGGAGAGGGGTATGTCTACTCCTTCTTTTATCCTTATAGAATCTTTAGAAAGTACTGGATTTGAAGCGTGAATGCTTGCATCTGCTTTATGGAACCCCAGAAGCAGCCCACAGCATTGGCAACAGCGGTGACCATGGTCCTTTTATTAGCACAATCTTCTCAGAGCTTTTCTCTCAGGATGCTTTTGGATCTGCACTATTTTATTCATACTTTCCTGGACTGATATCTAGTATGGATTTCAAAGTCTTGACACAAGAAACAGAGGAGAAAACAGATCCTTGATAGTTGAGGATCCTTCAGAAAAGGTAGCACTTACACACCTGGTGACCTTCAGGACTGGCAGTTTTGTTCTCCACCTGATCCTGAAGGAGGCTTTAAAGAAAACTTGAAGGAAAACAGGACACTGAGAATTAGGAGTATTGCTTTTGTTGAATGGGACAACCCTACACTGAAGGTCATTGAAAGGAAGAAATAGGTCTTGGGGAAGATGTCTTCTCATTAAAAAACAATAACTTTTTACAAAACAAAATTAAAAAAAAATGTTTCCAGGGACATATATCTAAGAGAATAAAGCTGTACTCCCTCAACGACAGCTGTAATAGAATCTGCAGCAGAGTCCCGCATGCTTTTCTCTGTATCAAGCCGGTTGGCAGATACTGTAGCCTCATTGAACAGACAGACTGTAGCACCTACTGGGCACTGATTTTCTGGCATGAAAACACCAGAGATAGTATGCAGAGGAATGGGTGTGGGGTTGTATTCCAGTAAAACCTCACATGTGAAAACAAAATTTGAATTTCATGCAGTTTTCACATATGAAAATAACTTGTTTTTTTCACTAATTAAAAATGTAAGAAACATTCTTAGCTCATGGGCTAAGAGAAGTGATGCACTAGATTTGTCCTACGGGCCAGAGTTTACTCATTCCTGCTCTACAAAAACAATTCAAAGAGATTATCAGGAGGAAAAGATATAAAATAAAATTGAAAATAAGCCGTATTTTTGAAACTAAGTTTAAACTATCCCCGATTAGATGGTGTAATCTTGAGAATTTCAAAGGTGTTCTTTGATGTAATATTTGATACTTTCAAAGTATTAACTTTTCTAGGTTTGACAAAGACTTGAGGTGTTTTCACTATTTAAACTTTTCTGCATTAAAGCCAGAATCTTTACAACAAGATGAATTGACTGTTTCATATATGTCTGGCATTTTGCTTCGGGTGGACGTAGAGGAGTAAGGATATACTTCTTGTCTCAAAAGAGCTTTTACAAAATGCAATTTGGTATACTGTAGCTCTACTTAAAATTATTCAGTGGTTCCAAGAATTTCAAATCTAAAGTCCTTGGTATGACTTATTCCTGCCTAAGACCTGGCCTCTGCTCTGCTCCTTGTTATGGAACCCAAGTTGGGCTGCCCATTGCCTGAAAGATCATTACTCCAGAGACGGGTCTGGATTGGAAAGGAATTTGAGCTTTATTCTGGAGGCCAGTAGCCTAGGGAGAAGGTGGACCCTTGTTCAAAAGGGTCTCAAACTCTTGAGATTTCTGCCGTTAAAGGTTTTTAAATGGGTTTAAGGTAGTTAATCAGCAAAGGGAGGTCAGTGGTCTGGACCACATCTTTATTACGTGCGTACTGAATGATGCCAGCTACCTAAGTTATGTCAGTACCGGGGGTTGTGCGAGGGGATCGGTTCTTATTCTGTGATGTGCTGGGTAATGCTTTTCTTTCTGCAAGAGAGGGCAAGGTCTACAGATACACAAAGTGAGGTCAGTAAGTCCTTGTGTGACCTAAAAAGAAAAATATCATGCTAAAAAATTGCTTGGCGAGGGTCATGTGGGTGGTGCAGTTGGTGGGGCATCCGACTCTTGGTATCAGCCCAGGTGGTGATCTCACTGGTCGTGAAATTGAGCCCCGAGTTGGGCTCTGCGCTCAGCATGGAGTCTGGTTGGGTTTCTCTCTCCCTCTCCTGATCCCCCTTGGTTTCTCTCTCTCTCTCTCTCTCTCTCATCTCTCTGAAATAAATAAATACATCTTTAAAAAGAAATTGCTGGGCTAATCAGAAAGCCATGGTGGCCTCAAGCAGACTCGCTGGCTTCTATGGCCTGGGAAAATTCTGGTCCTCAAAGCCAGTGGTCTGCCAATCTCAAAGAAAGTAAGTTAGTTCTATTACAGCTCAGGGGCCTTAGGTCCGTGAGTAAGGAGTGTGTTAACTTGAAGCAAGTTAACTCTTAAGACAAGCTGGATTGCTGTTACATCTTCAGACAAAACTTAGGCCACTAGCTATGTCTCAGTCTATCGGAGCCTCCTTGCAGGTTATTAAACATGATATTCTCATTTCTACCAGGAATCTGTTAATGTGCTTCCTTCTGCCTGCACTGTTGTCTGTTTATCTGGCCAGCAACAATTAATCTTTACATCACAGTTTAAGTATTCAAGAGGCTTTCTGTAACCTCTAGATAAGATTAAATCTCTTTTCTGTATATTTCTGTAGCACCCTATACATTCTCTTATAATTGCCATTTGTAGTTAATGGTTTAATATATGTCTTCTCAACCTCCTTATAGCCCAGCTCTTCAGAACAGGGGCCTGGTCTGTTTCATTCAGGATTCCGCCTTGGGGCAAGGCCCAGCTTGATAGGGAACATGATAGGGACATGTGCTCAACTTAGTTGTTGAATTTAATTCAACTAAAGGGAACTTCTCGGTTTAATGAAACAGACCAATAAACAAAACATACTCCTAAAAACAAGATAGGAACTATGCAGTGTTGACATAATCTGTATCATTGGAACCAGTCTATAATGGTAACATTCATGGAATTGATGGAACTTGGTCAAGAATGAGTATTATCTACTGACTTCACTGCATTAAATAATGTTGTCACAAGAATAATCATTTCAAATTATAAAACATTTTTTTAATTAAAAAAAATTTTTAAGTTCAATTTAGTTAACTTATACTGTATTATTAGTTTCTGGGGTAGAGTTTAATGATTCATCAGTTGCAAATAACACCCAGTGTTCATTACATCATGTGCCTTCCTTAATGCCCATTACCCAGGTGCTCCTTCCCCCCGAAACACCTCCCCAAAGACAAATAGCATATGATTTCATCCAGATGTGGAATTTAAAAGATAAAATGGATGAACACAGGGAAAAGGAAGGAACAATAAAATAAGATGAAAACAGATAGGGAGGAAAACCAAAAGAGACTCTTAACTATAGAACATAAAATATGTTAAAATTCTGAATTTTGAAATTATAGAGTGCATTCATAATTTCCTTCTGTTCAACATTCCAAATACCTCCACCAAGTTATAGCCATTGTTAAGCTTTTATTGTGTATCATTGCAGACAAGTTCCCATGTGTTTATGAAATGATTTTAATAGCTATATTAGAGGCTGATAAGAATCCATTTCCCTTCTTTTTAAGATGACATACTTTATGAGGTAGAAAAATTTTTTTTACTAGATTAACCACCTTTGTTTCATTTTAGTATTTAACTTGAAATGGTTCTAGCCTGAGGATTGACTAGCTTGAAGATACTCAATATGCAGAAGAATTACATTTATATGAATTGCAAAATTGGGAAAAAGAATTGAAACGACCCACTTGTTTTGTTTTTAGATTTTTAAAGGCTAGTCATATCACTCTGTTGGAAGCTTCTTTAGAGAGAGTAGCATTTTGAATACATTTATAGTGCCTCTCAGTAGTGTCCTCTAGAATTCATTTTGTTGTCTTCATATCTGTAGGTTAGGAACGTGATTAGTATGGTTGCCATGCCTTGTTACAAATCAGTAATATTTAGAAAAACTAATCATGATCTTATGTGGATTTTTTTTATTTTAAGGCATTTATTTGATACAACTTCTGGGGTTTTATTTTTCTTCTTTGTTTGATTTTATTATTTACTCTTTAACTGTGAGTGTTTATGAACCTGTATAGACAGGTCATCTCTATACAAGTGCTGTTTGAGTGATTAAAAAATACCTTTTTTTCTTTCTTTCTTTCTTTCTTTCTTTCTTTCTTTCTTTCTTTCTCTTTCTTTCTTTCTTTCTCTTTCTTTCTTTCTTTCTTTCTTTCTTTCTTTCTTTCTTTCTTTCTTTCTTTCTTTCTTTTCCTTCCTTCCTTCCTTCCTTCCTTCCTTTTCTTTCCTCCTTCCCCTTTCCTTTCCTTTCCTTTCCTTTTTCCCTTCCTTTTTCTTTTCCTTTCCTTTCGTTTTTCCTTTTTCCTTTCCTTTTCCCTTTCCTTTCCTTTCCTTTTTTCCCCTGTCCCTTTCCTTCTCTTTCTTTCTCATAGGCTCCATGCCCAGTGTGGAGCACAACACAGGGCTTGAACTTAGTGACCCCAAGATCAAGACCTGAGCTAAGATCAAGAGTTAGATGTTTAACCAACTGAGCCACCAGGCGCCCCTAAAATATATGTATTTTAAATGGTACCGGTGAAATCACTATCATTTAACATACGATGATTTTGAGTTGAAGAAACTTGTATCTGCATGCTTTCATTAAAGTATTCAGTATTTATAAAGAACATGGGGAAATTGAAGCCATTTTATTTACTCCATAAAACCTCTAAAGTAGAAAGGCTAATAAAATGCAATCTCAGAATTCCCCTCAAGACAACATTCCTGGTAACTAATAAGTAGGATTATGTTTGTTTTTTCTGATAAATAATTAAATCGATGTCCGTTTTTTACCCATTTATTTAAGAATATATTTTTTAAAGATTTTATTTATTTATTTCACAGAGGGAGAGAGATCACAAGGAGGCAGAGAGGCAGGCAGAGAGAGAGAGAGGGGGAAGCAGGCTCCCCACTGAGCAGGGAGCCCGATGCGGGCCTCGATCCCAGGACCCTGAGATCATGACCTGAGCCGAAAGCAGAGGCTTTAACCCACTGAGCCACCCAGGCGCCCTATTTAAGAATATTTTAATTTCATAGTTCCCATTAATGTTCTATAACAGTCTATTAAACTCTTATAATTAGCAAAACTAACACTTATAGATTGGATGATTTTCAAAAAATTTAATAGTAACAAATTTACTAACATATGAATGTAAATCGCAATGAATTGGAATGTAAGTATTCTAGAGGGAAGCACTTAGTTAAGGAGCAATTCTCCTTAAATGTCCAGACTTCACATTTCAATATGCTTTGTTTGTTTTCTGTTTATGGTTGTAAATGCATTACATGAAAGAAACTATATTATGCTGATATTTCAGAATTTGATGAGCCCCAAATATCACTAGCTATAATAGACTTCTGGTGTTCATTTAAAAAAAATTATCGTTACCATTTCCCTGATGAGAATACTGTAACACCATGCTTTAGTGATTTTCCCAGGCATAGAAAGTGGATGTAGTGATCTGCGATAACTAAGCAATATTGACTTTCTTCTAAAGCTTCATATCCTCTTCCTCATATCAGATCCTGATCTATGGGCACAAGTCTGGACACATGGCAGAATGTTGGGTAATCATAGTTGTTTCCATACTCCTGGCAGGAATGATTGATTCAAGATGTGAACATATTACCTAAGCATGAAGGATGAGTGTCTGTTCTCAGGGTCAATATGTGGATCATAGGAGGGGGTTTCCCATACCACTGGGATTCCAAAAAAGCTGTTCCCATGTCCAGTTCTTGACCATCTGGAGTTACATCATGGGAAAGAAGAGAGTTAGACCAACATTCAGAGAGAAACAGAATTATAGAGGAGAAACGTGGAATGATAGAGATACATTTTCCCTAGATGTTTTGAGTCCCCAGATTACTGTCTCTGAGATGTATTTCTTTCTGTTTTCCTTTGATTTGTGTAAGCTTTCACTGGGGTATTACTGGTTAATTGAGCCAGAGAATTCCTTAACATTCAAATGAGGTTTGAAATGCACATTGTCTTAATTCTTAATTTTTTATTATTTCTTATTATTTCAGAGCAGTTTTAGATTGACAGCAAAATTGAATAGAAAGTACAGAGATTTCTCATATATCTCCTGCCCCCACAGACACAAAGTCTCTCCATTGTCAGCATCTATGCTCTTTTTATACATCAGAGTGATGCAAAGTTTTTATTTAAAAAAATAGTTGGTTTTTTCAACCATTAGCATAAGCCAATTTATTTCAGATTAGTCTGGTTCCTTTTCAGATATTGCCCTCCATGTGGTATTTGTGTCTCACCTCTGGAAAACAAAGAGAAATTTGGATTCATCACATATTTCTTTAAAGCTTTCCATGGCTATCTGAGCAGGGTAAATAGTCTGATATTGAAAAATAAGCACAAAGCTGAAGACATTCTTCAGATTCCTTTGTAGCCAAGGCATGGATGAATAAATTATAAAGGAGATGTAAAAGAAAAGCTTGAAAAATTAATGGAGGTGTAAGTGATCAAGCTAGCTGTGATCTGATAGGGAATTATTTATTCTGATCAGATCAGAAGAGCAGGTACTCTTTGTATTACCACAAGGTGTCTTTATGGCAGCACTTCTTTATGGTAACACCACTTTAAAACATCCAAGTTTGTAGTATGTTTTCCAGCTGGATGTAAGTGCATAAACATATACGTAGATATATTTTTTAAAAAATAAGTTACTAGTTCATTAGTTTTATTATCAAATGTCTTTCCTATTTGTCCTATATTTTTGGGTACTTTTCTCCCCACTACATTTATAACCTCCTGATATTACAGAAAATGTCAGTGAAAAATTGCTAGTGAAACAAGTAAAATGAAATGTGTAGCTCTTCGGTGTTTGTTAATTTAAACAAAGCCGGATACTAGTCTCTATATCTTTGATGGAGTGTTCAGGTGAGTTACATCAGGCATTGGCTGGAGCTTTCCTCATCGCTGCTTCCTCCAACAAATGAGTCCAAAAAAAAAAAAATGAGCATTGAGTTTTTATTTGAGCAAACCCAAAGGTCAGTGTCACTGTGATGTTGGGATAGGGAGCAAGTGTACTGATGATTAGCATGCATGGAAAACCTGTGGGGTGTGTGTGTGTTTCCCTATGTGTGCGTATGCCTACAGGTATGTGTGATGTGTATAGTCTCCTAGAGGGTTCTTTCTTGTTTTGAAAATACTAAGTCTAAGGTATTAATATCTGTGATTGGTATTTGAGCCAATTCAGGAAGATCAAATGTGAGTTAGGACTCTACCCCAAGAGCCATCTGGCTGGTAGTGAGTAAAGGACACAAGGTAGATGGTAGAACTCTGAGTATCAGGTCCTGAGTGAGTAAAATGAAAATTTAAGGATCAAAAGCTAGATTCAAAGCAAAGAGATATTGAAATCTGGCAGGTAAAATAAAACAGGGTTCCAAGTATTCTAGAATCAGGGAGTATATAAAGAATGTCAGCAGATTGTGGGTCAGAATTCAGACAGGCACAATTTATTTGGATCATAGCAGGATTAAAAGTCTGGATATATATACATCACATTCAGGAAGTGGGGAGTGTGTTAAAGTTTTATGATTGGTGTGATGGGGAAGGGAATGTGTGGTGAATGAAGTCTGTCTACAATGGAATCTATAAATAGACCACATGACAATTAAATATGGCAACAGAAAAGCAAAAGAGCTAGTCAGTTTCATCAGCATGACTTTTTGTTCTTTACATTTTACTCTATGCTGAACACTGCCTCAGGAAAGAAAAGGAAGAACATGGAGTGTACAACTGTTTCCCTGCCCAAACATTCCATCAGTTTTGATCATATTTTGATGCTGAAAATAAGTACAATCCATTTGTTTCCCTCATCTATCTCTTTAACTATTCCATTTCTGAGCTGTCTCGAATGAGAATTAATTTTTACTGTGCCTTCCCATAGACTAGGGAGAGAATATCTTCATGCATGAAATTTCTGCGGTATTTTTTCAAAATCTCAACGTTATTGCTTCTCAGCACTCTTTCAGCACTTGGGAATTTGAAGGAAGGGAAGAACGTTACAGAAGAGGCACTGAGCATCAAGCAGGTAGAACTCCGGGTTACTGTGTCTTTAGGAGAGATGGAGCTGATGATTTTATGCCCCTAGGTAGGTGAGAAGAGTCTTTTTCCCTTTCTCCAACGCCGAAGTGTCAGAGAATGTGTGGATGATATGAAAACCATGAAAAAAGTTCAAATAAAGAACAATTCATTTTTATTCAATCTTGAAAGCAGGTTTTGCTGAAAGGTTTGATGAATAGAGCAACACTTTTTTCCCCCTGGCTAAATTTTAAAGAGTACATCAGTTAATACTCATGTGTACTCCAGTGATAGAACAATTAAGGGGAAACAGAATACAATACCTGCATTCCTTCCAATACTGCAAGACTTGCAACAGGGAGAGTGGCAGGACCTAAGGAAGGTGAAGTCAGGATTAATAGATCAAGGTGAAGAATCTAGACTATGTCCAGTAAGTGTCCATCAATGATGGACTCACAACAAGGATCTGGCATAATAGGTTTGCCTTTTATAAAGACTCCCTGAAAAAGAAGAGAGTAATTATCTCAGGTGTCAGTTGGGAGAAACTCTATAGTTTGCATCATACGTTAGAGGGGTTTGCATAATACATTAGAGGGTTTAGTTTGCATCATACATTAGAGGGTCACCTGTATGGAAGCGGTGGTGCAAGACAGAAAAAAATTACCTGGAGGAAGAAGAATGGAGATGAAAGTATATGTCTTTCCTTCAGTTCTGAGTTCTCATTGCCCTGTGAAGGCAGCAACCAAGGAAAAAAAAGAACCTCAGCATTGTGCCTCTAAGGCCAAAGCGGTGAGTATGTCATATGTTTAGAGATAAACCTGGGGATGGGTTTTAAGGTAACTATCTAAAACAGGTTTTCTCAGAGTGTGGCCCTGTACCAACAGTTGAACATCAACTGGGAACTTGTTAAAAATGAAGATTCTTCAGATGCACCCTAGGACTCCTGAATCAGAAAACCTGGTCCTGCAAATTTGTGTTTTCATAAGGCCTTCTGGTGATTTTGAAGATTGAGAAATACTAGAACTAGAGCAGTGGCCCTCAACTGGGGTAATTCTGCTCTTCTGGGGACATTTGACAATGTCTGGAAATGGTTCTTTATTTACATTTCTCTCTCCTCCTTACAAATACACACCTGTATGTATACATATCATTTTATCATTTATCATTCTGCTTTCACCAAGGAGAATATTAAGGCACAGTATTGTTAATTATATTTCCAAAGTGCGTATTTGAACCTAGGTTTGACGACTAATTTTTAAGTTCCTGGATTTGGTGATCTCCTTCCTTCTCTTTTTTCATCCTTCTCTCTCTCTCTCTCAAAATTGTAATGTTAATTGCAATGTGTGTGTGTGTGTGTGTGTGTTTGGTTTTATGATACAAAGATGAATGATACAAGAGTCTTCAAGGATTTCATTGTGCCTTGGGGCAAACATTTGTTACTTTTGTGGATACAACTGCTACAGTAAATGTTATCTAAAATGATTGAGGTTTTTGGATAAGGAGGAAATGGGGGAACTCCAGAAAACTTCCCAAACAGTGATGGATCTCAAAGTGCCAAGAAAAGAGGATGGGAAAGAAGATTTAACAGTAGAAATAATCATCCCACTTGAGTGTTTTCATTATCTTATTCTTCTATCTTCCAAATCCTCCAAAAACCCATCAAGATGGATTAAAAAATTTCCAAGTAGAGAAGCAAAAACTCAGAGAAATGATGTATCCAAGGTCACACATCCAGCGAATGCTGGAGTTGGGATCAGATTTCACAGATAATCTGACTCAGTGGTCTTTCAAACAGGCAATACAATTTCTATGACTGATGGCATAGAAGGCTCTTTCATAGGGTCAAGCTTGAGGAACTGTGCCACGGGAAGAGATGGTAGAGCTTGAATGGGAAGGAAGAGGTGGGAAGAAATGGGATCGAAAAGAATGTCTGGAATATTAGTCTATTAATACCATATTTGATTTCCTATAAAACTCTCTTGCCACCTGTGATTTTTCTCTCTACAACCAACAGAGGAGTCCTTTTAATTACAGGGTTTCTCCTTTTATCCCCTACTTCAACATTTTCTGTGAATTCTCACTAATGGAGTGGAGCATAAACCGATTAGACATTGATGACCTTTTAAACATAAGGACTCGGGGCGCCTGGGTGGCTCAGTGGGTTAAAGCCTCTGCCTTTGGCTCAGGTCATGATCTCAGGGTCCTGGGATCGAGCCCCACATCAGGCTCCCTGCTTGGTAGGGAGCCTGCTTCCTCCTCTCTCTCTGCTGGCCTCTCTCCCTACTTGTGATCTCTCTATATATATCTGTGTCAAATAAATAAATAAAATCTTTAAAAAAATAAAATAAGGACTCAACCTAGTACTTTATCTGTTCCTCATGTGCCATGAAGAGTAATGCTCCACAGACTGCCTGACACTAACCATCCCTTCTTCAAACACTCTATTCCCTCCATTACAATTCTATTTTTATAAAGATTATATTTATTTATTTGAGAGAGATTGAGAGAGAGAGGGCATGAGCAAGGTGGAGGGGCAGGAGTAGAGAGAGAAGCAGACTGTCTGCTGAGCAGGGATCCTGACTCAGAGCTGCATCCCAGGACCCTGGGATCATGACCTGAGCCGATGGCAGACGCTTAACCGACTGAGTCACCCAGGTGCCCCTATTACAGTGATTCTAAAACTCAGGGACTACTAGTTTGTTTGTTTGTTTGTTTTGTTTTTCCTCCCATTTATTTCTGTGGTTCAAAATATAGTGAATTATAATGAAATAAATTATTAGAAAAATGAATTTAAAAGCTGTAAGATACAAGTCATCTTTTTTCATCATTAGATTTAATATATTATTCTGCCAAGGCATCTATAAATGTTTCTAGATGCTTAGCCTTAATTTGTATACTTATTATATAGTGAATTTTTAATAGAGAACTGGCATGAATTTCTTCACCAGACTTGATTAGCATGGCATTAAAGTATCCATAGTCCATTCCACTGAATAGCACCCCCTGGAGTTACCAGCTCAGGCACTTTATGGTTTTATTATAGTTTTGTCTTTTATTTTGCTAGCTCCTCCATGTGGACCTCACTATTCAAATTTAAAACACATTTATTGAACACAAACTCTCTTTATCTCCAGGTAGAAAAACAAATGACAGTCTTTCTTATTTCAGGTCCATTTAATGGTACAAAATATATAAAGTATACACATTCCTGATAATACAGTATTTTTAAGAAGGATGAATAAAATTCTCTTGGACTGTAGAGGATGATGGATTGCATGGAGGGGCAAATGGATAAGAAAATGCTTCCAGATAAAATGTTTTTTGACAATAAGTGGACTCAGTGTTTTGAATATCAATGCTAGCCCCACTTAATGCCCCTTATATAGCACACAGCCTAGCTTAACTTAAGTGCTCAATAAGAATAAATGATTGCACCGAATTGCTCATTTAAAAATGGTTAATTTTATGTATGTGAATTTCATCTCAACAGAAGAATATAATTTTTAATTTTCATACATGCTTTACTGAATGAAGAGTGAAAGTCAAATGGTGGCAAGCAATTTTTCTAAATAAATGACTTAGATAAAAATATCATTGAAGTAGAAAAGATGCATAAATATCCAGATGAACATTTTCTGTTTAGATTCACAGAATTTTTCTCAGAGTTAACTTTTCTTTGCCTCTGGAAATGTGAACACTTTTTAGAAGGACTTCTTAGAACAGTAAGACCAAACTCACTTTTGGTTATATGTACCAGTGTGACGGAACATAAATAATGGAGTACCAATCCTCCCTCAAGTATGAAATAATGTATGGAATATTTTGTGTAAAATCAAGTGAATCAGGAAAAAAAGAACTAAAATATTTTCCTCCCTTATCTTCCTTCAAGTAAATACTAATAAATAAAGTATAAATATATATACAATTTTTATTTTTATTTTGTAATACACAGTTTTAAGTACTCTATATGTATTTTATATTGTGTATATATGTATATATGCACACACGAGAAAACTGAACAAGAAGAAAGAGACTTTCTGGTGGTAATCAGAAAAGATGATCTTCAACTAAACTGGAATTAATATTAAGTGCTTTCAGAACTATAATTTTCATTCAATTATAAGATCAGAATCTGCACAGATATGTGGATGTTTCTATAAAATGAAACCAAAACAGCAATCAAATCATAATAAGTTAGATATATGTGGATTATTACATTACAGTTTTAAATGTTTCAGGAATGCGTGGGAGGTAAGACAAGGGGATGAGTTTGTTTTTACTCTACCATTGTTGTAATTTTGATTTTTGCATCAGATACATGAAAAATCTATTTTAAAGGTAAATATGTTGAGGTGCCTGGGGTGGTTCCATTTGTTAAGCATCTGTCTTTGGCTCAGGTCATGATCCCCCAGGGTCCTGGGATGAAGCCCTGAGTCCGGCTCCCTGCTCAGTGGAGAGCCTGCTTTTCCCTCTCCCTCGGCCTAGTGTTCCCCCTGCTTGTGTGCACTCTCGCTCTGTCAAAATAACTAAATAAAATCTTAAAAAAAATTTAAATATGTTAAAGATGAAAGTAAATGGGGCCTAAGAGTCAGTAATTCTGAGGAGGATTCCTTAGTCTACTTTTGCATTTATAACCAGCAGTCACTGTGAGCAAGGTTTCGACAAATTAGGGACCTGAGAAAGCCAACAGCAGTGGAAGTAGAAAAGGGGCTAAGTTCACGCAACTCTTGATGGAGGCCATTTGTTGCGAAGTTTTGAGGCATCTCAGTAAAAACCCCTAAAATGGTTTTGTTGCATTTCCCTTCAGCATCCCCTCTTGACATAATGGATTACCACCGTGGTTGCTTCAAAACTTCAGTTGCACACCTGCAACTTCACAGCTGAAGATGGCTCAAGCAACACACAGTGCTGACTGTTTACTCTTTAAATTCTGATCCCAGCCTCAAATGGGCTGCTTTGAGCCCTTTCTCTAGTCCGTTCATTATTCTGTCATCCAAAATAATTATTTCATACTCTGTCTTCTTTGTTCAACCTTTAGTCTTCACTTTCAGTTTATAAACTGGGTTCCTATTTCCCTGAGAAAATTCAAGTAATTTGAAGATAACTTACACAGATTGGCAACCATATCTGCTAACCCTGTGCATGTGTATCAGTAAACCCTGTTTGTCTGTCTGTCTTCTTCCCATTATAGTGAATAAGATCCTCATTGTCCTGAGCCAACCCCATCACTTAAATACAAATTCCCATCTCCTTTTACTAGTTAAGTACATAAATACGTCACTCCAGTGATGGACCTGCCATTCTTTCCATCATCAGTTACACTCCCACCCCCTTGATTAGGTAATTCTCAATGGTATATAATTTCTAATTCTAATTTCTTCAATCTAAAATGAAAAATAATATCTCTATATTCTTTATCCCCCACCGCTGTCAAACTATTTATCTTCTTTTGTTAAATTTAAAACTATTAAGCGTTTTCAACTCCTGCTCCTCTATACTTCGTCTTTTCCAGGCATCTCTCAAACCCACCTCAATTAGCTATTCACCTCCATAAGTTAATTGAGGAAACTCTTGGAATAAACCTCATAATGTTGATGAAAACATTGCTGCTATCTATCTTTTTATCCTTCATGCAACACATCAAACCCATCAGCAACTTTTGTGTGCTATATTATCAAAATATGTCCAGAGTTTTACCTCTTTTCTTTTATTGAAGTCTTCCTTCTAAAAGCCACCAGTGGCGGTATCTGGCTCACTGCAGTCATCATCTAACTGGTTTCACTGCCTCTGCCCCGTGGCATGGTTTTGTTTTGTTTTCCTTCTATTTATTTAGAGAAAGAGTGAATAAGCAGAAGAAGGGGCAGAAGGAGAGGGAGAGAATCTTAAGCAGATTCCCCACCGAGCCTGGAGCCCCATGTGAGCCTCAATCTCATGACCTTGAGATCATAACTTGAACCAAAACCAAGAGTCAGATGCTTAACCGCCTAAGCCACCCAGGCACCCCCAGCATGGGTTTCATATTCACTCTAAGATCATTATGACCCTGCTAAAAAAGCTTTCCTCCTGTTTCTCAAAATTCATGATATGTACTGCCTGTTATCAAATAAGACAAAATCAGTTTTTGATCATTTGTTTTCACAAAAAGTCTTTATTCAGCAGAATTGTCCTAAAACTATGAAACTTGTAGGAGCACCAAAATGGAAAATACCTGAAGGTGCTTTAGCAGGAGGAGGAAGGCTTTGAACCTGTGACACATAGGAAGCCACTAACCAGAGGTTACAGTTCAACTAGAGACAGGACTCATGGAAGAAGCAGTTCCCAGAGCAAAGTAATGAAAAATAATTTATTTTATCCTTTATAGGAAAACTATCTAGGATATTTATTTAATAGCAAAAACATTTACCAGTGAGAGGAATTAGAAAATTCTCTTCGTACTGATCTGTGGTTTCTTCCTGAGGGGCAGGTGCCAAAAACTTGGTTATTGCCTCAGTAGATAGTGTATACTCAAATATTGAAGATACTCAGTAAACAATGGATTCTCAACTACTGGAGATATTCTGTCTCTTTCCTTTTAGAGAACGTGCATGTGAACTGGAAGGAAGGGCAGAGGGAGAGAAAGAATCTTAAGCAGGCTCCATGCTCAGTGTGGAGGCTGATGTGGGGCTGGGTCTCACAACCCTGAGATCTTCACCTGAGCTGAAATCAAAAATCAGAGGCTTAACTGACCGAGCCACCCAGAAGCCCCTGGAGATCTTCTCAAACATTGGAATTAAAGGATGTTTCACCTGAGATTTAGGTATTAATATTGAATCAGATAGCATATACATTTCCTTCCACCTTGCAATCAAACATTAATACTTACATAGGGTTACTGTAGAAGCGTCTTAGGTCTCACACTTGCTTGCAAGAATCTAAAAATGTCATAGATCAAAAAAGACATCAAGTGGTGCCTGGGACCTTAGTCAGTTAAGCGTCTGCCTTCAGCTAAAGCCATAATCCTGGGGTACTGGGATTGAGCCCTGTGTTGGGCTCCTTACTCAGCGGGGAGTCTGCTTCTCCCTCTTCCTCTGTCCCTCCCCCCAGCTTGTGCTCTCACGTGCATGCTTGCTCTCTCTCTCAAATAAATACGTTAAATCTTAGAAAAACAGGCATCAAAATATAATAAAAATTATCATCCTGTATTAGTTTTCTATTGCTGCCATAACAAATTACAATATACTTAGAAGCCTAAGCCAAACAAATTTATTATCTTATAGCTCTATAGGTCAGAAGTCTGACACAGATCTCACTTGGTTAAAATCAAAGTAATGACAGGGCTGCATTTCTTTCTGGAGGTTCTAGGGGTGGATGCGATAATACAGACATAGTGAAAATATTCTCCTTGATACCTTATAGGAAAAAAAAAACTCCAGGGATATTGGCAACAAATATGTATGGAGCTTTAATAAAGCTGGCACTATATTGTTTGTTTTATAGACTATAATAACACCATCAATGTAATTTAATAAGTTCTTAATATTTTCAATGACTGGATTCAGAATAATCAACGAGCCAAAGTCTCTGCCCTCAGTTGGTTTATGTACCAGAGGGAAATACAGACAATTAAATGAAGACCATTACACAGGAAGGCCTGTACTAGAAGTAAGATGCTGGGGGGAACACCGATCAGGAAAACATAATGAAGATGGGATGTGTCTCCCAAGAAAACAGTATTACTAAAGAGTAAGGGAAGTGATACTTCAGGTAGAGGAGGGTCTGGGAAGTGTGGAAGGGACAGTTGTGTTTCTTCACCTGAAAATGAATGGTGAGTGTAGAAACTACATGTGAAGGGGTGGAGCATGCAAATGCATGTTGAGGCGTAGATTAAGATTAAACTAGTGTTAGGATTAAGGTTTTTATTTTGCGAAATATATGCAGCTACTGGTTGATCATACTTGTCAACATAATGATTCCACTCAAATGTGGCGTCTTTTTCTTGTGCCCAGTTCTGCACTGCCAAAGTCCCTCAGCTAAGTACCAACACTATAAGATACAGTTAACACACTATAGAACAACTTAAAATATCTCTTTTATCTCCAAGTTACATGGAATTTATGGTTAAATCAAGTAGACTTAGTGGCTTCAACTATATTATCTATTCCTTCATTCTTGGGATAGGGGTGTAAAGGCACTATCTTTCTCACTTCCCTTTGGGATATACCAAATACCCTACCATAAAGGTAACTGTGATGGCACCTGGGTGGCTCAGTCTTTTGAGTGTCTAACTCTTGATTTCAGCTCAGGTAATTATCTCAGGGTCCTGGGATCGAGCCCCAGTTTGGGCTGCCCCTTCAGCAGGGAGTCTTCCTAGGATTCTCTCCCTCTCCCCCTGCCCCTCCCCCTGCTCATGTTTGCTCTTTCTCTCTCAATCTCTCAAAAAAAAAAAAGGTAGCTGTGATAAAACTAAGGGATGTGAAATGCATATAAAGTCTGTAGCACAGAGTTTAGCTCATAGTAGAGCAACTCCTTTATACGATATAAAAGAAATGATTAATGATTTGCTTATTTCTAGTTGTAGAAATAGGTAAATATTAGGAGTCTAACCAGACATGGATTCACATTGGAATACTAGATCAGCCATTTATTTCTGTATGACATTGGCCAATTCTGGCATTCCTTTTAAGTCTCAGTTTTCTCATTTTTAAATGGGGATGATTGTATTGATTTTGCAGAACTGGTTTGAGATTTATAATTTAGATAAACACATGATAAAATATATTGTTCCATTTAATTCATTTCAATTCAAATGTCAATATGTGGCAGATTTTTTAAAACTAACCATTTAGCAAATTTAAATTTATTTCCTCTCAATTCTTTTCAGTTCAGTCATCAGCAGTATCAAACTTAATCATTTAAATGGATGATAGGCAAGACTTTATAAGAGGTTATTGCAGTCTTTTCAGATGCTTGCTTTCAGGATGATGGATTATCACTACATAGAGGTTAAAATGAATGATGGAAAAAAGTTGGCTCCCTGTGGGAGTTTCCAAGAAACTGTAAGAATATACATGGGGCTGGGTTCATTCAATACTAAAAATACATTAATACCTGTTAATATATCTTCTTCTTTTCCCATTTGATGGACCATTTATTTTATATAGGTTTTCATTTACTCATTAAAGTGGTATGCACCATTAGCTTGGACTTCTAAATAGATAGCAAGATAATAAGCTACCTGCCAACCATCTCTGGAGTCCTCCTACGCATACCCAGAATTCAGTTAGCTGAATTTCATATTCTACCAAGGGTCTTTGGATTATGCACACATTATATTGTCCTTTGATCAATTCTAAAAGTCTCTGTTGATGAAAGGGACTCCTGAAGGACATACAGGAATAGTTTGTACCGTTAGGTGTGTTTCCCCTCCAACTTGTGCTCATTTGGACTCTAAGCATTCTATTGGTAGCCTTTGTATTTGAAATCATAAAATGTTCCGCGAAAGTTTCACTGAAGAAAGATATTTTTATAATGGATATGTGAAGCTTGTTTTCAATAAGAGAAGTAATATGCGTCCATTTTGGGACTTTTGCAAATCGCAGAAGGGTATAAAGGCAGATAAGCCACTCATTCTCCCCCACTGGTTTTACTATTAAATAGTTTATATTATTTTAAAATTATTTTATATTATAGATAGGTAGTAGTATAACTTGTAATTTACATTTTTTTAAGGGTTTTATTTATTTATTTGACAGAGATGCAGCGAGAGAAGGAACACAAGCAGGGGGAGTGGTAGAGGGAGAAGCAGGCTTCCTCCTGAGCAGGGAGCCCAATGTGGGGCTCAATCCCAGGACCTTGGGATCATGACCTGAGCCAAAGGCAGACGCCTAATGACTGAGCCAACCTGGCACCCCTGTAATTTACATTTTTATTGTTGTTCAGAATACATGTTGCCTTGACAAAACCAAACCAAACCAGCAGGTACAAAGATAACAACAAACCCCTTTTGGATAGTGTCACTCTGTATTCCATTCCCCTGTAAAGAAAACCACAGCCAGACAGTTGTTAATTAAGTCTGTGAAGGCAAATTTTATGCAGGACTATTGCAACAGGGGAAAAGAGACCCCGGTATAGACCTGGGCTGCATTTTGAGTATAACAAGGACAGTGGGAATGTACAGCCAAGGAGCAGGGGCGTCAGTGGATGAAAAATTACTAAGAGAAAATATTAAGTCTAGGGGAATTTGGGCTGAACTGACCTAACAGGGTTCCTGTTGAAGGCAGGCCAAGGTGATCAAATACTAAGGGTAGAGATTGAGGAATTTGGATCGGATATGGAAGAGGTTCAGTTATCAAGGCAGGGAGTTGGGGGGGATTCTTGCTAAAATGACCAGACAAGGTTCTTGCTAAAACTGTATTCTACAAGAAAATGGACAGATGGGCCTAAGAAAAATTTCATGAACCTGATTAAAGTTTGGTCAAGCAAAGAATATTTGTCATTCCAAAGAGATAAAAATCAAAGGACAGAACACAAATAAGATGTGACAACTGTCTATTGTTGCTAGTATTACTACTTTATTGAGAGCTGTGTTTCAATTACCTGTATGCTAAGTGCTTTCCTGAAATACTTTATTCTCCAGCCATTTTCTATATAGTCAGTAGAATTATCTTCATAAGTTTACGGTTAGGAAACTGTGTCAAGGTGTGAAATCATTTGCCTAATGCTACATAGCTAGTAAGAGTAAGAATAGTCTGACTTTAGACTTCATAGTCTTCTATTCCTATTATATTGGGTAATTCAGATTGTTATACATAAATACGATCAACTGTTTCTTAGGTGTATCTCTAGATTGAAATCTTTCCTGACAAGTGCTAATCAAATGTCCTGAGGTAGAGGGAGTATAGGTTTGGGGGCACATGAGGGAGGTTGTTGACTCTAGAATACTGTTCTCGTGACTGACTCATACGAGAGTGAGCTTTGGTGGACAACTGGAGTAACGGTATGAAAAAGAGAAGACCAGGGGAAGCATTGGGGGTAAGGAGAAGGAAAGGGTGCTCTGACTGACTTTCAGTGGTCACTTCTCAGAAATCTATTTTGAACAGAGTTCTATGTTAATCTTCCTTTTGTTATAGCCCTTGACAATTTGCATGGAATTTTCATATATTTGACCTTATTTAATCCCTGTAACAAAGCTCGAAAGAAAGTGCGATCCTTCTCCAATTACTAAAAAAGAAAATGATGCTCAGAGAATTAAATCACATTGTCTGTGGGCAGAGTAATGAAACTTTCATTTATCTAGCACATATTTAATTTAGCACCAACTAAGTGCTGGACACTGTGTTAAGATGTTGAAAGAGTTTCATTAAAACTGAGAACATGAATCTCATTAGAGTCATGGGAATATCATTCAGATAGTTTCATCATTAACTCAGTTATACTGTTGTTTTTTTCCAGAACTATGTATAACAATTGTCATTTTAGTTAAATTGTGACATTACTGCCATCCCCCTCACCCCCAGGGGCTTCGTACAGGATGAAGGCTTCTGAGCTTTGGGGGGAAAATCATATGGCATTAGCTGAGCATTACCTTAAAGTGCTTTGGGAGGTGATCTGACTTTGGAGGTTTGGGAGTAGTTAGAGGTGTATACATACTTTTAATTGTCTTGTAACTACCACAGTAAACTCTGGATTTTCTCTTTAGGCTCTTTGTGGTCCCAATTTTGTAGCCTAAAAACTGCAATAATGTCAGTATCTACATTCCTCATGTGTAGGTGGTTTCTGTTAATTCTAGTGGCTGAGTACAAATCATGACTCCATGGGTACCAAACCTTTGAAGTCAAAGGAAGTATATGTCTTTCAGTCTGAAGTTTATCATCTGAAAATGGGATCAGCTAAATAATGTATCAAAAAACTCGTAGGTGATTAGTGGAGAGCTTGACTGTGTCATCTTTCTTCAATTTTCTGCTACTTTTCTACTAGTTACCTTTTCTACTCCTGTGAGGTGCTTTACATTCTGAGCTTCCCCTTCTATCTTTAAAAAAGGAAAAAAGAAAAAGAAAAAAAAAAAAGCTCTCTTCATTCTCTGTCTTTTGTTCTTTTTCTAGGACCACATTCATCCGGCTTCCTGTCTGGTCCATTGGAGAGCCTTGGTAGAAGATTGGATGGAGGTAGGAAGATGATGTTGGCTTACTGTTTTATTATTAAAAAAAAAAGAGTCTGATTTTTGTCCTGGGACCCTGGAAAGGAACTTCTAAAATCTTGAACTTTTCCTAAGAGTATCTTTACTATGCATGGTGAGCCCCTGGGACCACTCCTGGGTTTATGTTAACAAAGAAACTCATAGTGAGCCCTTAGGTAAGTAGACCCCTACATAGTCAGGTTAGAGGGTGGCCCTCTTCGAGTCAAATGATATCAGTCCAATCTCCTGACTTCCATGGAGGCTCAGAGGATTGAAGATTGAGTTCAATCATGTGGCCAGTGATTCAGTAAATTATGCCTGTGTAATGAAAGACTAATGAAAACACTGAACCTCCGAAGTTTGGGTGAGCTTCCTGGTTGGTGAGTACATCATTGTGCCTGGAGGGTGAGGAGTCCTGACTCTGCACAGAGAAGACTTGATAGCTTCATATGTAGGGCTCTTCCAGACCTTTCACTGTACATCTCTTTTTCTGGCTGGTCCTTGTTCATATCCCTGTTGTAAAACTGTAATCGTAAGTAGAACGTTTCCTGACTTTGAATCTTTCTAGTGAATTGTCAAACCTAAGGGGTAGCGGAACGCCCCCTCCCCTGCCCATTTCTAACCTAGTTGTCAGTTGTGTGGGTAACCTGGGAACACCAGCACTTGTGGCTGGGGTCTGATGTGATGATAGTCTTGTTGTGGATGGTGCTTTCCACCTGTGGATTCTTCCCTAACTCTGGAAAGTAAGTGGTAAAATGGCATTAAAGTAGGGCAGATACTTAAGTAGAGGTCTGTGCTGAAGTATGCATACATCCTGGCATTCTTTTTGCATGTCTATCCCTAGTTTATGTATGCTTTTGCATTTAAGGACCTGCATCTATCACTTACTTTGGATTGTTGGACTAGCCAATAGAACCTCTTTAACCAATGTTATGGGTTGAATTATGACCCCCAAAGTTATATGTTGAAGCTCTCATCCCCAGTACCTCAGAATGTGACTGTTTCTGCATACAGGGCCTTAAATAGGTGATTATGTTAAAATGAAGCCATTAGGTTGGGCCCCAATTCAATCTGAATGGTACCCTTATAAGAAGAGGAAATTTGGACACACAAAGAGACACCACCAGGGATGCTCACAAACATATGAAAGTTACATGAGCACAAAGCAAGAAGGCAACCTTCTGTAAGCCAAAGAGAGAGGGCTCAGAAGACACCTAGGCTCCTAGATCTGTCAACATCTTAATCTGGGATTTCTAGCCTCTAGAATATGAGAAAATTACTTTTTACTGTGTAAATCATGCCATCTGTGGTATTTTGTTAGGGCAGCCCTGGCAAATTAATACAATCATATGTACAGAAAAGTAGGAAATGCTTAAGAGTGTGTATATTTATGTATGACTCCTAATGATTGACTAATGCATTTGCAGAAAGCCCAATTCTTTTGGCTTTGAGACAGCATAAATTCTAAGGCGTAATTTATACCCGTGCTTCCATATAGATTCATGTTGAAGCTGGGCTGTTCCCTGAAATTGTACCCTTGCTTGACTTCTTGATACTTGATCACTGATTTCCCTGGGACCATTTTGTTAGTAAATCACTTTGGTGCAAACCCTAGTTTCATAGTCTGACTTTTGGGTAATCGGCTTCAGGAGAGGGTATTTATTCTGCTGTCTCCCTTCCTCTGAGATCACTGTAGGCTGGCTGGTCCTCTGATCAATATTTACTCCCTTCCCCCCCCCCACCTCCAGGTAGTCAGACTGCATTAACTCTCCCCTTGTAGGTGTATTAACCTCTCCTTCTAGCTTTCCTTCTGGATCGAGTAGTGGCAGCAGCTATGGGGGTGAAGTTCCAGAGTACAGCTATCTTCTCTGTGGTTTCTTCACCCTGAGCTCACATTATGTCAATAGAAAACTGGAAACATTACAAAGCCTAAGAGATTCATTGTATTTGTTGGCTCTGATTCCACTGTCTTATTTCCTTTTTTATTTTTGTTATGTTTATGTCATAGTTAAGAGGAACATAGTGTTACAGTAGATAAGCATATGGATTCTAGAGCTTTGCCACCTAAAAGACATTTAACCACTGGTGTCCAAGGTACTTTAGCACTCTGTATAGCAATATCTCCACCTATAAAATAGGAATAATAGTATCTATTTCATAGTTTTTTTTTCTTAAATTGAGTTAACATGTCTAAAATAGTCACACTGGTAAGTACTCAGTAAATGGTAACTTCCTGAGTTGCTATTGCCTATTAAGTATTCTAGAGTATTACAGTACTTTTATTATTTTAATAGAGTATTTTATTTTATTTTATTTATTTTTTTTTTTAAAGATTTTATTTATTTATTTGACACAGAGAGAGAGATTACAAGTAGGCAGAGAGGCAGGCAGAGAGGGAGAGGAGGAAGCAGGCTCCCTGCTGAGCAGAAAGCCCGATGCAGGCCTCGATCCCAGGACCCTGAGATCATGACCTGAGCTGAAGGCAGAGGCTTTAACCCACTGAGCCACCCAGGCGCCCGAGTATTTTAGAGTGTTAGAGTATTTTAGAGGATTCTTGTAAGTAGAGGTAAGAAAAACTCTTTCCTCCTTCTAAACTTCTTTCTCTGCCCTACAAGTGAAAGGTTGTACCCCACCCAACCCCAGTTCTTCTGGAACAGAGTCCTTAGTAATTGATCCAGTATATGCGTGCATTTATTTAACCCACATTTTTGTGTAAGACATTAGTATAGGCACTAGGGATATATCACTAAGCAAGGCAAAGTGTAAGGTAGTCATAATACGTATGGTACAAGTAAACCATGGAAAGGCTGCAAGACCACCACTTTTCCATTGGAGAGAGTGACAAGGCTAGGGATTGTGAATTCCCTTTATGTGGGAAGTCAGCCAAGATTTCCAGGCATAAGTGGCATTTGAGAAAGGTCTTGACAGAAAAGGAAAAGCCAGCCATGAAAAGGGACAGGATGAAGGGCTTTCTAGGTAGAGAAAACTGCAATTGCAATGACTCTGGCATAGGAAGAAATTTGTCAGGAAAAAAGCATAAAGTAACCAAATGATAAGAAAGAAGTAAACCTCAGAGCTCCCTGACCCACGTAGGAGTTCTTTTGGGATGCTCCTTTTGTACAAATAAAGCAATTCAATTTATATTAAAACAACAGCAAACAAAAGTCATCTTACTATAAAACTCTTAGAAATTTTCCTCTGGTGTTCCCTTTGTAAAAAGAAATGAGATGATGAGATTACTGAGAGAGCTATCCACATAACCTGAAAAACAGATTCACTTACCAATATCCAGAATTTCAGATACTTGCATGCATTTGTTTAGAATATTTCTGAGTTCTCACTAAGACCAGAGAAGCCCAGGGAAGTCAAAAAGAAAAGTAAAATGTCAAATATCTGTTTACATTCGCCCTGAAATAACTTCTATACAGTAACTTTGAAATATATAGCTGTTCATTCAATCCACATTCCTTCTCAGATCTGTGTTCTTTGCCACTTTTGTACAGATGAATTTAAAATTTTCCCAGATAAGATTTGGCGTTGAGCTTCTAAATGTTCATCAAAGATAACATTGAAAAATTCAATTATGCTCCCCCTTTTTTTTCTCCAAAAGGAAGAAAACCTTACTATAATCAGTGGAGCTATTTTTAAATTGCAGGAGGGCAGAAATGAAGGTACAAATTAATGAGCTGATGTCATATTAATGTAGTCTTTTTGATCTTGTAATCATGAGCTCTTTACAAATCATGTTTGGTTTCAAGATTGTGATTCGAGACTCCTGGTTGCAGACATATAATTTAAATACCATTAAAGGAAGCTCCAGATGTTTCAGTGGAAACATTTCTTATATTTAAGAATGAAAACTACAGAAGATGATCTTGTCTAACTAGCTGTGTGCCCACGGGCAATTTGCTTTCTCTCTCAAGGCCTTAGGTGCTTTATTTGGATTGGTTGATTTCCACGGCTCTTTCAGTTTTGACATTTTATGAAAATTGTCTATGATTGATAAGTACAGAAAAATAAGTCTTAAAACAAAAGTCTCAGAATAAAGTCGGGTGATAGACCTGGTAGTAATATTAATAAAAAAATGCCTAGTTACCCATTTTTTTAAGGGTGGAGTGACATCTGTCATTCTACTTCAAAATTCTTGTTGCCTGTATGCTGACGTGCCCACAGAATCCAAACTTCAAAGTGTAGGTCACCATGCTTTGTGATGAGGGTGGATTGGAAGCGGGACATTTATTCATTCTGTGACAACTCTGTCTCTTCAGGATTCCTTGCACTAGGTAGGAAAGCTTTTACAACAAAACATTTTTGCTAAATGTAAAAAAAAAAAAAAGGTGGGGGAGACAAGGAAAGAAAAACAACCCAACAACAAAAAATACTTGACATTTAAAAGTGATTTGAAAACAAAACAAAAATCTGAATTATAACAAAGCAAGATCAAAACGACTGTGCCGTCAGGAACAGTTCCTAAGAGGCAAAATAACATTTTTAGTTTTGCAAAAATGAATGTTTTTGTTCTTCTCTGAATATTCTTCATTAGGCAGAGGCTATTTATTTATCGAAGGTCAGGAATTTTAGCTTAAATGCTAGAACAATTGGATAGAACATGTAGTGTGATTTCTTCAAGGACCACTCACGGAATTGTTCCTTGTTTGTGGCTTAAACATTTTCGGTGGTGCTTTTTTGACAGATGTGTGGTTATGAATATTTATAGTGTTGCCAAACATGAAAAATACAATGTTTTGTTCCAGCCCTAGAATGGAATGTATATGATGCTTTTGGAAGAAATAGGGAGAAATGGTAAACAATTATTTATCTTTGCGATTGAAGCTTTAGTCTGGATTGACATATAAGGCCATTGAATGGTTTCATAGGGAATAGGTTTATTAATACCTTTCTTAACTTATACCATTGTCAGTTATCCTTGATAAAAGTCATTTCCAGTATGAATTCCATTGTTTCACAACTCTATTACAAATTTTAGGTGTTCTCTTAATTGTAAACAGAATTCTTAGGTCTCCAAAAAGTTGAACAAGGCACAAGTAGCTGAATATGAAATATGAAATACTAGATAAGATCTTATTTTTTTAAAGACATTATTTTTTAGCAAGAGACAGTGAGGGAGAGAGAACATGAGCAGGGGGAGGGACAGAGGGAGAAGCAGACTCCCCGCTGAGCAGGGAGCCCCATGTGAGGCTCAATCCCAGGACCCTGAGATCAAGACCTGAGCCAAAACCAAGGGCTGGCCACTAAAGGAATTGCTTAAAACTACCCAGGCACCCCAGTAGGTGATGCTATTAAAAGACATACAGTTCCCTATCAGGAAGCAGAAATGTGGCTAATGATAAAAGGAAAGAGGAAGCGCCAACATAAGTTTGTGTCATAAAGATGGTCCACTAAGTACAACTGGTTACTGGATCTCATGGTTTAGTCTCTGGAAGAGAGGGGAAGAATGAATATACCAGCCTTTGTCTTCCCTCTGCCAGTGATCCAACCACAGGACATTCCCTCCAGCCCCTGCTTCTGGGTTTTATATTCGTGGGAGTACATTGGGTTTCCCTCTGCCCAGCACATCAGGATTCACGAAGGAAGGGGTAGGGAGTGACAGGCAAATGGGGCCAAGCATGCAGGTTGCATGAGTATGAATCTAGCTGAACCTTATATAGAAATGGCTCCAAAAGCAGTAGCCACTGAAAAAGACAGGCTGGTGTAAAGTGAATGAGTTGTTTGATTATATGTAGTAAACTGTGGCATTTTAAAATCTACCTTAGACGAAAGGTGTATGGTGTGTGTTTTATTTCTAATTCTGTTGTCTTTGGAGCTATTCAAATAAAGCAATCCTTTCTCAACTGTGGATTTTTAGGTCACGTACATAAACGGTTTATGCTTCTGCCGTAGCTTCTGGATTAGGTGTGCATAAGCAGTTGCTAGTTAAAGTTTGTGTGTTCACATTGCCATGGTCATGCTTTCTCAGTAATACCACATTTGAATTTGTGAACTTTTGGATCTCTCATATCTATCCTTCATCTTTTGCCTACTGCTCCCCATGAACAGTATTTGATAATTGCACGACAATCTTGTGTCGATGTGTTAGTGTCATAGAATTGTTCAGTTCTTAAACCTCACCCCTGAATAATGTGTCCCACTTAGCAACTGTAAGATATTATTTCCAATTGAATACCTGTCGAATTATCTTTTGTTATTCAATTAATATAATGTATAGCCTCTATTTCAGATGGTGTTTAAATATATGCACTATCAAAAAATTAAAATAGCTTGAAAACTAAAGCTGGGGGTTGGGATGAAGGGAATTGGGGTCAGAAAATATGAAGGCAAAAAACTTAGCATGCAAAATTGATGTCTTTTTCTTTACTCCTTCTCTATCTCTTCCTTGTCGTTTTTCCCCCTTCTCCTTCATTCTTTTCTTGTTTCTCTTGGCTAAAGGTGAGTTAAACTCATTATTATTTAGCCACACTTGAAATATACTTTGATGACAAATAAAACAGTTTCATTAATAAATATATAATAAAATAACTGGTGGCCATAAAAACAAAGCTTCTGAATAGCCCCCAGGCTTTTTTTACAGTTCAGCCTGAATTTATGATGTGAAACTGTCATAGGAATAACCTTGATTCAAAATATGCAATTCACAACTTTATTAAAGTCCTTACAGCATTAAGTTACCACATTTCTGGACATGTTATCAAAGCTAAGGCAGAGAACAATGTTTACCTGAATTTATATGAATGACTTCTTTTAAAGAAACTATTAAAATCAGTTATTGTAGGGGGGCACCTGGGTGGCTCAGTTGGTTAAACATCTACCTTCAGCTCAGGTCACGATCCCAGTCTTCTGGGATGGAGCCTTGTGTGGGCCTCCCTGCTCAGCAGGGAGTCTGCTTATCCCTCTGGCTGTGCTTCTGCCCACCCCCCTACCTCCTGCTTGTGCCCTCTTTCTCACTCTTTCTCTCAAATAAATAAAGTCTTTTTTTAAAAAATGGTTATTGTATGAATTTCAGTAATGAATTTTGTCACCCCGGGGGAAATCATTTTGCCAATCTAGGATAGTTGGAGAATGGCTATAACATTATTAATTAATGATTTTCACCACTGGTGTAATTATTGCCTTTAACATAAAGTTTGATGGGAAAGAGGGAATAGGGAAGAAACCCAGCATTATCTGGAATGATAATCAGGAGAATCACAACATTATCAGTTGATCCTAGACTCTTTGCAAGGAGTTACATCATGGCTGGGATCCAGGCAGAATACCTAGTACACACGTGTGCCCAGCTTCAGTATAATCCCTCCATTGTTGGAGTGATTGATACACAATATCTTCTAATAGTGTTGGTTCCAATCATCTTAAACTGTACTCTTTTTCTGTCCTTATTACAGGAAGCCGAGAAGTAGTTGAAATCTGTCTAAACTTCCCTTATGTTAGAATCAAATACATATGTACTCTCCTAGTTTTTGCACTTCCAGGTTACTTTTATGTTGTTTTAAGAAACTATGAATAGAAGCTTTGATGGCATTTAGAACATGCCATGGGAAAATATGGCACCTTGGTATACTGAGTATTTAAGCTGGAAGAGTTTGAGAAAATGGCTGAAGTAGGAGGGTCACTTTGATCTTTGTACCATTTCCCCCTAAGATAGGTCATAAAAGCCCCCCAAGAGAGGTGCCCTCTCTGTACCCAGAAGAAAGGAACATCTTCATCTCCCAAGACAAAGAGATGCCCAGAAGAATCCTAACAAACAGACCTAAGTTTTCTCCAGTTTATTGTGATCACCTCATACTCTGTAACCTATCCTATTCCTCCAGGATTGCCCACTCTAAAAATATTCAAGTCTGTTTTCTTCCAGTCTTCATTTGCTTGTGAAGGCTCTTGTCACATAAACATAAATACTTTTGTATTTTTTTTTGTTTAATTATGTTATGTAAGTGCATCATTAGTTCTTTTTCTTTTTAAGATTTTACTTATTTATTTGACAGAGAGATCATAAGTAGGCAGAGAGGCAGGCAAAGAGAGAGGAGGAAGCAGGCTCCCTGCTGAGCAGAGAGCCTGATGCAGGGCTTGATCCCAGGACCCTGAGATCATGACCTGAGCTGAAGACAGAGGCTTAACCCACTGAGCCACCTAGGCATCCCTCATCATTAGTTTTTGATGTAGTGTTCCATGATTCATTGTTTGCGTATAACTCCCAGGGCTCCATGCAATACATGCCCATCTTAATACCCATCACTGGGCTAAGCCATCTGCTCACCCCTCTCCCTCTAAAACCCTCAGTTTGATTCTTGGAATCCACAGTCTCTCTTGGTTTGTCTCCCCCTCTGATTTACCCACCTTCGTTTTTTTCCTTCCTTCTATTTTTGTATTCTTTTCTTCTGTTAATCTGTCCTTACCAGTTTTATTTTTAGACCCAACCAGGGACGCTAGGAAAGTCAAGGAAAACCTTTTCCTCCCGTGTTGTATCTGTAGAACAATATTTTTGTGAAACCAATGGCTGTTGGTATAAAACAGATTTTATGGATAGATGTCAGTGGTATGCCCAACCTGCATGCACCTAAATATAATGTCTTCTGGTCACAGTCATTCTGAAACTGGGAGTTTTAGAATGATGTTTATCAGACCACAGAGCCTAGCTTGGAAATCTTACCCTCACCTTTTATGGGAAGATATTTGAAATTCATGGAATTTTTAAGTCTGACTTGCTCCAGCTTTTAAATCCCCAAACTGTGTTTTATCCCTACACAATATCATCATTTACCCCCTACTTAAATATGAGAAGAGTAGAATTATCTATTTCTTTTGACAAAAAAAATAGGTTTTAGGAGCAATATTTCCCTTAAAATTTTACAACTCACTCAACTCAAAATATCAAAAAAAAATGGAAAATATATTATTGTGATTGTTCCAAACGTGGAAGCTTTTTATTAACTTTAATATTCACATACTGCTCCTGCCTTTAATTTTAACATATATTTTCTCACTCAAATGTGTTCCTCCTTTTTTTACCTCAAATTTTCAGAAATTAAAATTTTATTACTTTAATGCAAATGTCAAAAAATGTATTCCGCTCAACTTCCATTTAAAATTTAAAAAAATCTTCATTTTTAAGTTGTTATTCTATCAGAGACTTAGACTCAAAAGAATTGTTTTTTGAGGCTTATCAATCCACTAAAATAAACTTTTAAAACACCAATTTAGGGTTTAAATAAAGTATTGCAGGGAGACGATGTAAAGGAGATGCATTAGGTTTTTTTTTGTTTGTTTTCCTTTTCTAAATGAGTACAGTGATACTTCAAGGAAATAGGGAAATTATTGTTACTTTCTTAAAAGCAAATACCATAATGAAATATGTGTATTTAATGCATTTGTCAGGGAAGTGGAGGAAAGGGGAGAGACAGATAAAAGGAAGAGAGAGAGGCGGAGAGGAGCTCTTCTCTCCCAGCCAACAGAGATACTTCTAATCTCCCAAAAAGTGGTGACAAATAGCAAAGCACTCACTTGTTTTCACAGTTTGCCTCTTTCAGTTGGATATGGGGCATCCTGTTTTTTTTTGTTTTTTTCACAAGGCAAAATTTAGATCTCGGGGAAAATCAATGAAAACCCTCTTGATGAGTTTGTTTCTTCCCCCCCTCTAACCTATGCAGATAATCCAGTGTTCTTTAGAAATTAATATTCTGAATTGCATTAGAATTAAGGCCAGATAATGTAGCCTGCATTTGAATTTTAAATCTGCACGTGGTTGCTTGAATTTATTACTAAACTTTAGTTTATAGAAGAGCAGATGGTTCCCTGTGCTCCAGATCAAATACTGTCAACTACTTATTTGATCATGTGCATTGGGTTTTTGATTTAAATAATTGAGCTTTTGCAGTCAGTACTTCTGAAATCTGACCTGCTTCTTGCAGCTTTTCTGATTATGGAGACCATTTTGGCTCTTGACCAAGGCCTATTTATATCAACTCTTTGAATATAGTTAATCTATGAGTGGAAATTTAAAAGAAAGTTTTCATACTCTTTCAGAATATAGAGTCTTCCATCTTGTGTTTCAAATAATCAAGTAGATAACACTGTGCTTGAGTTAATAAACCATTATCCACAAAGACGGGAACATGAAATAGTCTGTTTTGTGATGTTCTTCTGTGGTATATTATTTGTTAAAAAAAAAAAAAAGGGCGCCTGGGTGGCTCAGTGGGTTAAAGCCGCTGCCTTCGGCTCAGGTCATGATCCCAGGGTCCTGGGATCGAGGCCCACATCGGGCTCACTGCTCGGCAGGGAGCCTGCTTCCTCTTCTCTCCTCTCTCTCTGCCTGCCTCTCTGCCTACTTGTAATCTCTCTCTCTGTGTCAAATGAATAAATAAAAAAAAAATCTTAAAAAAAAAAAAAAGGCCCAATCATCTGTATTCATTCCCTTTTGCTCTATGACTTTGAAGCTTCTCCTATCAAGAGGTGAGGTGTGTTTCTTCACCTCTTGAGTCAGGTCTGGTCTTATTACTTGTTCTAAACAATAGAATACTGTATTAGGGACATTTTGATAATTTGAGTCCAGTGGGTTATCCCAGCCAAGACTAAAAAGGCAACTACTTAAAATTTGCAGGAACCCTACATAAGAACAATTATAGGTGAGCACAGTCCAAATTGCCACTCCACAAAAATGAAAGCTAAATAAATTATTTTAAGCCATTAAGCTCTTGTACTATTGGTTATGTAACAAGAGATAACTGATGCAATTTCTATTTTATTTTCCACTGAGCATTGTTTCCCATATGGCTTACATGTTCAAATATGGGTTAAAAATTACTTTTTTTTTTTTAACTTGACAAATTTCCTTAGCCCTTGTGTGCCTCCAGTCCTTTATTCAGTTAAGATATATATCTAACTAAGCTTCTGTATGCTGGTCACTTGAAAGGCACTTTGGATAGAATGGTCACCACGACAAAAGCCTATCCTTTAGAGAATTATCATTCTAGGAAGACAATAATATCCATCTCTTAGGATTACTACGAGAAGTAAATTAGGTAATGAATATATAATACACAAGCACATAAATGCCGATTGCAGTCTCTTTGAGGTGGAAAGGACGCATTCCCTAAGAAAGGATCTCTGATACAGCTCTAGAACAAACTCAACTATTGAGCTGGAAAGAGTACTCAGAAAGTGACATCATGACTCTACCATTATCATCTGTTGTTTAACCTGTTTACTTTTTAATAAAATAGAGCTAATACTTCTAAAATGTTTTTATTTTTTATTTTCTTAAAGATTTTATTTATTTATTTGACAGAGAGAGATCACGAGTAGGCAGAGAGGCAGGCAGAGAGAGAGGAGGAAGCAGGCTCCCCGCTGAGCAGGGAACCCGATGCGGGCCTCGATCCCAGGACCCTGAGATCATGACCTGAGCTGAAGGCAGAGGCTTTAACCCACTGAGCCACCCAGATGCCCTAAAATGTTCTTATTAGTATAAGTCATGTCTCTTGTTCTCATTTTTCTTAACATTATATGTTTACTTTCAATTTCTAAATCTATACAATCACTATCACTTCTAACTAATTAATATTCTAAAAAACTGAATCAAAAGCATAAAACTATGGTTAAATTGTTCTTGATATATTTTTCTTCAAGATGCCTAAAGGCATGTGACATGGACCCCTTTTCTCTAGAGCCCTAGTTGTTTCTATGAAGAATGTTACTGAGCCAATCCCCATGTGATCTTCACAGATTGCTTAAACAGACAACATCCAGGAACTTTAGATCATTAGTCATTTCATGGGGGGAAGCAGATAATTTCCCTAGTAGAGGGGTTTTTGCTTCCCACAGAATTTGGACACCATTACAAAAGTAAGTACATACGAGATACTTTCTACCTAAATCTGTAGTTCTCCCTTCTCTCATGGTGAATGTATGCATATATGAAATGTGTTCCATTAACAGAAGTGATTCCCCCAAAGTGAAGAACCATTACACTTGTCGAAGTAGTCATCATATGTATCTACTAAGAGTGCAGTGGTATAAAGAGTGAATGAATGTATCCTGTCATTTTGAAGTATGCTAAAGAAAATGTATCATAAACACATGTAGTATAAATGAGTTTTATTCATCCTTGCCACTATTAATATTTAGAACTGGATGATTATTCATTGTGAAGGGCTTCCCTGTACATTGTAAGACTTTTAAAAAATTAATAACCTTTTTAAAAAAAGATTTTGTTTTATTTTATATAGAGAGAACGTGAGAATGGAGGGAGGGGCTGAGGGAGAGGGAGAGAACCTCAAACAGACTCCATGCTCCATTGCCTGACCCCAAGATCATGACCCTAGCTGAAACCAAGAGTTGTTTGCTCAGCCACTAAGGTGCCCACATTGTAAGACATTTTATAGCACCCCTGACTCCCGATCTTTACCCACTAGATGCCAGTAATACCCTTCCACCAATTGTGACAATCAAAAATGTCTCCATATATGCATACATATGTGTATGTATATGTGTAAGTTATATGTATATATAATTTATAAAATTTGGCATAGTGTCTAAAACCTAAGTCTAAAACATAATTTTATTTTATTCTTGCTAAACAAAAATATTAATTAGAAGGAACATTTGGGTAGAGCTGGAAAAGCAGATGGAAGTGTGGGAATGTGCAATTCAAGGAAAGTATTATGAACAGTGTACAGAGGCACTGAAGTCCATTTTAGAAGTGAACCATATTTTCTTGATTCTAATATTTATATTTTTTAAATTTGTCTTTAGTAAAGAATCTTTAAAATATGTCTTATGCTTGATACACTTATTTAATCTTGTTTCTTTTCATTCCCTTTGCTTTCATTCTTAGACCATTTACTACTACAACTAATCATACAACTCAGGAATTCAAGTGATTGCATTTCACCTGGAATATGACAAAAACCTGTAGTAGTGAAAGTGTAGGTAGACAGAAGCCTAATTTTAAGATGAGATTTCTCTGTTCTTCATAATGTACAATATGTTTCTCCGAGTCTAAGTGACTCTGAAAGTGTGTGTATATGCCAATAAAGGGACTAAGGAAGGCATGGGAAGGAATTGGCCTTGGGGAGGTAATGATGAACTTGGTATCAGACAGGCTGAGTTCGTACATTAAGTCCCATGTGGGAGGCTGTGCGCTGTTGGTCCTAGCACCTCATCTCACGTTTAGGGAAACAAGAAGAATACAGCTGTCGAAAATGTAGTGAGAATACGTTGCTATTTCCTGTCCCTGTTCTCTTTGTTGACTGCCAGTAAAATGGTTTAAAAGAATACTTAAACAAGGAAGACTCAAATAGCTGATATCAGATATATCAAATGAGCCTAAAGTTTTATACTTCATGTGAGTGTGTGTGTGTGTATGTATCTACATATACATTCATATACGTTTACATATAGAGAGAATATCATCTATGTATACATATGTACATATGTACATATATTCTTTTTTTTTTTTTAAGATTTTATTTGACAAAGAAACAGCGAGAGAGAGAGTACAAGCAGAGGGAGTGAGAGAGGGGGAAGCTCAGGCTTCCCTCTGAGCAGGGAGCCCAGTGTGGGGCTCAGTCCCAGGACCGTGGGATCATGACCAGAACTGAAGGCAGATGCTTAACGACCAAGCAACCCACGCGCCCCATACATATATTCTTATATTTTGCCAAACATTGTACCATATAAAATGACACTGTAAGTCAAGGTCTCGAATATATATCAAAAGAAAACTTTATACATTCATAATTTATTGATTATTATACAGAAGAAATATTTTTATGGATTACATTTCAAATTTCAATTGGATTTCGCCAAACTCAAAGAGAAATTATTTCTCTAGTAGACTAAAATCCTCTTGAAGTCAAGACTTTTTGTAAGTCCTGCTTTATTGTCTTCATAACGTCTGTGCTTTTCAAAGGCTTGTTGATGTTGAGTTAATAAAATTCCTCAGTTTAGATATACCTAATTTAGAATGTCAACCACAACTACTCCAAAACTCTTATTATTTAAGCTCCCTGATTCTCAGTTTGCCTTTCCTTCTATGAATTGGTGAGAACTTTTGTTCTCAAAATTTCTTTAGAAGAATTAAATTAAGTAATAAATTCATGAAGAACATTTGGTGAAACATCAGTTTTGGTGTAGGTGCAAGATACATGTTTCTCCCTGTCTCCACTACTGTCATTGAACTGGGAAGTATATAAATCAATGTCCAGTGATGAACAGGAATAGAGAAAATTGCATTTTCACATAAGCAAGTTTCTGATAATGTATTATAACTTAGGGACAATTTTTTTTGGCAGAAACACATTTCAAATTATAATTTGACTTCATATAGCCTGGAAACACCAAACACATCATAAACCACAAAAACAAATATTTACAAAGACAGATGCACAAGAAAATTTCCATTACAACTGCATGTCCCCAGGGGACTCACCTGACCTGGAAAGGTTTCTGAAAGTTTCTAAAATAAAATAAAACATGAATTTTCTCCTGAAGGTATCAGAATAAACATTTCCAAAATGCTTCACTGTAAAATCTAGTCCTTTGATGCTTTTAGGGCACATACTGTCTTGTGGTTAGGCCACTTCAGTAGACATAGAGACTGTTCACTTATGTTGAGAACTCATTTCATAAAGTGAGGCCCAGAAAACAACTAAAAGAAACCAATCCTAATTTTTAGTCAACTTCTGCCTCGTTGTACCTTTGGATGTCTGTTTTCTTATCTTACTCATCTAGGGTTCTTGTTTTGATCCATTAATTAAGCACCTGATTGTTACGGTAAATATTTCTATAATAATAAACTAAAATTGGCTTTGTTGTACTTAGCTGTCATGATCTGTACTCTGACTCCTTTGACCTACACATACTTCTGTGTTTATAACACAACGTGTTTCTTTTCCATTATGGTTCCTCTGCATGTTTGTCTCAAATAGCAGCTTATCTATTTCTGCTAGATTTGGGGAATATTCTCAAAATTGCTTCTTGGCCATTTTGTCTTTACAGTGTCTAAATGTAGCAATTGAATATCTAAACAGTAATCATTCGTTTTAATTTTGTATTAGTTTTGTTGCGTATGTCTTACTGAAACCACACAATTACCAGGAAGTAGCTATGATTTGCACCATTTAAGAGTTGTAAAGCAGAAAAATTTGGGCTTAAAGAAACCAAGTAACCTACCACATTCACAAAGTTGATAAGAGAAGGTATGCCTGGCTCCAGTGTTTCCAGTCCTACCATGCCTAGCTTATGAAGAAAAAGAGTAAAGCAAAAACTGGTGGATAGGACGCATAACTGAAGTTAGAAAACTTTGCTGACTGTTAATTCTAGGTTCCATTAAGAATGATGAGGAAGAAATGCCTTTAAATTCCCATCAAGTTTAAAATCTATATGTACAGCTGCATGGCGACAGCAGTCTTCATTTTAATTTACTTTTATTTAGGTCCATCTCAAAGGGTTTTGGCATGAAAATAAATTCTCTAAAATTAAGCTGTGGCGAAGTATTGAAATATAAATGAAGACACATTGGAAAAGAAATGGAAGCACAAAATTGATTTGTGCAGTTCAGTCTTTGGGTTCCCTTCATTAATTGTTCTGTCTACTCTTGTTTTTCATGGTTTGTCCCACATAGAGAGCTTTTCAGAATGTGCCTTGACAAAGATGGTACTTTTAGTACAGACCTATTTAGTCCATAATAATGTGTCTCAAAATCAATCCTGGAGTAAGAGAATTGCAGAGGGATGAGCAAGTCTAATGAAGGTACTCTCAGCCTGATGGGAGAAGAGGATGGAGATAAAGTCAGGTGCATTCAGCATCAGGACAATGAATTAGTGTGAAAGAGACATATTTTTTTTTCTGTGATTTTCAACACAGTATTGTGTGTGAGTAACCAGGTCCAATAACATGCATGAGAAGCCATAAACGCAAACTGAACCTGGAATGAGGGAGACACCAAAAAGTGTGATCTGATAAATTCTGTAGAAACTGCCAGTATAATCCGCTCTCTCAATTTCACATTTCTTTGGCGGAATAGCAAAGAATTTCAGCATTGTCGGCAGTGTATTTATGATCCTGCCATTGTCTACCTGTCCATATTCAATTTTAACGCAATCCTCCTTAAACTTTATGCTGCAGCACGGTTGATCTGCTCAGAGTTTCCCAAATGCATTTTCTTTTTCTGTTGTCATTTTTGCATATGCTGCTTTCTCTGCTGTAAATTCATGACTCCTACCAACCCTGTCTCTGCCTTCCAAGGTCGGTCAAAACTTTCTTCTACTGTGAGACCTTCCTGAAGGTCTTCTATACTGTGAAGACTTCTATACTGTGCTCCTAAGATGTCTTGTATTAAATTTCCCATTTAGGCAGAAATGGAATTACACTATATGTGACTATGATCTGACTCTCTTTAGTTCACATATGCCATATTTCTACAAAGAGCCTATCTGACTCTCTTGAAATTACCTATTTTTCCACCTCCTCAAGGTTATAGTTTAGTGTCAGCCAACACTGTGCAACACTTTCCTTTCTTTTCCTGTGACAAACATCACTAATCTGTCTCAGCAGATTTCTAGTTTGACAGGAGACGGGGCTTCTTAATCTTTCGCATTTAGCCCTCAGGACTATCAGTCCTTCATGAATGACCTACCAGTTAAGGCTTAAACTACAATTTTAATATTAACATATATTTAATATTTACTATGTCATTATGTTATTATGTGTAAAGCTGTTTGCTATGCTGAGTCCAGAAAAATGCCAAACACAAGTTTGTTTGATTAAATTGTGTGGTTGATGGGGTAATTATTTAATCACTATCTGATCAGTATATCTTTCCTGAAGTTCTTTTTTACTTCTGTTCTTCTGACTTGTCCCACAAACACATTGATTCCTAAACAGCTGTGTCCTACAGTCATCTCCATCACCTGCAAAATGGAAACTTGCAAACAGGTTGTAGATGAGACATTATATTTTTCATATTAATTGACTTACTAAATGTATAGAATCTTTCTTCCAAGACCAGTGGGCAGACCATGGAGTTGCCAGAACATCATAGCAGTGAACAGCCTTCTAAAAACAATGGGAATATGTTTGACTGACTTCCTCATTTCTGTGGGTACTATATGCATGCCATCTAAAAGTTTAGTACCTGCCTAGACAATAATTGAAACTCTTTTCCAGGCCCATTTCTAAAGAGGTGTTCTCCCTAGCCATCCTTAAGATGATGTCTCTAAATTTGCACATATTAGAGTATGTGTTTGTAAGACCTGTGCATGTGGCCTATGAAAAGGGCTCTTCTGCTTATGGACAATCTTGATGTGGGATTGGAATGCATTGCTTATTCCTAGACCACATGAATTTTTTATTTCCACTCTGGGGATGTATTTATCCATGACTCCATGTTTGTCCTATTTTATGATGGCTAGCAACCACCAAATAGCTAAGAACTTCATTTGTACTCAAATAATGACCAACAGTAAGATCCCTCCAGAGAACTGATTTCGAGTATAATATAGGTCCATCACTTGTACTAATCAGTGAACCAATGATTCCTGCAATTCCCTGTGGTGTTTTAAAGATCAGGAAAAAAGATTACATTTACTATAGATGAAGTATAAAATCTCTTGGAGGCTGCACCTTGCAGAAACTGGAGAGGTTTTTTGTTTCTGTTTTTGTTTTTTTCTTAAAAAGGGGATGTTCTAAAAATCTGAATAAGATTGCCCATCTCAACGGTGTAAAATCACTGGATAAATATCCAAACTGTGATTCCAAATAATTTTTATTTTTGCATAGAAAATATGGATAATTATTTTCCCAATAAAGAACATGTAATGTGGAGACATAAACATTCCTGAAAATTTGAATGTTATATTGAATTTCATATGAACTTAGGAAGGAGTGTGAGTGTGTTCTTTGAAAAACATGGTTTTACTTTTGGCCCGTTACGATTATGCTTTCCATTGACATGTTTTCTGAAACTGTTTATGCAGTACTTAGAAGGTCCAATCTGTTGCCAGAAGGAAAATGCAATTATTAGACAACAATGCAGAGACACAAATTCAGATACATGATAGGTTCTTCTCTCTTTGGATCCCTAGTGGGACCATCTGGACGCCAGTTTATCTGATGCTTATAAATTCTTTTTTGCCAGGGCTGCCTCTCTCGTTTCTTCCCAGTTCTTTCCTACTCCACCCAACATAGACATGCTTCTTGGTTTCCCTCACCTCATCCCTCTGCCACGGGTTATTTTCAGTCACTTTCTTCCATCTGATTTTCTTCTTGATAGAGTTGAGAAGTTCCTACAGGTTCTTCAGTTTCCTTCAACATTATCTTTTTTTAAGAATTTTTTTTTTTTGCAAATTATCTGGCCTTTCTTATGGTGTGAATCTAATACAAACGTTTCTCTAATCCAAGCTGTGCATGATCCCAAAATTGGAGTGATGGAAGAGGGGAGATAAGGATAGAGAAAAATACAGAGGAACCCAAACTTCTGTATCATGATGTTTAATAATAGCACTGATTACAGTGCAACTTATTCAATATGATTGAGAGGCTATAGAACAATTGTTTCTCTCTTATACCAATCATAGCATATTGTTTTTTGTGTGTGATTACAATATATTATTATTTCAGCTACTTGAGAATATAGTAATTTTAAGTAGTTACCAAACTAATGTAATATTCTGTTTGATAAAACCAGCAATTTATAAGTACATTGTGTCTAGCAGACATCTCCCAAACCTTCTGACACAGAAGTTAGGCTCTAATTGAATGTCACCACTTGGGAGCAGGGAGTATAACATTGATTGATTCCTGGATTGGTCTTTTCCCTTGCTTTTGAGGTTGTACATTGGTCAAGTGTTTGGAATCTTGCAATATATTTTCTAGAACAAATGAAATATTTACTTGTTTGATTTATTTCAACACAGTCATTGAGCCAGACCAGACCAACAATTAAGTAAAGACCTAAAATAATATCTTAACTATAAATGAATATCTAAAGAGAAAAACAATAAAGCATGTATTAGTCACATTGATTTTTTTTTAAGCAAGGCGATAGAAGGAATAAGTGATTAACTTTATTTACATGGATAAGGAAAGTCATCTTGAACACAAGGTGACAAATTCATGGTTATCCAGCTTCAGAAGTATACATAGATGCCAACTGGGTATCCAAAACAAAAGAAGATGGAGGCGTTTACCAATTACACATATTGGGAATAATAGGTTCCAGGGTATAGGTATAAGAAATATTACTTTGTATTGAGGGAATTCTAAATTGCTTGAAAATGAAGTACCAAAAGGACAGCAGATGGAGTTTTAGGAAATGTGCATTGAAAAAAAGAATATGATGAGATAGAGGGAGAGAGGAAGGGAGAGAGAAAAAGAGAGAACTAGGAAGGGGGGAAGAGAGAAAATGGAAATCAGGTGGGAGTCAGAGCAGTATGAACTTTGAGATTTATTCCTTATACTGCTGCTTTTGTGGATGATAATGGTGAAGACTGCTTGCTGTAGAACCATTTGCCTAAAGGAACCCTTGTGGAGAAAGAAGAGTGGAGGTGCTGTGACTGATATTGGAGCAGGGGAGATTGTTAAATGTCTCCTCTGCAGTTTGGTCATTTTTTGCCCAAACCAACATCACCACATCACCACATCACAAAAACTCCCACTGACTATCCCAGAAGCACCTCCTCAGCTCCGCTGAACTTCTACAGGGCGCATTTGAAGACACACTCTACAGAGTAAAACCATGTTCAGATAACCCTTTTCTACTGGGGAAAATGACTTAAGGAAGGAAAAGGGAGAATTTGGAGGACTGAGAAACCCAGTTATTTTGTTAAAGAAATGCGAAGGAAAATTACTGCTGATCTAAACAATAAAACCGGTGGGATCAAGGGTAGAAAGACAAAGGTGGATCATAAGCAACATGCATGGAATTTGTGATTTTTAGTTTATGTTGGTAAACTTTTTGCATTGGTGGACAAGAACTGTATAGAAGGATGTAGGCTGTCTTTGAAGTTCCTGATTTGAGGTGAATGGTAGTGTTACTAATTTGCTTGCCCTATAAGAACTGGGCATTTCCATTTGCTAATTTTCTGCCAAGAAAAATCAAAATTCACTTACTGAATGTAACAAGATTTCCTTATTTTATTTTATTTTTTGGAATACATAAAAATGTTTCTTCCTATTGAGCAGAAACTATTCACCACAGACTCTAAAAAGATTGCCAGGAGGCATTTGTGTATTTAATGTTCCTTCAGTTCAAATATACTTAATCATAATTAAACTCAGTTGAATGGCTTTTAAAAGAAGTTAGTTGTTACTATGATTGGCAGTTTTCTGTGCCTTTGACAACATCTAATGAAATATGCCTGGGTGGTGTGCAACATTGACATATGCTAAAATTTATCGTCTATGATCTCTAACTAATGTAATGTGATTATGTTAAATCTTCTGTTTTCAGGAAGGCATGTTATTACTTCCCATTATCTAAATAAGAACGATAAATGTTGAAGATTTTCATTAAATATAAACAATCTTGAAATTAGTATTCCTTAACTACATCTCTTTTAAATGGGAATAAGTATTGTTTTGCAGGAGGAAATATACTGAGACAAGTAATTCGTTATATTTTTCCTCAAAAGAAGTATTAAATAATTATATAACAGATGTTTCAAATTTATAAAGAGAAAGAAGATCGTGAAAAACTGGTACTGTAGGCATTATTTTTGGGTCACAAACCTGTAGCTTGCTGGTCACCACTAGATGACAACCTTGAGTGTTTTATAACCACTACTTTTCTGGTACTCTTCTGATGGATTGGGAATTAAGACAGAATAATTCACCCTACTTTCCAGCATTCCAAAAAAATATATAAAAACATAATTCTTTTATTAGCATACAATGTATTATTTATTTCAGGGGTACAGGTCTGTGAATCATCGGTCTTACACAATTCGCAGCACTCAGCATAGCACATACCCTGCCCAATGTCCATCACCCAGCCACCCCATCTCTCTCCCCTACTCTCCAGCAGCTCTGTTTGTTTCCTGAGATTAAGAGTCTCTTATAGTTTGTCTCCCTCCCCAGTCCCATCTTGTTTCATTTTTCCTCTCCCTTCCCCCTCCCACCCCCCGCCTTGCCTCTCAAATTCCTCATATCATTAGTGAGATCATATAATTGTCTTTCTCTGGTTGACTTATTTTGCTAAGCGTAATACCCTCTAGTTCCATCCATGTCGTTGCAAATGGCAAGACTTTGGTTTTTTTTGTTTGTTTGTTTTTTGTTTTTTGATGGCTGCGTAGTGAGATACCACCTCACACCAGTCAGAATGGCTAAAATTAACCAGTCAGGAAACTACAGGTGTTGGTGAGGATGCAGAGAAAGGGGAACCCTCCTACACTGTTGGTGGGAATGCAAGCTAGTGCACCCACTCTGGAAAACAGTATGGAGGTTCCTCAAAAAGTTGAAAATAGATCTACCCTACAGTCCAGCAGTCGCACTACTGGGTATTTACCCTAAAGTTAAAAATGTAGTGATCGGAAGGGGCACATGTACCCGAATGTTTATAGCAGCAATGTCCACAATAGCCAAACTATGGAAAGAACCTAGTTGTCCATCAACAGATGAATGGGTAAAAAAGATGTGTGTGTGTGTATACACATACATACATACACAATGGAATACTAAAACATAAATATTTTTGAAAGAAATTTGTATCATATTTNAAAGATGTGTGTGTGTGTATACACATACATACACAATGGAATACTAAAACATAAATATTTTTGAAAGAAATTTGTATCATATTTAAAATTGAACTGAAAATAAACATCCAGCTGTCTTACATTAAGTTTGAATTCCACTAGTGGATATCTTTAATTAGAGAAATAATGATGTAGCTTTCCTCACAACATCTAACATAAAACCTGACCTAGGCTTTTTGTATGCCTCTTAATGATTAGGCTTGGGATAAGAGAATTTAGAAGAAAAAATGGGTAGTAAGTGGTTATTTTCTTTCTTTCATAAGGAGCCCTGACATACACATTGATTTATTACTCAGATTGTATATTAAGCCACTTTCAGTAGAAAAAAAAAAAATCTTAAAGTCCTTCTATATCAGTGGTTCTCCATTGGGAAGGATTTGACCTCCTTCCCCCAAATCAAGGACATTTCTGATCATCACAACTGAAGTAGGGAGGCATCTAGTGGGTAAAGTGTAAGGATGCAGCTAAACATTCTACAGTGCACAGGGCAGCCTTCCACAACAACTAATAATCCAACCACAATCTTAATGGGGTCATTACAGAGAAACCGTGTTCTATCTGCCTCAGTTTTCTACCCTTTTTTTTAAGATTTTATTTATTTATTTGACAGATAGAGATCACAAGTAGGCAGAGAGGCAGGCAGAGAGAGAGGAGGAAGCAGGCTCCCTGCCAAGCAGGGACTTCGATGCAGGGCTCGATCCCAGGACTCTGAGATCAGGACCTGAGCTGAAGGCAGAGGCTTTAACCCACTGAACCACCCAGGTGCCCTAGTTTTCTACTTTTAAAGGTATTGTGGTATCACTGAAAAATACAGACTAGGAGTGCCACATAGTTAATAGCTATATGATGTTTGGCAAGCTTTAAGTTATCTTGTTGCCTTGGTCTCATATGTATGGCTGTGTGGGAGAGAGAGCAAGCATGAAAGAAAGAGTGAGTAAGAACATTTACTCTATTGCTGGCGAGTTTTATGGAGTTTAAATGAAAAAAAAAAGTATGTAAAACATTTAGAAGATACTTGGCACATGTTTTAGATATTTTCCCTCCATATTTCATTTCAATTACTCAGTTTTAAGGTGGTCTTCACTCTTGTATATATTGGTCACAACACACCATGTGCTTATTTTATAGAAATTTACCAAAATTGTATTTTCTTTTTCTTTTTTCTTTTCTTTTTTTTTTTTTTTAAAGATTTTATCTATTTATTTCACAGCGGGAGAGAGATCACAAGGAGGCAGAGAGGCAGGCAGAGAGAGAGAGAGAGGGGGAAGCAGGCTCCCTGCCAAGCAGAGAGCCCGATGCGGGCCTCGACCCCAGGACCCTGAGATCATGACCTGGGCCGAAAGCAGAGGCTTTAACCCACTGAGCCACCCAGGTGCCCCAAAATTGTATTTTCATACTTATTTGTGTGATTCTATATTTTATACAACTCTCCTCATTAAATTATAAACTCCAATATTATAGGGGCCCTGCTTATTTTTCCTCACTATTTTGTGCTAAATATCTAGCATAGTTGCTGTACAACTGCAGGTATCTAATACATATTTGCTAAATTGAAGTGTGGATAAATTAATTAATTGATTAATTCTATAGAACCATAGGATAAGAGAAAGAAGAAAAGTTGAAGGGGAAGTAAATGAGGGAGAAGGGCCATAGAAGGATCAGTCAATAGTAAATATCTTTTAAACTTTTAGGTTTTGTGAGAATAACTCTGGCCTAGGTATCTGAGGTCTTTAATTCTAGTTCCAGTTTAGAGCTGTAATAATTTTAGGACTAAAGGCAAGTTTCATAGCATCTAACTTTTAATTTTCCCAGGTGAAGATTGAAGACTAAACCTTGATTTATTATTTTTTTTTAATCAAATTAGACAAAGTAGTTTCTGGTTCCATACCTAAGGAGCTTGTAATTTGCCACAACAGCTTAAGACAGATAAAAGGCTGAACAGACTAAAAAGTCAATTCTTCTAGGACTTAGGAGGACATGGCAAGTGTGGCTCCCAACATTGGAGACAGCTACTACAGAGAGTGAATGTTTACCAGAGCACAGACTCACAAGCAGAAACTGCTAGGGAATCAGTGTTAGGGTAGGAAAACCTGTACCATAACTGACCAGTTGCTGGAAACTCAGTGTGGATAAGTCTGAGAGTTAAAAACTTCAGGGGTGGGCGCCTGGGTGGCTCAGTGGGTTAAAGCCTCTGCCTTCGGCTCAGGTCATGATCTCAGGGTCCTGGGATCGAGGCCCGCATCAGGCTCC